>CAJVGC010000508.1:41425974-41495001 GCA_910822075.1 Senecio squalidus | reverse complement strand
TGCAACTTCCACAGCTGAAGCTGAGTATGTGGCTGCAGGGAGCTGTTGTGCACAATTACTATGGATGCAACACCAATTAGCTGATCTTGATATCAAGATTCAAAACACTCCAATCATGTGTGACAACAAGAGTGCCATTCAAATCACTGAGAATCCTGTTTTCCACTCCAGGACCAAACACATCGAAATAAGACATCATTTCATTCGAGACTGTGTGGAGAAAGGAAAGGTCAGACTGGAGTTTGTAGCTACTAATGATCAATTGGCAGACATATTCACGAAACCTCTGAGTGAGGACAGGTTTTTCTATCTGTTAGGGGAACTAGGCATGTTAAATCCTTAATCTGTCAAAATCATAAATCTCAGGCTGACCTCTTAGTCAGCTTGTGCATTTTCAGTCTGACTCAATAGTCAGCTCCAGACATCTCAGTCTGACCAAGTGCGCAGACCGAATGTAATTTTAGTAAATATCTTTTGAAATTTTTTTTGTTTTCTTTTTCTTTTCTAAAGTTTTTTTTTTTAATTTTTGTTACTGGGTCAATGTACAGTCAAGGGTCAAAAGTGTCCATAGAACAAACCTACATGGACTAAATTGAAAGTTTCCTAACTTAGTTCCTTAATTTTCGCTCCTATAGTTTATATTCAACTGAATTTCAAATTTTAACCTAATTATCTTATTCTCTAATCATCTGCTTGATTCTCTTTCTAATGGCGAATGCAAATCTGATTCTTCATGTTACCTCGCGAATGATTCCTGGTGCAGATTTTCAACACAGAGTTCAAATCAAAGATAATAACAAGGTGGCCACTGCTGACATTCCCGCCAATCGTCGAAACAGGGGTTTTGAGCAGTTGATTCAATACATGAAAGCTCATCCTCTATATGGAGCTTACTTTTGTGACACGGTGATGTACCCGCCGGTGCTGTGCGAATGGTGGTATACCTGCACTGCCAATGACGAAAAGACTGCCCTCACTGGCACCTATAATGATGGCAGACAGACGATCACCATTACTGAAGAAACGATACGAGCAGCCTTACTCCTCCCCACCATTGAGGAAGCTGGTGAAGGTGGATTTCAGCCCAAACGGACCAAACAGCAGGCTCGAGCTGAGGCCTTTCCTTTGATTGGTCAGCCTGAAATTCAAGGTGTTATTCAGTACAAATTTTTCACTGGGAAATGGAAGTTTTTATTTTCTAGTATAACAAGGTGCTTGGGGGGAAAATCTGGAAGTTTGGATCAGATGAACGAATTTGAAACCCATCTGTTTCATTCTATGGTAACGGGTCGACGAATCTCTTATTCTCAATTATATTTTGAAGAGATTCTCTCCCTTGCCTTGAAAACGAAAAGACCCATTTATTCGTGTCTTATCACTGTGTTTTAAGGAGGCCTTGGGAGATGTGGCATATGAGCAGCTTGAACAAACTTTTTACGTATGCAATCTTCCCAGGCTGACTCCAAAGATTTTTACATATATCAATATCACTGAGGCTGAGCCAGGGTTAACCCCAGTTATGCTTCAGTGGATTGAAAATCCTTTTATTGATCAAGACCTCAATGAGTCTGACGAGTCAGACTCAGATGATCAGCCTGAGAGAATTGACGAACAATTGGAGGTTCATAGTCCAGCTGCCGATGCTGAGGTGGAACTGGGTGGGGCTGGGCACGATGAGGCTGACCAAGGTATGGATATCACTCTTTCTTTACCTCAGTCTGAGAGTATCCCCTCTCAGTCTGAGCAGTCCACTCCTCATCTTGATGTACTGGCTACTCAAGCGACCAATCTGATGAACTCACCAAGTTCATTTGAAAAAGCACTCACATCAAGCCCCACAGTAAATCAAGCACTAATGGATTCACTTTTCCATGAGGCTGAGAGTTCTAAACTCCCCTCCAGTGCTGTAGAACAGACCAGTCTCCCTCTGCTAGAGCAAGAGCTGGATCTGACTACCATGACTACCCAAAGCCCATCTAGAGTAGTTAACTTGGAGACACACGCTGCTGCTGCCACACTGACACATGTGGTAAGCATTGAAGATGATATTCCCCTCATGAATATCCCTGTACTTAGTATGGGACCACCCCCTTCAGTTTCAAAGCTAGTTTCAAAGGCTATTTTCACTAGCTCTGTGCTAGTTCACGATCAGGTACCATCAAATCTCTTACACTCTTATGCACAAGTCGTCAATGCCTCACTCCCCAAACTGAGTGAGGTACAGACTTCCTTTTCTATGGCTCATGATCATTCTCCTAAAACACAGGGAGGGAGTAAAGCTGTGTCATCTGGCTCAACACCCCCTGTTACTACAATCCCTCAGTCTGAGGTTGCCCTGACGGTCCATGTGTTGTTACAAGCTATTCAGGACATGTCCACTCAGTTTGATGTCAAGCTGAGTGCAATGCAGACAGAGTTGCAAGCCATGAAAAGCCAAAATGCTGAGGAGATGCAGGATTTAAAGGGAATGGTTCTGAAGCTGACTTCTGAGATCAGCATGCTGAGAAAGGGAAAACAAGTTGCAGAGAGTCCACAAGGGGATGCTCAGACTCAGGGGGAGAAAACAGTTATACCATCTGATGAGTCTGATCCTTCCCAGCAAAATTTGAAGAGAAAGAGGGATGAAGGGGAGAAGAAGTATTACAAGACAACAAGGTTCAACTTGAAAACTGGTCAGTCTGAGGTGTTTTATGAAACTGATTACAGTGACTTGTCCAGCAGTGAGTCTGAGAAAGAGGACACGAAAGGAAAAGGGAAGGTTAGTGCAGATAGTGATACTGACCAACAAACTGATGGAAGAGCCCCCAAAGGTACAGTCTGAGTTAGAAATTGAAATACAGAAAAGAAGAGATGAAGCTGAAAGACTGGCTAAGCTTCAGAGATATGCTCATAACTCTGGAATGACTGTGGAGCAATACAAAGAGTATGTTAAAGGGCTGTATATGAAGAAATTTGATGAAAGTCCACAAGATCAATCAATGAAAGCAGCTGAAGAGCTTGAAGCTGAGATGAAGGAAGAAGAGGATTTGGCCATTGAAGAGGAACAAAAGAGGGTAGAGGCTGACAGATTAATGGCCAAACAGGTGCTTAGAGAAGAAGCCAGACTTAACTTTATAGAGACAAACTTCACTCTGAGAAAGCATAAGAATAAAATTCATAACCTGGAGTGTACCAATACTGGTGGATCTGACCTCATGCTGACATGCTATCATAAAGGAGGATATTTCAAAATCGGGCTACATAGAATGCACACACTGGGTTTGGAGGAATGGAAAGAGATTGCCAGACTGAGCACATGAATAACTAACATTGCTCACAGAATGGATGTAAAAAGAGAAGCTGTTTCTAACATCAATGTAGCTCATATGTTAAAGCTGATGTCGGATGATGATTATAGGGCATTTTGTACTATCCACAGGGTGAGAGCTGGTGCTAAATCTCTGGGTCTGGAAACAAGTCACATGCATCCTGTCCCCAAAACTGTTAAATTTCAAGATAGGACCTATGTGAAAACAGAAAATCATGAGGGCTTGTGTTATGTTGATTGTGGGGCAGAAGAATGTTTCCAAGCTAAAGACAGGTTGAACATGACCTCCATCTATCATTGCATTGCCCTGCTTGGCGAATGTGAGTCTGAGCAATGTCTTCCCTTCAGAATGAAGCTGATTAGTTGGTTATTTAATAACCTTCGAAGAATTGAAGAAATAGGGACTCTGATGGATAAGGTGGATATGATCAAGAAAGAGTATCAAATGCTCTACCATAAATCTGATGCTGAAATGGAGAAACTACTCGCTTGGAAAAC
Source organism: Senecio squalidus (assembly GCA_910822075.1). Lineage (NCBI taxonomy): Eukaryota > Viridiplantae > Streptophyta > Magnoliopsida > Asterales > Asteraceae > Senecio > Senecio squalidus. The sequence continues at coordinate 41,491,196 of CAJVGC010000508.1, read as the reverse complement.
TGAGAGGCTGAAATGGACACAAGAAGTGGGCAAGCCTATGCCTTGGGAGACAGCTTTGAAGAAGAAAAGATCAGTCAAGAAGAGGAAGTGATCTGCCTTTGTGTATCTTTTTGTTCACAAACAATGTTAAGTAAACTAATGTAGTTTGTGTTTATTTTTGGTGCATATTTTGTAAAAGACTTTAATTCAAACAGATAGGGGGAGATTGTTGGGAAAATCAACGATTTAACCCAAGTTAATAAATCTGTTTATTAAAGTCTTAGTCTGAGTGATTTTAGTCTGAGTAACTCTGAGTCTGAGTGACTGAGTCTGAGTGACTGAAATCAACTGAGGCATTATGGAGCTGACTACTCAGCTTCATAAAGAGACGTAGTGCGTTAATTTAGGTATGACAGTTAGATAAAATCTTCTATCTTTTTAGAAGATTTCCTAAGATTCATACTTATCAAGCTCACTATTATTGTGTATAAATAGTGAGCTTGAACATTGTAATCGTTGCACTTTTTGAAGTTATATAACTGTGTGTTATACTTGTTCTTTGTTATTATAATTCCGCGATAATAAACACAAGAAACTGAGTAATCAATCGATTAATAATAATTAACGTCTAAATACTTATTTGTGATTGATTATCCATTGTTTGAGATCTTATTGAGACCTAACAAAAAGTCATCTCCCAAATTAGGTGCAACAATCGCCGACCCTTGAGTGAGTGGTACTATCCGGTTCCGATTGATCATCGGTAAATCAAATGGGTTAACCGGCGGGTCCATGATCACATTATCTCTTCCTCTGTCCGACATCTCGCTTTCCTCGAAATAATTTCCTCCCAAAAGAACTTCTTCCTCTTCGGAAGATTCTCCCCTCAGAAAATAAAACCGCTTTAACACCTTGTTTTCTCAAAATTCTCTCCGGGTCGGAAAACGGACTAACTACCTGTTTCCCTTTGGACCTCGTGTACATCCACTAATCACCCAACCTGAAAATAAAAACACAAACGACAAATACCGTGAAATCTATCCAATAAACAAACAAAAGAAAAACGAATAACTAAACTCTCAATTATCTAGTCCTCGACAGCGATGCCAAAAACTTGATGTCTTAAATCTAGTCTTCCCAAATGCTTACGCTAGACCACAACACCGGGCAGTGTATCCTTGTCGGTTGTAGTATAGTTTTGGAAAGTTCGGGTTCGAACATAGGGACTAATGTAATTTAAGAGTTTAAGTTAATCAAATAAACAAGTAACAAGTGGGGGGGGGTGTATTATAACTAACAAGTAACGTTTTAAGAATTGTTTTAGTAATCAAGATTTAAAGAGACGTTTGCTTGAACCGTTCACGAATGTATGACCTTTTCTAAGTCATGAAATGTTTGATTTACTTCTTATGTAAAACCAATTTCCTTTCGAATACCAGATTTCTACAATTACGCAACCGTGCAAACACTCCTTTAAAATATGGTTAACACCCCAAATAATCATGCGTGAAAAATCAAGCCGATGTTTGAGAATTAATCTTTAAACTTCCTTTCGAATAGTTCACTAGTTTTCTAAACCGATTTCTCTTATTTATAAACTAGCATTCGTGTATAAGCTTAGTTATTTCGATTACTATTATCGATTCCTTTTGAATACCGATAAATTATATCAACTAAAGACCGGTTGAATATTTCGTTCAATATTTTAGCAAATTCTCGAGTTCTTTTCAAATACCCAAGTTTTATACCAATAAAGAATATATGTAATCTAATAACATGATTAAAGCTTAAACCCAAATGGATTCTCAATTAACCAAACACATCTATCAAACATTTCACACCCAAAATCATTTAAAACATACGATCACATATCCAAGCAAACGAGTATGAAATTAGCTACGCATAATTGAAATTAAGCATGAATTATAAGAAAAGTTATTAGATAATAAGTGTTTGATGAAAGGACAATGTATAAAATACCCAAATTGAAATGTAACTGAAGCTAATAGAGTAATTGCAATTGAAACTAATGAAAATCCTTTGATCAAACGATGGATTTCTTCAAGATTATCCTCCCCCAAAGCTCCAAGAATGATTATGAAAGTGATGTTGTGTGTGATATGGTAATGGTGGTGGTATTTTCGTCTCCCCTTAATGCAGTAAAAATAAGTCACCCAAAAACTCCTCACCTTCAATAATTGATTCCAATTAACTAACGAAAATGTAACGGCCCTAGTAGGCCACTGCCGCATTCATACATTTGTTTTGCGTTTTGCTCCTTTTCTTGCATTGTTTCGGCATGTCTTGACGTTAAATCCCCATTACAATGCTTGTCACCTAAATACATACTTTTACACAAAATGTAAGTATAAGGGGCCTATCCATCACGTTTTAGACTAAAAACATAATGAATAACGAGAATAAAAATGTATATAATTGAGCGATATCACATTTCAATATATCAAATCGATGATTATGAAACAATCATTGCACTTTCATAATTACGACCACTAAACACAACCACTATATGTATGTTTATACACCCCCGCTACCGTACACCACAACTGTCGTATACCGCTGCCTCTATTAAGGTTGTAATATTCTTTAGAGTAAATTACATAGATCGTCCCTAAGGTTTATATCGAATTACGGATTTTGTCCCTAAGTTTAAAAAGTTGCATGGTATGTCCCAAAGTTTGGAGTAATTACGGATTTTGTCCCTAATTTACACGTCCGTTACTTTTTCCGTTAGGGTTCCCTCACGTGTTAAACACGTGAGGGGTATTTTGGTCTTTTTGCAATCTTCTTCCCAAAATCAAATAAACCCTAAGAAAATAAGCTTACACACACACAAAAAACCCAGTCCTTTCCCCACCTAAAACAACCCCTTTTATTCTCTAGTCTCTTCCAGTAAGTTGAATACTTTGAAGGGTTTAAACAAACATTCTACCAAAACCCTATTTCCCCACCTTCTTCTCCTCCACCATCTCCTCCGCCGTACGCCGCCGTTAACAACCACCAGAAAGCAAGAATGGTTGAACTAAAAGTCTCCGAAAGCCGAGACCTAACTCGAATCGAGCGAATCGGTGCTCACTCACACATCCGTGGACTTGGTCTGGACTCAACCCTAGAGCCACGCGCCGTCTCGGAAGGCATGGTAGGTCAAACCCTAGCTCGTAAAGCCGCCGGAGTAATCGTACAGATGGTAAAAGACGGAAAAATCGCTGGCCGTGCTGTTTTACTCGCTGGCCAACCCGGTACTGGTAAAACAACAATCGCTATGGGAATGGCGAAATCAATCGGACTCGAAACGCCTTTTGCAATGCTTGCAGGTAGCGAATTGTTCTCTTTACGAGCTATGGGAATGGTGTAACAGATCGCGGACGACGTCGGTTGTTCAGGATGCATATGTGATTGTCACACATTTTGTTCGTTGTTAGTGTGTGTGTGTGTGTGTGTGTGAAGGGGTGTTTGTGTAAGCTTATTTTCTTAGTTTTTATTTTATTTTGGGGAAGAAGACTGCGAAATGACGAAAATACCCCTCACGTGTTTAACACGTGAGGGAAGGCTAACGGTGGAAATAAACGGACATCCAAATTAGGGACGAAATCCATAATTACTCCAAACTTTGGGACATACCATGCAACTTTTTAAACTTAGGGACGATAACCGTAATTCGATATAAACCTTAGGGACGATCTATGTAATTTACTCTATTCTTTAATATCAATTCTATATAGTTTAAATATGTTGTAGAAAAGAATTAGATTATAGAAATAAATGATTTGTGATTTTGACTCTTTAAGCTTTAATAATCAAATTAAAAATGCTTTGTATCTCATAGGGTAATTGGTCATATGCTGTTACAATTATATAGATCTGTTAGAATGATTTTAGGTTTGTGTAAATTGTAGTAATTTAAGAAAACTAAATTTGTATGATTTCATGGTTTGTATTATGGTTTGAATAAGTTTGTTGACTATTGCCTTTCGGAGGATGTCATTCGCCAATCCGCTTCAAATACCGTATGTAGGCCGAAATAGAAATACCCGAGTCGACATGGTACTAAATCGTATGTTAGGCAAATATATGAACGTGTAAGTACCTTTAATAACATTTCTCCAGTTGTGATTAATTCAATTGTTTGTTATTTAATATTTATTTCATATGTTACAACCAGATACGAATTCACCGCTTAATTACATCGACAATTTCCATGATATGCATACCGACAAAGGTAATTGGGACTCTCCGGTTGCCGAAGGAGAATATGTAAGTGATAAAATTTATAACGGATTATATTTTAGAATGGGTCAAATGGATAAAAATATTTTTGAAATAGATTATATTTTTGAATGGGTCACATACGTTATATTTTAGAACGGGTCAAATGGGTTATATTTTTGAAAGGGTCAAATGAGTTGTATTTTAGAACGGGTCAAATGGGTTATATGTTTGTAAACAATACCATACACTCATATTATTTTTTACTTTCTAATATTTAAGAAACAAATGAAAAATCTTTTTGATAAAGGTGGCTTGAGTGACAAAGACATAATGGAAAAGGTGTTGGGATCATCTTGTGGCATAGTCGAAGAATTAGAAGAAAATTACCTTGTGCTTCAACCTTGGGTACAAGTGTATTATCAAAGATATCAAAGAGTACGGTAAATGTCGCACGCAAGGTCGAACAATATATGACAACATGGTTTCAAGCACTTAAAGCCGCGAACCCCGATTCGTAATTCCAGATATTTCAAATTTCAATGGTTCATGTGCATAGGGAGAGGAGATGGGGGACGAGAATGAGGAGGGGGACGAGAATGAGAAGTCTTCGCATGACGAGGATGCTTGAATATGTTAGACTCGTAAGAAACTTTAATTTGAACTTTATGTTTGTTTGATGGTTGTTTTAAAACAATATGAACGTGTGGAACACGAAATATTAAGTTAGTATGGTAGTAATAACTAATGACTTTGTTAGTTTGGATTATTTTGTTTACGTAAACAGCTCTTTATCGGTATTTTGATTATTGCGATTTCTGGAAAAAATATGTTTTAGCTACTGTTTTGGAAAAAAGTGCAGGTATATTAGGGACAAAATTTCGTCCCTAAATGTCATCCCAAAATATGTTCATGTATTGTCCCTAAAACGGTCGTCCCTGAATCCTAAAGTTGTCCCTGAAACTGTTGTCCCTAAACGTCGTCCCTGAAACCATTGTCCCTAAAATTCGTCCCTAAATGTCGTATCTTAAAAGTCGTCCTTAAACGTCGTTGCTAAAAATATATTAAAACTATATATATTTAATCATTTAAAGTAAAGTTTTGGGGACGTTTTTTACGACGCCTTTTAGGGACGACTTTTTAAATAATTTGTCGTCCTTAAAGAATTTCTTTTTGATTTATTTTTAAACGATAAAGAGACACGAAATGGTCAAACATTGGGTCCCATGTGTCGTTGCTAAAGAGAAAAAAAGTTGTCCCTAAAGAGTTTTACAGACGGGGCTTTAGGGACGATATTTTTGGGACGAAATATCATCCCTAAATGGTTTTAGGCTCGACAATTGGGCTTTTAGGGACGATTTTCTATCGTCCCAAAAACTTATTTTTCCTGTGGTGTTAGATTCATGAGGGTTGTCTGGATTGGTGAAGCTAAGACTAGTGTAGACACCTCGAAAACTTAAATACATCATCATTATCTATGATCATGAGTCGATAAAGATAGTTTTGTGGGAATAACTACGGTGTTCAAACTCGATATCTGATTTTTCGGAATTTTTTGATTATACGAAAATTTGAAAGCATATATATATATATATATATATATATATATATATATATATATATATATATATATATATATATATATATATATATATATATTTTATTTTTTTCAAGTTTATTATACATTTTCCTAAACTCAAATTAAATGTTTACCTATAAATTTGAAACTAGTTGTTGTTTATCTATAAAATATTCATAAAAGAAAAACTATATTTTTTTAATAGAATAATTTTTCGATTTCTGGATATGCGATTTTCAGTTATCTTAATTTCTTATCTTAAATTCAGATATGCCGGTTTTTAAATCGGATAGTTGGATTTGGATGTTCAAATAAAGATCTTGAACCCCATCAAGAGTAACTAATTAAGAATTATAGGAGTTTGAGAAAGTATGCATGATTTGATATTGGAATTCGGAAGTTATAAATGACTTGATAGATGAGGAAATAAATGTAGAATATGATATTTAATTGTATTATTGTATTATCTTAGACTATGCGGTGTGAGGCGTGAATTGCCCCCATAACGCCGCCACCTAGACATAATAACGCCCCATCACGCCTCCCCCCACTCCGGTGGGGGGTTATCGACCAAAAAAACACCACGACGTGAGCAGAATAACGCCGTGGTGGGAGGAAAAGGAGAAGGCAACGGTCGATTTGTAGCAACGGTCAAGAGGAAAAAAAAAAACTAACGGCTAAATTTAAACCTAAACCTAAAAATCCTCTATAAAAACCAACTCATTTTTATAAAAATAACCACAAACAATCTCTCTTTCTCTCTCAATTTTTATAACATTCTCTCCATTTTTATACATTCTCTCAATTCTCTCAAATGGATCCCAACAACAACAACAACCAAAACAACCCCAACCAATGGAACCAATGGTTGAACCCTAACGTCAACCAATATCAAAACCCAAACCAATATCAAAACCCAAACCAATATCCACAATTTCAAAACCCCAACCAATATCAACACCCAAACCAATTTCAAAACTTTAACCAACTTCCAAACCCTAACCAATATCCCCAATTTTACCAACAAACTCCACCACCACAACGACCATCCCAAGACCCGCTATACCAAGGCGGGTCGTTCCAACAGTTGCTTAACCTCCGCGATTTTCCGCAAGTGCCTCCATTTGACGTTGACCGTAACCAAGGCGATTCTGAAGACGATGACGTTGTTCCGGAAACTCAACCGGAAAGTATGTCGGCCCGTGGGAAGAGGAAACATAAGAAGAAAGAAACCGAATCCCAAAGAGGCAAAACCGAAAAGAAGAGGTGGACCGAACGGGAGGAGGTCGCACTTGCTTCAGCATGGTCGTCGACATCCGAGGACCCCATTTTGGGAAATGATCAACATTCACCACTTTACTGGGATAGTGTTCGTGAAAAATTCTTCGCCAAGATGCTTAAAGATGATCCCTCTTACTTTCGTACCAACGACATGATTTCGAGCAAGTGGACCGACTTACGAAGAAAGGTCAAAAAATTCAACGGGATTTTTCGACAAGCCCAACAAACTAGAACAAGCGGTCAAAGTGATAAACAAGTGCTCGAACATGCTCTGGAGGTATACCGCACCAGAATGCAAGTGGGTTTCCAACATTACGCGTCTTAGGAAGTATTGAGAAGAAGCCCGATTTGTCAAAATGTCCCAACATTTGGAGGGTCCTCAAAAGCGCGAAGAACATCGGAGTCTAGTAACCCCTCCACTCCCGCCACTCCCGCCACTCCCGCCACTCCCGCCACTCCGGTATCGCCTTTTGCTGGAATCGATCTCAACGATGATGATGATGATCTTCACTTGGAGGAAGAGCTTCCAAGACCGATTGGAAGAGATCAAGCAAAGGCAAAAGCGCGCAAAGGAAAGGGCAAAGCCGCTGCTTCTTCTTCGGGGGCCGAAGAATCACTCCAGTATATTGGGAAAAAGTTCGGGGAATTTACTGAAACTGCTCAAGAAAAAATGCGATCAAAAGCGTTAAAGACGATCATGCAGGACATCAGTAATCTCGGGGAGCCTTACAAAACAATAGCGGAAGAAGAAAAGAAAAGGCTTATCGAGAAATTTTTTCCTCAATATATGTAGTATTTTTTTTATTGTAGTATGTTTTTTTTTAATAAATTGTAGTATGTTTTTTTTTTAAATAAATTGTAGTGTGTTTTTTTTTATTTTTAATAAAAATACAACTTTTTAAATAAAATTATATAATAAAAATACAAAATAAACTCTATCACTCCACATCATCATCACTTACACACAACCACTCCACCCATTTTTATCACTCCACATCATCACACTCTCTTTCCTACAAATCACACTCTCTTTCCTACAAATCACCTCTATCACTCCACATCATCACTCCAAATCACTTACCACACCGCATAGTCTTAAGAATAATAGATTGGAAAAAGCCTTCTCATGGACTCCCAAGTCAACAAGTTAACAAAATATTTTACATACAAAAATTGCCTAAACTTTACCTATTATAGGAGAAGTAAAATACGGAGTATCAAATTAAGGTTAATGACATATTAATATGAAGATATATAATTTTCTTTCAATAGCGTATTAACAAAAAAAAAAAAAGAGGAAAAAGAGTTACATTATATGAGAAAAGATCAATTAAGACCTATAATTAATTTTATTGAGATCAAAAGACCTCATCTTGGCCTTTCATCCATTTTAATCTAATGGCTAAGATTAAAACCAAAACTCATTTTTCTTTTATTTTTTTAAATTAAATTATCTCACAAACCGTTAATCGTTAGACGAAAAAAAATATACCGTTGCGATCGTCTCGCTTTTATCTTTAATTAGAGCAGTGGTGTTATATACTTTCGACGACTTTTTTTTTTTTTTTTTTTTTGATGGGTATTGAAATTATAACCATAATATCATATGTGATATTACATCAATATGTACATATTTATAAAAAAGAATTACTATAAAATTTATAAACTACCTAAATTTAGAAGAAAAAAATCGAATTTTAACTAGTTTTATTTTTTCTCGTTATTGAAATAAAATATGATATACTAAAATCACATATGATAATACTATATCATATATGATATTATGTATGTAAAATTTCAAAAACTCAAAAGACAATAACATATGTGATATGAATACATATCATATGTGATACTATATCATATATGATATTACTGTAAATCATATGTGATATGAATACATATCATATGTGATATTATGTATGTAAAATTTCAAAAACTCAAAAGACAATAACATATGTGATATGAATACATATCATATGTGATATTAATCTAAATCATATGTGATATGAATACATATCATATGTGATATTATGTATGTAAAATTTCAAAAACTCAAAAGACAATAACATATGTGATATGAATACATATCATATGTGATATTACTCTAAATCATATGTGATATGAATACATATCATATGTGATATTATGTATATAAAATTTCAAAAACTCAAAATACAATAACATATGTGATATGAATACATATCATATATGATATTATATCATATGTGATCTTAATGTAAATCATATATGATATGAATACATATCATATGTGATATTATGTATGTAAAATTTCAAAAACTCAAAAGACAATAACACACATGATTTTAACTCTAAATATGAATTTTAATACACAACAATGTCATACAATGTATAACCTATATGGACCCGGAAAAAAGTTCGAATTTTGAAGACTTTTTATTTTTTCGTTTATGGGCAAATGTTGAAATTCGTAAAGCAATATCACATGTGATTTGAACACTATATACGAATTTCAAAACATAGATTTGTTATATTACGTACATTCAACTACAATTAAAAAGAAAAACAAAAAAATAATATGTCAAACTACTGTTATCATATATGATAAAAGAGTGATTTATAATATAAAATTTCAAAACCCGTAAAAAAATCCGAAAATAAATTTCGTCAAAAGTATATCAAGTGTGTACTCTATAGAAAGGTAAGTTAATGCTCGTTACAGTGGTGTAATTTATTCGGTTAATACATGTACGGTTTTTGAGATATTTAATTTTTAAACAAAAATATATTTTAAGTGTGTTTTTAAAATGGAGTGTTATGATTGGGTCTTTTGGTCTCAAATTTTTTCATGGTCTTTCTTGATCTTAACTCTACATTATATAAATAGAGTTGAGATTATTAAAGAACATTTCAAATTTTGAGACTAAGGGGTCTTTTGTTTTTTCTGAATACTTAAGTCTGAAATCTGAAGACCATTTCTGAATGATAAGAGGCAGTGTCTGAAACCTGAAAGCATAATCAGTAAGACTGTTTGAAAAATAGTCTGAACATTTTTTTTTTTTAATTTTTTTCTTTTCTCTTTTGGTTCCTCTTATCATTTTTAATTATATTAAACTAGCTAAATGGCATAAAAACAATAACAAATAATTGAATGTAAAATTTATCAAAAAAAATATCTCTATATTACAAAACAAGTGTTTTCAACAATAATACCGAATATTAATAAAATGTTAGTGAAAATAGTATAACAAGCAAAGTACGATAAAAGGGAGATATATAGTACTTTTTTCTTCGTAAACTAACATGATAAAAAAATTTCGATCAATTATTTTTCATTTTCATAATTTATCCAGTTATTTTTCACGTAAATTAATCATAACTATTCAAACCATTGACTTTTTTTTACCCTTTTAAATCAATGTAAATAATTATATATATATATATATATATATATATATATATATATATATATATATATATATATATAACGTATGTAACACTTATTAAAAAAAAATCATAAGTTAGTTTAAACTTAAAATAACAAGATTTTAAATTAAAATATATATATAATAGTAACCGACTCAGATTTTTTTAAATAAAAACTAGATAAATATAAAACCTAAGTAACAATTAATTTTATTGATTGAAATACCAGTTTTAAACAAATACACTAACATATGTGGACCTTAGTTTTAATAAGAGGGATTCAGACTTAAAATTAGGTTGATCGAATAAGAGGAAAATAAGTGATATTAAGATCTTAATCAAATAAAAATTCAAAACATCTTATTTGATTTTCCACTGATCGAATAATACAAATAGACTATTTTAAGATCTTAATTGAAAAAACAAACAAGGCCTAAAAGATCTAATAATAACTTTTCATTTTATAAACCCCCTTAAAAATTAATTTTGTTTATAAATTAAATATCTCAAAAACCATAAATGTATTAAACGAATAAATTACACCATTGTAACGAGCATTAAATTACCTTTATATAGGGTACCCACTCGATATATGTTAGAGCAAAGATTGACATGCTCAGTAACTTGGGTGTTTGGGATTCAACCCCTTGACCTCTTGCTTAGCAGTGCGAACCTATCAAGCTCTTGGCGAGCCTAAGGTGGTCAAGTGGCTGGTTGGAGAAAGATGATCGGAATATGTTTACTGCAGGGAAGTGTATAGGTATTCCGGTCAAGAGATACTGTGTGCAAGTATGAGAGTGGAGAAGATGGCCTCCAAAACCTGAAGTGTGGAGTATTTATACCCAACACTACCAGGTATCAACAACGTATGACCATGATGACCATTTATGACTCATCAGTAGGATTCCAACGGGTATTAAAGATACAGATAACGTCCATATCATTATATAACCTTATTAATGCTTTGACTGTTACACTCAAGGATTAGGCTTGAGTGTCTGACTGGTAGGATGTCAGGAGTATGATACTATGAGATGAATCCCAAGGCATTAGTCTTGGTTTGGAAGAATACGGTACTTATTAGATACAAGGTATAAGTATTGGCTCTGGAGTGCCGGGCCAAAAGCATGAGTGACAGCATAGGCGTAAGTGCTACCAAGGTGCCGGTTAGCGGACCACGAGTGTCGGACACCGGGCCACGGGTGCCGGACATCGGGCCACGGGTGCCGGACATCGGGCACTGGCGCCAGACGTTGGGCAAGCTACCTGGACACGGGGCCAAATTCCCGGACACGGAGTCGGATTCCCGGACGTGGGGCTAAGTGTCGGGTGTCGGGGCCTAAATGTCGGACACGGGGCCAAGGCTAGTGTGCTGGGGCCAAGGCTCGGGTGCCGGGGCTAAACTCCCGGACACGGGGCCAAGGCTCGGGAGCCGGGGCCAAATTCCCGGACACGGGCCCGGATTCCCGGACACGGGGCCATTTTACCCGGACACGGGGCCATTTAACCCGACACGGGGCTGGTGCCGGGGCCATTTACCCGGACACGGGGCCTGGTGCCGGGGCCAGGTTTCCGGACACGGGCCTACTTCCGGACACGGGGCCTAACTCCCGGGTGCCGGGGCCAAAGCCTTTGTGTCGGGGCCAGGTTTCCGGACACGGGGCCTATCTCTCGGACACGGGGCCGAAGCCCGGGTGCCGGGGCAAAATCTCCCGGACACGGGGCCTGATTCTCGGTGTCGGGGCCAAATCTCCCGGACACGGGGCCAAGGGCCAAGTGTCCGGACGCCGGAGCCTTGTGTCCGGACGCCGGGACGAAATGTCCGGATGCTGGGGCCAAGTGTCCGGACGCCGAAGCCTAAGGGCCAGAGCTAGGAGATAGCAGGCAAGCTTTTGTAAGTCAGGTTATGTGTTTAGGGGGTTAATGGGCTATGTGTATGAGCCATTCCCTACTAACACTATCATGCCCCCCAGTTAGGTTTTAAAATTGTTTTTTGAAGCCTAACTTTTTTTGTTCTTATTGTCTCTTCCGGCTATTCTTTGGCCATGTCATTCTTGGCCGCTTGAGGTTGCCTTGAGTAGTTGTGACCGAGGCCATGTCCAATGTGTCTTTGAAAAATAATGTTTTATTGGGTGATCAAGCCAATAACACATTTTTAACCTGTTATCTTGGATGTTTTGTCACACCATCTTGGGTGTGCGTAAGAGTAATTATACTGAATTGTGTCTATGACACTCATTTGAGTACCTATGGTTCTTTTGTATGCCGATTACATAGCTAGATGTTGGCATCTCATGTATATTTCATATCGTGCCGATGGCACTTTTGTTGGTTAACCTTCAATTTGTTTTACTCGCGAGTGATGTCGCTTCCCAATGAGAAGTGCTTGCCTTTTCCCGGTAGGTAAAAAGACGAATATGTGATTGCATGTTTGGCGTAGACGTAAGATGTCTATATGTGCCTTTTGCTAAATTTCCCTCCAAACGTAGTTTGGGGTGGTGCATCAGGTTTGTTGCCTTGTGGGATACATAGATCAGACCACTTTGTATTTTGAGGTGCATTTCTGTAAATGACTCTTTGAAGAGTGTTTTCTTATGGTGTGGCCAAGTCCCTGATGAGTGAGATGGCCAAATACCAAAGTTTTCCAGATTTCCCAGATATCCAGACTTGGCTAGTTGTTGATTGTCAAGGTGTACCATGTTGTAGAGACATCCAGACTGGCTGGCTGTTCAGGTTTTTTTTTTTTTTTTTAACTTTCGGCATTGAAACAACTGTTGGCTAGGCACATCCTGACGGGTGTTGTGGTTGTAAGTGCTGACAATCAGCAATAGTATGTAAATATTAAACGTAGCACCTTTTTAGATTAATTGCATTCCATGTCCTGGGTAATGGTTGTCCATCTAAGTCAGACAGTGTGTAGGAGCCAGTTCCATGTGATTCAAGGACACTATATGGGCCTTCCCATGTGGGACCCAACTTGCCCAAGTTTTCGGTCCTGCTAGCTTCATTCTTCCGCCATACGAGATCTCCCACTTTAAAAGATGTGTGTCGGACTCTTTGGTTATAATACTTAGCCATCTGTCTATGGCTTTCTCCTCGACGATATTCAAGTTCTCCCTTAGGGCTTCTTCGTTTAGCTCCGGATTGAAATGAAGGGTCCGGTGAGTAGGGATTGTAAGTTCTGGTGGGATAACTGCCTCAGTGCCATAGACTAGGCTGAAAGGGGTTTCAGATGTAGTTCTGCCGGGGGAAGTTCTATGTGCCCAAAGAATGCCTGGGATTTCGTCTACCCATGCCTTTGCATATTTTCCCAATCTGGCCTTAATTCCCTTGACGATTGCTTTGTTCATGACTTCCACCTGACCATTAGCTTGTGGGTGTGCCACAGAGGTAAATCGTTGTTGGATATCCATATCCTGACACCAAGTCTTAAATGGATTATCTGCAAATTGTTTTCCATTATCACTGACTAGGACGTGTGGAACTCCAAAGCGACATACTATATGTTCCCAAACGAAGCTTATCATTCGAGGCCCGGTGATAGTTGCCAAGGGCTTAGCTTCAATCCATTTTGTGAAATAGTCCACAGCCACTAAAAGGTATTTAACATTGCCTACTCCAGGGGGGAATGGTCCGACAATGTCGATTCCCCATTTGTAAAATGGCCATGCGCTAGTCACTGGAATGAGGTCCGGCTTTGGCATTTTTGAGACTGACGCATGTTTTTGGCATGATTCACATTTTTCAATTTCTTCCTTTGCATCTCTGTGCATGGATGGCCAGAAGTATCCAAGTCTCATGACCTTAGTGGTTACCGAACGAGGGCCTGCAAGCATGCCACAACTTCCACCATGTACATCCTGAATTAGATCCTTTGCTTGTGTTGGGCCGACACATCTTAGATGTATACCCAAAAAAGACTTCCTAAACAGGTAGTTGTCTATGAGGAGATACATTGGTGTCTTCATTCTGATTTTCCTTGCTAGTTGTTTGTCTTCCGGGAGTTGTCCATTCTGAAGGAAGTTTTTTATTGGAGTCATCCAACAGTCTTCCTCCGTTATTGCGGCCACTTCCTTTGTTGGCACTATGGATTTCTCAGTTAGGACTTCCACCAACAATTCTTTCTTGAGGTGGGCGAAGGAGGATGCTGCAAGTTTTCTCAATGCATCTGCTATTTTGTTACGGTTTCTTGGTACTTGCTCTATGGTAAATTTTGAGAAGTCCGAAATGATTTTTCTGGTTTCTTCCAAGTATTGTTGCATGGAAGTTTGATTTGCTTCATAGCTACCATTGATATGATTAGCTACCAACTGGGAGTCCATAAAAGCTTCTATATTTTGAACTCCCATCTTTCTAGCTATTCGTAGCCCTGATAAGAGAGCTTCATATTCGGCTTCATTGTTGGTTGCCGGGAAGTCAAACTTAAGGGCGTAGGTATACTCGTTTTTGTCTGGATCTGTGAGTATGAGGCCAGCTCCTGACCCTTCTAGGATGGATGCGCCATCTGTGAAGAGGGTCCAAGGAGGGCTGTCTGTCACTAATGGATCCTTTGGTTCTTCCATTCCTTCGATTTTAGCCAGGAAATCTGCCAAGATTTGTCCTTTCATCGAGTTTCGAGGTTGGAAAGAAATTTCATGTTCTCCCAGTTCAATTGCCCATTTTGCTAATCGTCCTGACACTTCTGGTTTTCCCAATATTTGTTTGATTGGTTTGTCTGTTAGCACTTGGATGGGATGTCCTTGAAAATATCTCCTCAAACGTCTAGACGCATGAACCAAAGAGAGTGCCAATTTTTCCAAACATGGATAATTAACCTCTGGGCCTTTCAGTGCCCTACTGATGAAATAGATCGCCATTTGTGAGTCGCCCCTTTGGGCTACTAAAACTGCGCTTACACATTCCTTGGAAGCAGCCAAGTATATAGTTAGTGTATCCCCGGCTATTGGAGCCGTGAGTGTTGGGAGATTGGCCATGAATTTCTTCATTTCTTGAAATGCCACTTCTGCTTCTTCAGACCATGAGAAGTCTTTTTTCCGAATGCATCCCTTTAAGGTATTAAAGAAATGGAGGGATCGATCTGCGGCTTTGGACAAGAAACGGCTAAGTGCTGCTAGCTTGCCATTTAGGCTTTGGACTTGCTTTTTGGTGGAAGGAGATGGCATGTCAATGACTGCCTGAACCTTCTTAGGATTGACTTTGATGCCATTAGGTGTAACAATATGTCCCAAGAATTTTCCTTCCTCCATGCCAAAACTACACTTGGATGGATTAAGCTTCATGTTAATATTACGTAATGTTTGGAAAGTTTCCAGGATATCAGCCAACATGATGTCTTCCGTATTGCTTTTTATAACTATGTCATCTACATAGGCTTCTATGTTCCTTCCCACTTGATTTTTGAAAGTTTCATCTATTAGACGTTGATAGGTTGCTCCAGCGTTTTTCAAGCCAAATGGCATTTTTTGAAAACAAAATATGCCTTGGTCTGTGTGAAAAGCAATTTTGTCTTCATCACCTTTTTTCATACAAATTTGGTGATAACCTTTATATGCATCCAAAAAGCATTTGAGTCTAAATCTATCTAAGGATTCCACTTTCCAATCAATTTCTGGTAAAGGACAGTTGTCCTTTGGACAAGCTTTGTTGATGTCCTTGAAATCAACGCATAATCTCCAAGAACCATCCCCCTTCTTTAGCATAAATGGATTAGCAATCCAAGTTTGGTATTTTACCTCTCTGACAATCCCTGCTTCGACCATTTTGTTTACTTGGTCACATGCAGATTTACTACGATCCGGGGCCATGCCTCGTTTTTTCTGTCGGATTGGCACAATATTGGGATTCGCGTTTAGGGAATGCTCTGCTAGTTCCCTTGGGACACCAGTCATGTCTGATGTCTGCCATGAGAAGTCATCAAGGTTTGATTCTAGTACCGCTATGAGTTTAGTCTTTGTCTGTGCTGGGAGTTGTGAACCAATGGTCACTGGTTGTTCAGGGAAGTTTTTATTAATAATAACTTTTTGTTCCGGACCATCAATGATTTCCATTGCCGGATCACTTTTGGGACCCTCTACCAGTTTTGGTTTCTCTACCTGTTTGCACTCTTTAGGCCATGACGTTCTAGCCCTGACTGTGGCTATGCCAGCTGGGGTAGGGAATTTTATCATGCCATGAATGGTTGATGGAATTGCTCCAAATTTTTGTAATGCAAGCCTGCCCTGTAGGACATTGTAGGCCGATGGTGCATCAATGATTGCAAAATTAATCATTTCTAACCTATAGTGTGGATATTCTCCTAACATCATGTTTATTGCTACCTCTCCGATTGGCCAATGCGTCTCACCTGAAAACCCCACTAGAGGGAATTGTGTTGAACGCTTTGAATGTTGTACTTTTTCAGGGAGCTTCCTAAAACAGTGGGCATAAAGAATGTCCATTGAGCTCCCTGTATCAACATATGCCTTATTCACTTCATAGTTGGCTAACCGGATTTGTATTACTACAGGGTTGATGGAAGGAGTTTCAATTGGTGGGAACCAAATAGGTTCCATCACCCAATCCTGAAGGACTGATGCCTTCCTTTTGCGAGATGTAGTTTCTTCCTGCGCCATGTATATGTAATTAGGTGGGGTGGTGGATGGGGTATTGGTGGTTGTCTTTGGCTTAAGTGAACCGATTTGTGATGAGGAATTGCCTTCCATGGAGAAGAAAAAATGGTGGTGAAACTAAGAAATGAAATGAAAAAAGATAGAAATGAAATGAGACACCGTTGCTAAAACGTGTCCCACGGATGGCGCCAATGTTAGAGCAAAGATTGACAGGCTCAGTAACTTGGATGTTTGGGATTCAACCCCTTCACCTCCTGCTTAGCAGTGCGAAACCTATCAAGCTCTTGGCGAGCCTAAGGTGGTCAAGTGGCTGGTTGGAGAAAGATGATCGGAATATGTTTACTGCGGGAAGTGTATAGGTATTCCGGTCAAGAGATACTGTGTGCAAGTATGAGAGTGGAGAAGATGGCCTCCAAAACCTGAAGTGTGGAGTATTTATACCCAACACTACCAGGTATCAACAACGTATGACCATGATGACCATTTATGACTCATCAGTAGGATTCCAACGGGTATTAAAGATACAGATAACGTCCATATCATTATATAACCTTATTAATGCTTTGCCGGTTACACTCAAGGATTAGGCTTGAGTGTCTGACTGGTACGATGTCAGGAGTATGATACTATGAGATGAATCCCAAGGCATTAGTCTTGGTTTGGAGGAATACGGTACTTATTAGATACAAGGTATAAGTATTGGCTCTGGAGTGCCGGGCCAAAAGCATGAGTGACAGCCTAGGCGTAAGTGCTACCAAGGTGCCGGACATCGGACCACGAGTGCCGGACACCGGGCCACGGGTGCCGGACGTCGGGCCACGGGCGCCAGACGCTGGGGCCAAGCTACCGGACACGGGGCCAAATTCCCGGACACGGAGTCGGATTCCCGGACGTGGGGCTAAGTGCCGGGTGTCGGGGCCTAAATGTCGGACACGGGGCCAAGGCTAGGGTGCCGGGGCCAAGGCTCGGGTGTCGGGGCCGGATTCCCGGACACGGGGCCGGATTCCCGGACACAGGGCCATTTTACCCGGACACGGGGCCTGGTGCCGGGGCCATTTTACCCGGACACGGGGCCTTGTGCCGGGGTCATTTTACCCGGACACGGGGCCTGGTGCCGGGGCCAGGTTTCAGGACACGGGGCCTACTTCCCGGGCGTCGGGGCCAAACTCCCGGACACGGGGCCTAACTCCCGGGTGCCGGGGCCAAAGCCTTGGTGTCGGGGCCAGGTTTCCGGACACGGGGCCTATCTCCCGGACACGGGGCCGAAGCCCGGGTGCCGGGGCCAAATCTCCCGGACACGGGGCCTGATTCTCGGTGTCGGGGCCAAATCTCCCTGACACGGGGCCAAGGGCCAAGTGTCCGGACGCCGGAGCCTTGTGTCCGGACGCTGGGACGAAATGTCCGGATGCTGGGGCCAAGTGTCTGGACGCTGTAGCCTAAGGGCAGGAGCTAGGAGATAGCAGGCAAGCGTTTGTAAGTCAGGTTATGTGTTTAGGGGGTTAATGGGCTATGTGTATGAGCCATTCCCTACTAACACTATCAATATACTTTTGACGAAAAAAATTTCCGGGTTTTTTTATGTGTTTTGAAATTTTATATTATAAAATCACGATTTTATCACATTTGATTTTAGTAGTTTGACATATATTTTTTTTTTCGTTTTTCTTTTTTATTCTAGTTGAATGTATATAATATAACAAATATATGTTTTGAAATTTATAAAAAATCGTTAATTTTTGATTTTTTTTTCGGGTCTATATAAATTATACCTAATATAATATTTTGTGTTTTAAAATTAACAATAAAGTTGAAATCATGTGTTTTATTGCCTTATAAATTTTCGAAATTTTACATACATAATAAAATTATATATGATATACAATACAATCAAATGTGATATGCGTACTATCAAATGTGATATGTATATTATCACATTTATGTCAAAAAAAAAATGAAAGAAAACAAAAATTGTCACATATCATATACAATACTATCACATCTGATATGCGTATTATTACATGTGATATGCGTACTATCACATATATGTCAGAAAAAATGAAGGAAAAAAAAAATCGTCAAAATTCGATATTTTTTCTAAATTATGGTAATTTATACGTTTTATAGTAAATCTCTTTTATAAAGTTTTACGAATTGATCGTTACAATTTCAATACCTACCAATAATAAATAAATAAAAAAGTTTTCGAAAGTATATAACACCACCACTCAAATTGAAGATAAAAACGAGACGGTCACAACGGTGTAATTTGTTTTGTCTAATGATTAACGGTTTGTGGGATAACTTAATTTTAAAAAATAAAATAAAAAATGGGTTTCGGGTTTAATCTTAGCCATTTAATTAAAATAAGATTAATGACCAAAATTATATCTTTTCGTCTTTAGAAAATTATGTGTCTTAATTGATCATTTACCTATATAAATAAATATAAACTTAGCTTTTAACTTGGTTTGTAAAGTCAAAAGAGATTTTTAATTGGAGCACTTTGTGTGTGAAGTCATTTATAAAGGATGATGTAAGCCGAAATCATATTAGTTTATAAGTCTAAAAAATAGCTCCGAAAACTCTTGATATAGAGAATGGATTCTATTTTTCTTTTCTTAGAAAGGTAACTTTTACATTAACGAGACTCAAACCCTTGATATCAAGTCAACGAGCCATTCAAATACAATCAGGCTTCTTCTAACGTTTTAACGTCCAATAAAGGTGTAGCAAACCTAATTACTTGCCTTAATAGTTATCACCTGTCACCTTTGTGTGGGAGGTCACGAGTTCGAAACCTAGTACTGGGGTGGGTGACCTTCCAAGAAGATTTGTTTGTGGCTTTTTCAGCAGAGGTGTTTTAACGGGATCAAGACTTCGTGCAGGCGTTTTAACGGGACCAAGACTTCGTGCATGTTGGGTCGGACGGTCATAAAAATGACACGGGTTTGAGATGGCCCACCAATAAAGTTTTTTTTTTTTTTACCATACCTTTTGAAAATGGCTTTCCATGTATTCAACAATCCATAGATTTTATGTTTAAAATCACATACATTCGAGGTCTAATAATGGTGCTCTGTGCTATGTTGCACCAACTTGGTTTATGAGTTTTTTCGACAACCCGAATACGAGTACGTATAATTTGTCAACGGGACTGTAGAGGTTATATTACAAATCAACGTTGAGTAGCGACATTGGGTTTTGGGAGTCTCAAGGTTTAATGATCGGATATTCAACATTATTGTTTGTTTGAAGTCAAAGACACCTGACCAAGATATTTAAAATATAATTAAGTGGTTAAAGGTTATTTGCTACGAGAACACGTAGAACCTTGATCTTGTTAATGAAGAAAAGTCCGTCGGTAGTTCAGACTTCTATAACTTATTGACATAAAATATTATAAAAATTCCATTAAGCTCACATATAAACCATCTTCGCATAATCACTTTGCCGATGTACTTTCAATTTTCATGTTTGCATACTAGACGAACTGGTTGGCAATTTACACGAGTCTAGAAGAATCCCATACCTCAAAACGAAAAAGTTGCAAGCTAGACACCCGTGTAAAAAAAATATAAATAACCATATCATGTTTGAATCAGAAAATGAAATCTTGAGATTTCTTTTATAATCGAACGTAACCTTCTTAATTGTTTTCCCATCTTATCGATACCAACTTTTGTATTAAATGCATAAAACCTTCTGAATTGTTTTTTTAAAAGAGTTTAGGTTGTTTTTGTCATTCTATAGTTTTGCAGTTATATTTAACACATTTTATACCTATAGACCTGAAAAAGGAATTAAAAGTATGCTAGTCCGATCGACTAACCTTGCCGATGCGCACTAAAGATTAACCATTAGGGTTGTTACACAACTTGCCCATTTTGCCACCCCTATCTATATAGATAGCATGATGTATATTATGAAAGCTACTCTCCACATTATACGATAAATACAGCAGTTTGTTCTTTTTATGTGCCTAAACATTTCACTTTTAACAAAAAACCAAACTTGCTAATTAGGGAAAACCTTATTTCCGTCAAGTGAAGTTTTGTTTGACACACTAGTTTCACAACCTTGTTGAAAGGGAAGACAATGTAGTTAATGGGGATATTGTATATTATTCATATACACACAACATAATTGTTTCACATGTAAAGTACTTGACGATTGTGGAAACTCAAAATAAGTTCATATTTGGAACTTATATTTTTCCGAGAAATTATATAACAACTTATCTAGCAGTAATAACCAGCAATAGTTAAGATGCTTATTATATAAGAAAGCATTTAGGACAACTATCATGGTTGTTAGTTGCTACTATTGTTGTAATTTCAAATCAAAATAACAGAGCGATTGCCAATATTTGAGTGTATAGCCGATATGAGAAACAAAAGAAGAGTTTTCATTTTGAGTGTCAAACCTCCTAACTTTGCCCTTCACGAATTCAAAATTCATACGAACTCTGTTATACAGTTCCAATACAATTCTTGATTTTTTTGGTATGTTTGTGAAGGTAGCAATTGTTTATCACAAATTATCCAATATCAGTATCCATTTATAAAGTAGATTAATATGTTTTCGCTCCATATTGGATGATTTTGAAAGAAAGCAAGAATCTTTTTCAGAAATCATGGCTATCAGTCTAAAAAGGAATAAGCACAAACCTGCACACAAAAACGTTGAAAAGATGTAATGACTTGCTGGAAAGATTATCTACAACATCTCCCATATGGTCCTTGCCAAAAATGTACACGACATGGTAACCAAGAAGCCAACTGCATCGACGTGGCAATCTTTTACTTGCTACTAATGAGATTAACTTCGAAAGTTACATATACATACAAGTACCTGAAACGGAAAATGAAATAATATACTTTGTTCTAATATTAACTAAGGAAAAGAATTAATATAAAATCCAAGGTTCATATTGATACGTGAAATAGTATATTAGATATATATTTTCAGTGACTTGGTGCTGGTTATTAGTTAATGCTGCAAATTACAATGATTAATTTCCGCCGATTCTTTGCTTTGAAGACTCTTGGATCTCAGATAATTGTACATCTTACATGGAGAAACATGGATATGTATTGAAGCTCAAGGCCAATAAACTACTAAGAAACTCGTTACAAAGTCGTCCTTTCTTTTAGCAAAACCGCACAGGTCCATTTTGATTTTCTTGGAAAAGGTATGGATAATTCTAAAAGTATCATACAAATATATTATAGGATAAATATAGACCGATACCATACAACTTCATTGTCATCGGACTAGGCTTAAGAAGGTTGATGTCTTCATCTCCGGAAATTTAATGCAAGTTTGAAATTCCATTTATTTTGTTACATCCTGTGACCATTTTAGAATTACCTTTGATGAAAACATATTTGGTTGTTATTCATGTTATGAAAGAAGTGTTTGGGTGTCGAAAAGCATACCTCAATTGCCCGACTACGTGTTTTTGACTTCCTTTGCGAGAAAGCTTTGAAGAACACGCTAGTTGGTTCTGATAAAAACAATAGATAAAAGTAGAGTAAAACATTAACTATTAGAAAAAATCACCTAAATAGTCTGGAACAATTCTATTTTTTTACTATCTGTTGAATCGAAATAACTAGCCCAAAATCTCATTAAAATTATTGTACATAATTTGTTTTATCATAGAGTGAATTTTGATTAAGTATATTGAATTCTGTGAATTAGTGACATTGAGAAATTCTCTTTTATAATACAAAAATGTTTGTATCTGTGAAAGTAAAGAATAAGAATAAGAAGAAGAGGGTAATAGATGGTAATGGGATGGTGACTTTTCCTAATTATGAAAGAGTTTGAAAAATAAAAAATGATTTATACCTTTATAAGCAGTGATTCTAGCGAAGGGATTATAGTGGATATAATTACTACAAAATCGATCTTTATTCAGGTAGTATTCTCCTGTTGTTGTTTGAAAGGGAGAGAGATCTCCACCAATGATGTGATTCCATGACTTGTAATAACCCAACACTGCATCTTCTTCTTCTCTTTCGTGAATGTTTTCATCTTCATACACAAAACTCACCCCACACTTCTTTATTATATTGCATCCAAGATTACGTTTTACAGCAATAAGCACTTGGTCACCACTTGCCATGTCACCCACCTACATTCACCCTCTGACTAATATAATGCTTGTATATCCATGTACGATTCTTTGTTATATTACTTATCTTGATCCATGGCAATTCAAACAATTGATAATCTGGATATCCAAATTGCTCACTTCGAAATCCAGTATTCCAAAATTCAATTGGTATTGTCTGCACATAACAAAGATTCAATCCTGCGAACCTCCTGTTAGGAGATGTTGGAATGGTAAATGATATCGATGAGCCTTTGTTTCTTCGCCTAATCCAATTTGGCATCACTTTCCCACCATAAAATGTGCTGAATATTCCAAATTCATAATACATCTGCCCCAAATACAACAACAACCTTAATTAATCAATCAATATCAATTATATTTCAACAAACCACATATTTTATCATAGGAAACCTGGGTTCGAGATCCCTCTGGTCCTCTTTGATGATGAACTGTTCCCACGCGTCTCTTTTTAATAACCTCTATATTACTCCACCCCAAACTACGTAACAAAGTTTCCTCAACACCTGCCATTGCTTGGATTTTGACTACCCCTTCAATCGATGAATATTGTAATATATTTAAATCCACATCTAACTTGAGTGGGGACATTTCTGGATCAAATACAATTTTCTGTAGTAAATGTAGTAAAGACTGATTCTTGTATTGGTTTCGGTATGAGAACCTTGTTAAAGTGGGTGGAGGTTGGTCAACTGACATCAGCATTTTACAGTCCCACATACTAAGGAACTCAAGCCTAGGAAGTGTTCTCAAACAATTGGGCATTGAAACAATTGGATTTTCATCTAAACATAAATGCGTCAACATGGATAGGCTACTCAAGTCCATGGGAAAGGACTCGTTGGACAAATTATTATTTGCAAGTGACAGCGTTACTAGCGACCCTGAAGAGAAAATCCCCAAGGAGTTGAAATGTCTCGGTATTGCCTCCACAATGGCAGACAAAGATGTTTGTGATTTTGTGTCGATACTGTTAGCTTTAAGCATTTTGAATGAATCAATATCACTTTCCATGGATGAAAGTTCACCAAGATTACAGCCATCTAGTATTAGTGATATCACATTCTTCAACTTGCCTATTATTTTTGGAAGCTTTCTACACTCACAACAATAACTGAAATCAACGTGGATAAGTTCACCACATTGCTCAACTGATTCACATACTTCAATCAAACTCGTGCAATTTTTAACTATTAATCTCTCAAGTGTAGGGAACTCACAAAAGCCACCGAGACTACGAAGTTGTCCACAGAAACTCAGATCAAGAATCTTCAATGATCCAAGCAACTTCATAGATTAACAATAATCAAAATTAAAGTTAGTGAACCTAAATAATTTGACAAGGAAAAATAATTAAAATTGAAGTTTATGCTTTTAATTTCTTACCTTTTGGCTCTTTGCAGGTAGTTCTCGGTTATTATCAGACATGCCAAATGATTCGATATTGCTATATGACATGTCCAGAACAACTAAATAAACTATCGATAAGTATGAAGGGATAGACTTTAGAGGGAACCCCTGCAGACACAACCATCTTAACTCCTCTGGAAAATTCTCAAAAAACTGATTTATTTCTACATAATTGAGATGTAGTATCATTAGATTATCCATGTTATTCAGTGCATCTGTTTGCAGCTCAAATGGTCCTCGAAACTTCTCTTTCTCAAGCATTTTCATGTCAAGAACAAGGCCTTGAACATTATCCGTAACCTAAGAAGAAAAGAAATGCATAGTTAAATAAATACTACAAAACTACTTAAAACTGTACATGGCTTCTTACCTTTTTCTTTTTTAACACTTTGAATGAATCCTCATGACACCATAATCGAGTACGCTTCTCTGGATGGTCAGGTGATTTTTGACGCACTACATCTCTTCCCATCTCTTGAATTAGTGAATGCATCGTCAACTTGTTCCATTCGATATGAAGAAGGCATCTGTCAATGAGATTCAGGATCCCAGTTTTTGTGTACATATCATCACATGCACTTAATATTGTTGCAGAAATATCTTTATCCATTCCAACAAAAAAACAAGCAATATGCAGAAACAATTCCTTATCTTTTGACCATGGCAACGCGTCAAAGCTCATTTGTAATACCTTTCTTCTACGAAGTTCAGGTAATAATTCCGTCTTTAGCTCTTGTATGCACTCTTCCCAATAAGCTACGTCTTGACTTTGTAGAGAACAACCCAAAACTTCAAGAGCCAATGGATGGCCATCACAATACTTGACAAGCTTTTTTGACACCTCTTCATAACCTTCCTTGGGATTGTTGCAATTAAATGCATGACGACATAAAAGCTCTAGTGATGCATCCTTATGTATGCCATTAAGTTCATGCTTCTCATGTTTGGGTTTCATTGTCGTCTTTAAAACTGCACACCTCTCTGTCAACGAGGCATCCTTGGGTGTTATTATGATTTTGCTTCCTGGATGCAAGCCTTTTTTTCCAATCAACGCATTCAACTGGTCCAGACTATCAACATCATCAAGAACTATTAGCACCTTTTTCCGTTCTAGTGCATTCTCGATCATGGAGGTGTATTTAAAAACATCATGAACTTGAATCAAACTTGTTTTTATAATTTCACGACAAAGCTGTTTTTGTACATCAAGCTTTTGATTTAGATTACCCCATCTCGTACTGATATCTGGTATGAAGCTCCTATCTTTAAATTCACGACAATGTAACGTATACAGATATTTGGCTAGAGATGTCTTCCCGATCCCGCCAATACCCAATATAGTGAGAACATCTCCAGTTTGTGAGGACCTGTCTTTCAACCAAGAAGTGATGAATCCAATGGAGTGATTCATTCCGATAAGTAGTGGAAGATCACTCATTATGGGTAAACCTATTCTTTCATAGATGTCGTTAACAATTTCTTCAATCAACTTCGTCTCTAAACTGAAAATCAATTCGAGTGAGAGTTACAAAACAGTATCCATGAAAGCTAACATAGCACATTTGTATATTGAAATTATCCATATCATCGGATTCTGTTTTTTCTTTCATGACAATGGGAATAGAGAAAAGAAACACATTTTGTTTCATTTTTCTTTATGTAAGGATTCAAAGTTATTGATGGAAAGTTTTAACATTTCCACAATTATTGTGTCTCATACATGATTCTATCAGAATTCAAAATCAACTATAAAGACTTTTTAATTGGGTAAAATTCAAGATAAAGTGTTTATAGACGAGTTTAAAAAAACGGATAGATCGAGAGGGGCATGGAAGTCGAGGTTTATTTCAAGATTGTAACCAGCAAATTAGAATTATCTGAATTCAAATATATATAAAGGAAAATAGTTACATGTCGTGTGCATTATGTCCTTTTAAATCAGCAATTTCTCCAAGTGCTTCCTTCCATAAGTCAATGTTTCGAGCCCATTCATTTCTTTTTTCATCATCTGTTTCTTTCTCCATCTTCTGATTATGCTTAACCATTGCATCTCCGAAGCTGTCTTGTTGCCTCCTGACATGTGTAGGCTCAACATGATAGAAGATGGGTATAACAATTTGGTCGAAATTCTTCTTCTGCTTCATGATCAATACGAGTTCGTCAAGGCACCATCTTGAGGAGGCGTAGTTCTTGGACAACACGATAATAGAAGCCCTGGATGCTTTGATTGCACTCTCCAGTTCCGGTCCTAACTTTTCACCGGTTCTGATCTCTTCATCATCATAAAAGGTTGTGAGACCAGCATTCTTCAGGGCAGTGTGGAGGTGATCGGTAAAGCTAAGACGAGTGTCTGCACCTCGAAAACTTAAAAAAACATCATATCTATGTTCATGAGTGGATGAAGATCCCTCTTCAAGTTCATTGAGAATAACCATTTTGAAGTATTATTGCAACTTTTGAGGAGATGATTAATTTAGCAAGATTAAGATTATTTCAAAGTGTTTACAGTTGACTTTTACTAGTCGATCTCATCTTACACATCATTTCTAGACAAGATGAGACTTTACCACCGTGGAGGGGCCTTTTTCAAAAAGATGAGGGGGAAAGTCAGTAAGATGTCGGAGAAGCAAAATACACAGAGATCACAAACGTAGATTGCTGGCGGCTAACTATGAATTGAGACAAAAGCTTTATAAATTTGTAAAGATACCGATCGATCTAGTGATATGCGAGACAAACATCGAAAGTCTCAGGTGAGTTGAAGAACTCAGCCACGAGTTGACAAAAGAAGCCCTAAAAATGGACATGAGCGAATCTTAATGGTGGCTTTGCAGTACCAGGTCAACAACTTCTAACTTATAACATAAAGATGAATTCTGAATGGTAAGTTAACTATATCTACTGCATCATGTTTAAGTAAATACGAAGAGGTGGCAATTTCAAACCATTTATGTAGAAATGGGTCATGTAAAAAACAGCAAAAACTTGGTTAGAAATGGAACAGGTCAAACAGGTCAAACATGTTGAAAGTGTTAAGAAATATATTTAAATGCTTAAAATGTCCCGCATCGCTTTATGCATAAAAAATTGTATATATTATTTTAGTGATATAGTTTTCTTAATTTAGTTAATACATTAACGATGTAGAAAAAAAAAACCGTATATAGAACTAAAAAAAATGACGAAATTGTTTCGGGTCCCAACTCAGCCTATTTGATTTATCTGATCCGTATAAAAACAGTCCTTCCGAGTTCCGGCATAAAACGGGTTAACCAATCACCCAACTAGCCCGACTCGCCATTTTACAACCTCTTATAATATGTTCTGAAAATTCTCCGGACCCAACAAGAAGAAACTTTTATTCTTTACTCGAAGAAGTGTGAGCCTTGACCGCCAAAGGAGTTCACAGTGAATCGAATATAACAACCTTTTTGGCAAACAATTACCGCTAAACCTGTAAAACCCTTTTGAACAAAAAAATTAATCAAGTCGGTAATAGACCAAGTTAGTGATAAATGGTTAAGTGCTATGTAAACACAATTAGGGTCACGATTGTGATAGATAGTTGTGTAAAAAGCGTTATGCTTTTTGGTAAAGTTGTATTTTAATGTTTACTTTTGCCCAATTTTGATAGCGGGCCCCTTTAGTAAAATTATGTTGTAAATTTAATTAGTTGAAGTCTTTTGATAGTCTTTAAACACGATTTTAACCGTTTGTTTTTGGTAAAGTTGTATTTTAATGTGAATAACATGTGTTTTTGTTAACTAACCTAATGTTTAAACAAATAACTATACCTTTTGTTAATTGTATTTTCTTTTTTGGAATTGATGGTGGAAAATAGACCAACACAAACCCATAAAGTTGAGTACGTGATCAACCAATGGATCAATCGACTAATTCTATCATAATCTAATAATCTAATAATCTAAGGTTAACATCGTTAAAGACCATTAAAAAAAACTATAATCTAAAGCTGACATCATTAAAGACCATCAAAAAACTTGAGATCAAAAGAATCAATCACAAACCTCCATTTCAAAAATCCATATTAATGTATTTTTGTTTAAAAATTAGTTATCTTAAAACCGTGAATGTATTAAACGAGTAATTATACCATTGAAACGAGCATATTACCATCTTTCCATAGAATACCAACTCGATATATATTTTTGACGAAATTTTTTTCCAAGTTTTGAAAATCTATATTATAAAATCACAAATAATCACATGTATTTTATGGTTAAGATCAAGAAAAACAATGAAAAAACTTGAGACCAAATGAAACAATCACAACCCTCCATTTTATAAACCCACCATAATTTGTTTTTGTTTAATAATTAATTATCTCATAAACGATAAATGTATTAAACGAATAAATTACACCATTAAAACGAGTATTTTCTCCTCTTTCTACAGAGCACCCACTCAATATATACTTTTGACGAAATTTATTTTCAAGTTTTTTTTACAGGTTTTGAAATTTTATATTATAAATCACTGTTTTATCACATGTGATATCAGTAGTTTGACATATTATTTTTTTGTTTTACTTTTTGATTGTAGTTGAATGTACGTAATATAACAAATCTATGTTTTGAAATTCGTATTTAGTGTTCAAATCACATGTGATACGGTCTTACGAATTTCAACATTTGGCCATAAACGAAAAAATAAAAAGTCGTCAAAATTCAAACTTTTTTCCGGGTTCATATAGGTTATACATTGTATGACACTGTTGTGTATTAAAATTCATATTTGGAGTTAAGATCATGTGTGTTATTGTCTTTTACGTTTTTAAAATTTTACATACATAATATCACATATGATTTGTATTCATATCGCATATGATTTACAGTAATATCACATATGATATAGTATTAATTTATACCTGGCAAAATGGGCGGGTTGGGTTGGATTGGGTCACGGGTCAAAATGGGTGCGGGTCAAAACGGATGCGGGTCCAAATGGGTCACTTTAAAAATATACCAAACGGATGCGGGTCAAAACGGGTGCGGGTCAAAACGGGTGCGGGTCAAAACGGGTCCTTTTTAATTTTTTTTACCAAATAATAAATTTAGCAAACGAATGGTTATAAAAATAAATTTGTGACAAATACATTTAAATTTTTTTCTAAATACTTTCATATATACATAAATCGATATTTAAGACGCTCTTTAAAACTCATAATAG
Source organism: Senecio squalidus (assembly GCA_910822075.1). Lineage (NCBI taxonomy): Eukaryota > Viridiplantae > Streptophyta > Magnoliopsida > Asterales > Asteraceae > Senecio > Senecio squalidus. The sequence goes on along the minus strand of CAJVGC010000508.1, from coordinate 41,461,381 downwards.
TAATGTATCCAAAACACTTAAAATTCATTACAACTTTAAATTAATCCAATCTCTTCAACAGATAACTCAAAGTTTGCAAAACTTGTAACCATAGTGTTGTCAATTTTCTTAAAACACGCTATCTAAAAATACTAAAAGCATAATAAACTTCGACTTTAACTTTTCCCCGCTTGCTTGTCTTTCGTCTTTTGTTTTCATAACGTAGTTGGTATAAAGTGTTCGAAAATGTTCAACAAGATATGATAAACAGAACTGCACCAATGCCGACAAACAGATAAATGAACCTGCACAGGAATGGGCAACATTAGTTACTATAGTTTCAATTACTGGAAAGATTTGAACCTTCAGGTCACATTGATATGGAAACTTGTATAATCATTTTAAACTATATATAATCTGAAAGTAAAATGAAAATGAAAAGCCAAACAAACTGGCATAGAGGATAAGGTTTTCCTAAACAAAAACAGAACGATAAAATTGCATGAAACTAGGTAGCATTAGGACCAAACATGAGTACAGAAGTCACGCCAATATTATAATTACACAATTTTCTTATAACTTTAATCTATGTATCTAAGTTTGTGTGTGCACGTTCCCACGACAAGAACACAAAGTAAAGCACTTTGAATACTTAATCAGCTGCTATTTAGATAATATCTGTAATTTCTACTTTTTTAAGACGTTATTTGGAGTTGCCAACATGGTACCTGTCCTGTTTTTAACGCCAATACTCTGTAAAAATCTATCAAAAACGCAAGTCACAAGATAATGTTTATTGTTCTTATAAGGAGTTGATAAAGTTCCCATCAACTAAAATCATTTACATTATATAGACAATAAAATTTCAGCTCTAACACAGCTTATAAGCCTCCTTGGGTCAAAAAAATAACAAGTCGATAAATGTTCGAAAAAATAATAACGAATTTGTTAAAATACCTAAAGATTGAAAGTACTTAGAGCCGGAATCAAGGCTTCAATATCTTCTACAAGTCCTTCTTCCATATCATCATCATCATCTAAATATATAAAACGGTAGAAAACCCATAAGTATGACGTATGTCCCTCAGCCCTTTGAAATTGACTTTGAAATGTCTCATATCCATCTAACTCGTCTAATCCATCATCACCACCTACAATTGAACTCCCGACCGTGAAAGAATCATGAATTGTCGTGGAACGCATCTCATACTCCTTATATAGTTTATGCAAACCATCATAAATACTTTTCATTTTGTCTTCACGAACATTATCCTCCATGTCAAGTCTTGAAAAACAATATTCAACCATCTTAAACTTATACCTTGGATCCAAAATTTTAGCAAAAGATAACACCATACTATAATTTTCCCAATATTTAACAAACTTTTTTTTCATTTCTTTTGCCATGCCACTTATAATGGGATCCGAGTTATGAATCTCTTTTTCAATTGATAATTGAATTTTCCATACTTTGTAAAAATACAAGTTGGAAGTCGGATAGGAGTGTCCTGAAAACAAAGTTGTGATATTGTAAAAAGGTTCCAAAAACAGTTTGATTTTTTCTACCCTTTTCCATTCCTCTTCTGATGGACATGTTTTAAAGTTTTCATCAATAAGTTCTAACCGAGCATAAGCCTCACGATAAACACACGCACAATCAAGCATTAGATATGTTGAATTCCATCTCGTCACGATATCTTGACGCATATGTCTCCCACATTGTAACTTTAGGGATACTATGCATTCTGCAAACTTAAATTTTCTTGCAGAACTTCCTCTAACATACTTTACCGACTCACGAACTTTCACAATAGCTTCTTCGATTACTTTTAATCCCGCTTGTACAATAAGATTCAATATATGTGCTCCACATCTCACATGCATAAACTCTCCATCACAAAGCAACGCGTTATTCAAACGGAAATGACTTTTTAAGGAATCGACTAAACCATCATTATATTTCGCATTATCTAATGTGATAGTAAAAATCTTTTTCTCAATGCCCCAATCTCTTAAGAAATTGATCAAGTACTTCGCAAGAATGGAACCGTTATGTGGAGGCGGTATAGCTCTAAAGTTTAAAACTTTTTTTCTTAACACAAAAGTTTGATCGATATAATGAGCCGTCAATGCCATATATCCATCACTCGTGATAGAACTCCATAAATCGGATGTCAAACAAATCCTACTAGTTACTTTTTCTAGTTCTTTTTTGAGATTCATCTTTTCTCTCTCGTATACTTTTAAAACATCCGCCTTTGCCGTGTTTCGTGTTATGTGATGTACATCACGATGTAAAAACTTGTGTAGTTGTCTCGTTGCTTCATGTTCAACAAAACTAAAAGGATAATTATGTTTGATGATAGCAATTGACATTTTCTCCCTATACATACCTTGATCTAAAGGAGCTCGTTTTTGTAATGGACCGGGCTCATCAAGGTTAAAGCACTTGGGGATATGTCGCTTCATATTAGATGTTCCATCTTGTCGTTTGGCGACATACTTATGCCCACAAGATATACATGCTGCATATCTAACCCCGTCTTCATATGATTTTTCAAAATATCTCCAAACATGAGAACGCTCTTTACTCATAGTCGATGAAGAAGTGGCATCTTCATTCTCCTCTCCTATATTTTGTTGCTCGGTGTCATTTGACATACCTGTGTAACAAAATCCGTTTTTAGGCTGAAAACAGACTGCGAATTGATTTTTTTTCTACAATTTTAACAGAGCATACCATTCCAATTTTTAGTATAGTTTGGGTGTGGTTCGGTTTGACAGTTTTGTCTCTAGTTTTGAACATACCTAGGTCCAAATGTTGCCACTACCTAATTCAGTGACACCTTTGTCATTCAGACTGATGCATCAGGACTAGATATAAGTAATAGCGATACATCTGATTCAAAATTAGAGCTCTTATCTCTTTGAAAACAAACTCATCAAATCTTGTCATAAGAAATAATTACCTAGGCCTAAAGGAGAACATTACGGGTCTGCTGCATAGCTCATTTCAAGGAGGAGGGGGTCACTAGGCTGAGGCATGATATTGCTACATTAATTAGGCTATGTTAAAGGCACCTACCTCGTTAGCAATAAGTCTCAAATTTATGACTATCTATTCAAGAGACTTGGTTAAAAATATGTAAGGACTTATTATGTAGAATTAAACCTGATGTCTTGACGATTTGTAAGATATCAAGGCTGCGTGATTGACCATTAGGTCGACCCGTTAAGGTTTTCAACTATATGTTTTATTGTTGGCATAATATAGTAGCTTTAACTCTTGTTATGGTATGCCATAGACCATGAGGTAACCCACATGAGAAATACATTATACATATATAACTGATATCGTCATTTATGAATGATGCATGCAAGGTAGACAGACACCAGCTAGCTGTCAATCTATGCAAATAAACTGAACGTTTTGATGCTGTCACCTTCCTCTTAACTTCTGCCGTTTTGTAGGGTTTATGTTCCCACTAAATGGCAAGCTTATATGAAAACAACATATAATCAAACAGTTGGTGTGCTTTATCCAAACGAAAGATTATTTCTTCAAAAACCTTTCGGCTAAAAAAAATAACAAGAAAACCCAAATTGGAAGCAACATATAATCAAACAGTTGGTGTGCTTTATCCAGACTCAAAAAACAAAAATGAAAAACAAGAATTTTACGATTACTTGCTAATGATTTTTATATAACGGGATAATTTTATAAAATCAATTGGTAAAGAAAATTATACCTAATAAATTGTTGAACTTGTTGAACGAATTTGCTGTAAATCGATTTGGGAATTATACCTACAAATCGATTTGGGAATTAATCACCAAATCACCTTTGCACCCGCTTGACCCGCTCAATGTTTTTTCCTGTCCATTATGACCCGCGTTTCTTTTTTTTTTATTTTGTTCAAACCCAATATGACCCAAATGAAAAAATAAAGAGGGCCCATTTCTACCCAAAATGTAAAATTAAAAGCCCACTTTGACCCAAACTTAGCTTATTGGGTCATGATTGCCAGGTATAAGTATTATCATATGTGATTTTAGTATATCATATTTTATGACTTGTATTCATATCACATATGATTTACAGTAATATCACATATGATATAGTATTATCATATGTGATTTTAGTATATCATATTTTATGTCAAAAACAAGAAAAAATAAAACTAGTTAAAATTCGAATTTTTTTTCCAAGTTTAGGTAGTTTATACATTTTGCAGTAATTCTCTTTTATAAATATGTACATATTGATGTAATATCACATTTGATATTATCGTTACAATTTCAATACCCATAAAAAAAAAAAAAAAAAAGTCGTCGAAATTATATAACACCACTGCTCTAATTAAAGATAAAAGCGAGACGATCGCAACGGTATATTTTTTTCGTCTAACGATTAGCGGTTTGTGAGATAATTTAATTTAAAAAAATAAAAGAAAAATGAGTTTTGATTTTAATCTTAGCCATTAGATTAAAATTGATGAAGGGTCAAGATGATGTCTTTTGATCTCAAGAAAATTATAGGTCTTAATTGATATTTTTCTGTGATTTTATTAGTTTAACATATGGTTTTTGTGTTTTTTTTTGGATTTAATTGAATAACAATATATAACATGTTATGTTTCGAAATTCACATTTAGTGTTCCAATCAAATGTGATTTTACCTTTACAAATATCAACATTTATCCAAAAGCAAAAAAATAAAAGGTTTTGAAACTCTACGTAAATTATAAAATCACATATGATGTCTGGTCTCGGCAGCTTTGCGACGTTCGATCTCTGGTTGTTTACATGTGTTTTCGATGGCAACTTAGGCATGAATTTGACTCGTTAGAAAGGACTAACTATGTAATATTAATAACGTTAATCTTAATCATATAATCGAAGACATAAATCACCCTAACTTATCTTACGAGCATACTTATATCTACTAGGCACTTAGGTACTAAAACGTTTCCGTCACGAAGGACAAAACGTTAAATAATATAAACCGACTAAACAATACACGCGATAACCGAAATAACAAATAATAATAGGGTGAAAAAAAACATCGATAAATAAAACAACAACCGGAACACCGAATTAGTACCTCAAAAACGCAGCTGTCACAGTTGTGATGTCTAACAAATGTGTCATAACATCGGTTGTTGTTGTTGAAACTTGAAACTCGAAAGCACCACATTATTTCCATCTTTAACCGTTTAATGTCTAAGTAGAACACTTGTTTAACCATTAATATTTCGAATGTAAGGTTTTAAGACAAATTTTGGTCTTAGATCATTTTCAAATATATCTTTGGTACAGAAATGTGAATTGATATTATTGCCTATCTACAACTTCGTGCAAAACGCAACTCGATTTGGAACATATTTGGTCATCTTATTCTTGGGAGAGTAGGGTATTGTGTATGTCATGTGAAGATTCTCCGTCTTCTCAGGAAGAATCCGTCTTCTCAGGAAGAAAACCGTCCAGTTGACCATTAAGTTTTCTAGAAGAGGTCGGCTTCTGTTTTGGTTATTGATTGTTTGTCGTAAAATAAATGTTTTTGTTAGTATTTTACCAGGGCCATTTTACCCTTTTACCCCCCAAAGAAAACATAAAGGGATAGACATATAGCAAGTGAAATGGTGCTAGTTAACCCTTTAAGCTTCTCTAAGCCCTCTTAATATTGTGCATAGTAATTCTTGAATATGAAATGACTATTTTGCCCTTTAGACATAAAGGGATATAGCTAGAGCAACTCATATGGTGTTTGATAACCTATAAGAACTGAAACTAGCAAACTAAAAACGATTTTAAAAATTAACGATAATTTGGGGATGGTTACAATGCTATTGCTTGAGGATAAGTAGCACTAACTTCCATTCGCAACGAACCCCAAACATTCTTGCATTCTTCCCACTTTTCCTTCACGCAAACCAGAAACTGTTTCCGCAATTTTCATGTTCCAAAAGTTATTGTCATAACTCATAAGCTCTCAGAGACTAAACACCAGAGATATGACATGTGTGTATAGAGACAGCTATATATATTAATAAAAATCACTCTCCACTTCCCATGATAAATGCAACAATTTGTTCTTTTTATGTGCCTAAACATCATTTTTAACATAGTCCAAAACCAAACTTGCTAATTCGGGAAAACCTTATTTCCACCAACTTAAGATTGGTTGGACACATGAGTTTCACAACTTAAAACAATGTAGTTAATGTGGACATTGTAAATAATTCATGTATACACACAACATAATTGTTACACATGTGAAGTAAGTGACGCTTATGGAATCTCAAAATAAGTTCATATTTGGAAGTTATATTTATCCGAGATATTATACCAACTTATCTGGCAGGAATAATTAGCAATAGTTAAGATGCTTATTAGATAAGAAAGCATTAAGGACAACTATTAAGGTTATTTGCTACTACTGTTGTAAGTTCAATTCAAAATTATAGAGCGATTGGCAATATCTGAGTATACAACTGATATATGAAACAAAAAAGAGTTTTCATTTTTTGTGTCAAATCTCCTAACTTACCCTGCATAAGTGCTAAATTCATACGAACTCTGTTATACAGTCTCAATACGCTTCTTGACTTTTTTTTGTATGTTCGAGAAGATAACAATAGTTTATCACAAATTATCCTATATGTTGTCATTCCATAATTGATGATTTAGAAAGAAAGCAAGAATCTTTTTAGGAAATTTTGGCTATCGGATTAAAAAAGGAATAAGCACAAACCAGCATACGAAAAAGTTGAAAAGATTTAATGACTTGGTGGAATGATTATAAACAACGCCCTTGCCAAAAATGTACACCATATATAGGGTAAAGAAGAAGCCAAGTGCATCGATGTGGCAATATTGCAGTTGCTTCTAACGAGATTAACTTTGAAAGTTACATATACATACAAGTGCTTGAAACTGAATTATACTTTATATTACTTTATATTGGAGAGTGTTCCAAATTTACCTTAGAAAAAAAAAATTAACATAAAATCAAAGGTTCATTTTGATAAGTCGAACAGTAAATTAGCATATATATTTTCAATGACTTGGTACTGGTTGTTAATGCTGCAAATTGCAATGATTAAATTCCGTCTTTTTCTTTGCTTTGAAGACTCGTATTGAACATTTTACATGGAGAAATGGGGATATGTATTGAGGCTCAAGTCCAATCAACTACTTAGAAACTCGTTTCAAAGTCATCCTCTGTTTTATCAAAAACCACAAAGGTTCATTTATGATTTTCTTGGAAAAGGTAGAGATAATGCGAAAAGTATTACCCAAATATATAGTTCGATAAATTTTAGACGAATACCATACAAGTTATCATCAACAGAGTACTCTCAAGATGGTTTTAATATCTTCATCTTCATCTTTATCCATGGCAAATAAAACAATTGATAAACTGGATATCCAAATTTCTCATCTCGATATCCAGAATCCCATTATTCAATTGGCATTGTCTGCACATAACAAAGATTTAATCCTGTGAACCTCCTGTTAGGAGATGTTGGAATGGTAAATGATATCGATGAGCCTTTGTTTCTTCGCCTAATCCAATTTGGCATCGCTTTTCCACCATAAAATGTGCTGAATATTCCATATTCATAATACATCTGCCCCAAATACAACAACAACATTAATTAATTAATCAAAATCAATTATATTTTAACAAACCACATATTTTATCAGAGGAAACCTGGGTTCGATGAGATCCCATTGGTCCTCTTTTATAATGATACGTTCCAACACTTCTCTTTTTAATGAACTCTATATTACTCCACCCCAAACTACGTAACAAAGTTTCCTCAACACCTGCCATTGCTTGGATTTTGAATGCACCTTCAACTTCAGTAGATGAAAGTGGTAATGTATCATTAATCACATTTAACTCGAGTGGGGACATTTCTGGATCAAATAAAATTTTCTGTAGTAAAAACTGATTCTTGTGCTGGTATATGTTCCCATATGACAACCCTGTTAAAGTGGGTGGAGGTTCTTCAATTGACATCAACATTTCACAGTCATTCATACTAAGGACCTCAAGCCTAGGAAGTGTTCTCACACAATTGGGCATTGAAACAATTGGATTTCCATCTAAATATAACTCCTTCAACATGGATAGGCTACTGAAGTCCATGGGAAAGAATTCGTTGAACAAATTATTGTTTGCAAGCGACAAACTTACTAATGACCCCGGTAAAGAAACCGCCAAGGACTTCAAATCTCTCGGTATAGCCTACAAAATGGCAGAGAAGGAAGTTAGTGAATTTATGTTGATGCTATTAGCTTTAGGCATATATTTAGTGAATCGATATCCCTAACCGTAAATGAAATTCCACCAAGATTACAGCCATCTAGTAATAGCTCTTTGACGTTCTTTAACTTCCCAATAGTTTTTGCAAACTTACTAAGCTCATAGCAGTAACTGAAATCAACGTGGATAAGTTCACCACATTGCTCAACTGATTCACATACTTCAATCAAACTCGTGCAATTTTTAACTATTAAGCTCTCAAGTGTAGGGAACTCACAAAAGCCACCGAGACTACGAAGTTGTCCACAGAAACTCAGATCAAGAATCTTCAATGATCCAAGCAACTTCATAGATGAACAATAATCCAAATTAAAGTTAGTGAACCTAAATAATTTGACAAGGAAAAATAATTAAAATTGAAGTTTATGCTTTTAACTTCTTACCTTTTGGCTCTTTGCAGGTAGTTCTGGGTTATTATCAAACATGCCAAATGATTCGATATTGCTATATGACATGTCCAGAACAACTAAATAAACTATCGGTAAGTATGAAGGGATAGACTTTAGAGGGAACCCCCGCAGACACAACCATCTTAACTCCTCTGGAAAATTCTCAAAAAACTGATTTATTTCTACATAATTGAGATGTAGTATCATTAGATTATCCATGTTATTCAGTGCATCTGTTTGCAGCTCAAATGATCCTCGAAACTTCTCTTTCTCAAGCATTGTCATGTCAAGGACAAGGCCTTGAACATTATCCGTACCCTAAGAAGAAAGGAAATGCATAGTTAAATTAAAAAGGTTAGTAAATACTTAAAACTGTACATGGCTTCTTACCTTTTTCTTTTTTAACACTTTGAATGAATCCTCATGACACCATAATCGAGTACGCTTCTCTAGATGGTCAGGTGATTTTTGACGCACTACATCTCTTCCCATCTCTTGAATCAGTGAATGCATTGTCAACTTGTTCCATTCGATATGAAGAAGGCATCTGTCAATGAGATTCAGGATCCCAGTTTTTGTGTACATATCATCACATGCACTTAATATTGTTGCAGAAATATCTCTATCCATTCCAACAAAAAAGCAAGCAATATGCAGAAACAATTCCTTATCTTTTGACCATGGCAAAGAGTCAAAGCTCATTTGTAATACCTTTCTTCTACGAAGTTCAGGTAATAATTCCGTCTTTAGCTCTTGTATGAACTCTTCCCAATAAGCTACGTCTTGACTTTGTAGAGTACAACCCAAAACTTCAAGAGCCAATGGATGGCCATCACAGTATTTGACAAGTTTTTTTGTCACCTCTTCATAACCTTCCTTGGGATTGTTGCAACCAAATGCATGATGACATAAAAGGTTTAGTGATGCATCCTTATGTATGCCATTAAGTTCATGCTTCTCATGTTTGGGTTTCATTGCTGTGTTTAAAACTGCACACCTCTCTGTCAACGAGGCATCCTTGGCTGTTATTATGATTTTGCTTCCTGGATGCAAGCCTTTTTTTCCAATCAACGCATTCAACTGGTCCAGACTATCAACATCATCAAGAACTATTAGCACCTTTTTCCGTTCCAGTGCATTCTCAATCATGGAGGTGTATTTAGAAACATCATGAACTTGAATCAAACTTGTTTTTATAATTTCACGACAAAGCTGTTTTTGTACATCAAGCTTTTGATTTAGATTACCCCATCTCGTACTGATATCAGGTATGAAGCTCCTATCTTTAAATTCACGACAATGTAACGTATACAGATATTTGGCTAGAGATGTCTTCCCGATCCCGCCAATACCCAATATAGTGAGAACATCTCCAGTTTGTGAGTACCTGTCTTTCAACCAAGAAGTGATGAATTCAATGGAGTCCTTCATTCCGATAAGTAGTGGAAGATCACTCATTATGGGTAAACCTATTCTTTGATAGATGTCGTTAACAATTTCTTCAATCAACTTCGTCTCTAAACTGAAAATCAATTCTAGTGAGAGTTACAAAACACTATCCGTGAAAGCTAACATAGCACATGTGTATATTCAAATTATCCATATCATCGGATTCTGTTTTTTCTTTCATGACAATGGGAATAGAGAAAAGAAAAACATTGTTTGATTTCAAATTTGTTTCATTTTTCTTTATGTATAAGGATTCAAAGTTAATGGAAAGTTTTAGCTTTTCCACAATTATTGTGTATCATACATGATTTTATCAGAATTCAAAATCAACTATAAAGACTTTTTATTGGGTCAAATTCAAGATAAAGTGTTTATAGACGAGTTTAAAAAAACGGATAGATCGAGAGGGGCATGGAAGTCGAGGTTTATTTCAAGATTGTAACCAGCAAATTAGAATGATCGAAATGGTCAATCTATCTAAATTTAAATATATGGTATAAAAGAAAATAGTTACCTGTCGTGTGCATTATGCCCTTTTAAATCAGCAATTTCTTCAAGTGCTTCCTTCCATAAGTCAATGTTTCGAGCCCATTCATTTCTCTTTTCATCATCTGTTTCTTTCTCCATCTTCTGATTATGCTTGACCATTGCATCTCCGAAGCTGTCTTGTTGCTTCCTGACATGTGTAGGGCTCAACATGATAGAAGATGGGTATGACAATTTGGTTGGAATTCTTCTTCTGCTTCATGATCAATACGAGTTCGTCAAGGCACCATCTTGAGGAGGCGTAGTTCTTGGACAACACGATAATAGAAGTCCTGGATGCTTTGATTGCACTCTCCAATTCCGGTCCTAACTCTTCACCGGTTCTGATCTCTTCATCATCATAAAAGATTGTGAGACCAGCATTCTTCAGGGCTGTGTGGAGGTGATCGGTAAAGCCAAGACGAGTGTCTGCACCTCGAAAACTTAAAAAAACATCATATCTATGTTCATGACTCGATGAAGATCCTTGTTCAAGTTCATTGAGAATAACCATTATGAAGTATTATTGCAACTTGTGAGTGATTCAATACTGATTCTTTTAACAAGATTATGTTAAAGTGTTTACAAAAGTCTTTATTGGTTGGCTTCTATCAAACAGATATCTTCCACATAATTTCTAGGCAAGTATCTATATTTATTTATAAATAATCACGACACAATAATATAATATATATATCTCTTGGTGGGGAAATTTATCAGTGGGTTGTTTTGGTTGCAGCCAGAGTGTTGACATAAACAACTATAAGTAATATTAACGAAAATGATTCATGATCTCTTGTGTTAATAGGTACTATTAAGTTTCAGAGGAATTGCATGTGTTATTCCATAACAATGAAAACCCAATTTATAATACAAAGTACAAATATGCAAAGATATTTACAGAATATTTTTTTATTGAAAACGGCAAATGATTTTATATCGGAGCGTACTCGTAATATTTCAACGAGGGAAAAATTCACCATGTGTGCCATAAGAGGTGTGAGTTAAATTACGCATTTTTTTTGCGACGACCTCAGCCCACATGGGTATAAAACCGGGTGCATCACTACGAGCTGGGCTGGAGATCATATCTTCATATAATAATAATCTCAAAGATATTTACAGAATACATTTATGTATGTCCCAAAACTATTGTCTTATTTTTAAATATAGATAGTTAAAGTGTAGTAAGTTTTTATTTTACCCTAAAAAAGTTTCTATCTTTTCAAACTTTAAAGGTAACTAATGTCTCTAATGTAGGGGAAAATTGAGTAAAATGTATTGAAAAAATACTTCATTAATTACACATATCTTATTTGAACCATTTATTGTTCCATACACTTCTTTGGGGACGAAGAAGTATGATATTAGAGTAAACTGCAAAAATCGTCGATGTGGTTTAGTGGTTATTGGAACGCCAATCTCAAACTATTTTGGCATCAATCATACCTTCTAGAAAACTTCGTTGTAAAAATCGTCCTTCCCGCCCAATGTCGTCCATTGCTCACGTTAATTGTTACACGTATATCTCACGTGAAGGCAATTTTTTAATTTCCGAACCCCATTTCTTATACCCTCTCTTTGATAGAGACACGTTCATAAAACAAGTTTACTTTCTCACTCTAAAACCCGATGACATTCTCTCCATAACACCAAAATATTTGTGGGAACTTTAGAAATAATGTTGAATAAGTTGAGATTATAAACCAAAGCAAGTAATCTGTTTTAAGTTAAATACCTCTGTTTTACCATAAAGACATTTCAACAAATTTAGTTAGATTTTCATAATCATGTTTTTATTCTCTTTATTTTTATACATAAAAAGGTCGGCATTTGTTGTTATGTCTTTCTTTTCATTAAATAAATGAGAATAAAGTGAAACATTTTCATTCCAGTGGTACACATTTGACTATTACTTTCTTTCGCTTTTCATGCCGAAAGTGAAACATTCTCCAATCAAGGCTTAAACTAAAATAAGTAATCCAAAAAATCCGGATTAGTAATGTAAATTGTAAAATTGAAAGTGGAACCGTGGGTGCATTTCCAGTGAAAGCAGTGACACAACGGGTGCAGGTGAGTCTTTTGTTGGTGCCTTTCTAACAAAGATTGTCGATGACCAATCTGTGCTACAGGTAATATTAACATTTTGTTTACTCAGCAACTTGAAGTTATCATTGACGGGTCAAACAAAAAGAATCGGGTCAAATGTGTCGATATCATAACAAACCCTTCTAAATGATTTTATTAAGAAAGTTAGTTGATCCCTAAAATTGTTTTAACTTCTACGGTCATATATGCTAAAAGTTGAAAATTTAGATAACTGACGTTTTGTACCAACCCAACCCAACCCAACCCAAAACGTTCAATAATTAGTCATTTTGATAAGTTACATTCAACCCACCCATTTAGTTATGTCAAATTTTACAAGAGAGGCAAATATCTCATGTGCCTGTGGAGCTATCACCACCACCAAAAAGGGTGCAATTCCAGCCCTTCCATCAGTGTCGGAAGTCCAGACCTTTCTCGATGCCCAACATCGTTAGGAAAACATTTCTTCCCTCCTCTTCGTCTTTCTTGATCGAATAATAAAGTTTTCTCTTATTTGTTTTTTTTATTACCATCAATCAGTGTTTAAAGAAACAAAGAAATTGCGTCATATTAATTAGCGAAAATTTTCTTGGTTGTATGTTCAGATGGTTTTGTTTTAATGTTCCCAAAAATAATATGAAATATACAGTACACTATAACGAATGTAAAATAAGATAAGAAAATGAAAACAGAAATGTATAACGAATATATAAATGGCCAAGGCTTGTGATAATCACGATTCCCTTAAAAAAAAATCCGCGTACGTACCATCACACTTTTTGTTTCCCATGATACAATGGCGGAACAATTTGTAAGCTAAACTGCAGGAGTTAGTCACTTGCCTGAAACTGATCGAAAATGTTGCTAGTAAACAGAGAAAGAAAGCACATATTAAGGTGTGTTTGAGACTCAAAGCTTCGGTTTTATAGGCTATAGAAGGAGCGTTTTTGGTTTAATGGCATTAACGAGCCATAAAAACTAAATCGTAACAGCTATTGTCTTACCAAAAATAAAGAGAAAACGCATTGCAAAAACCTGGACCGCGAGCTCGAGTTTTCGGGGCGGCATTCGTGTCCGCAGGGGATCACATGAGGTTTTGACCCTAAGCAAAGCTTCGGTTTTATAGGCTCTAGAAGGAGCGTTTTTGATTTTATGGCATTAACGAGCCATTAGAACTAAATCGTAACAACTATTCACTTACCAAAATAAAGAGAAAACGCATTGCAAAAACCTGGACCGCGAGCTCGAGTTTTCGGGGCGGCATTCGTGTCCGCAGGAGATCACATGAGGTTTTGACCCTAAGCAAAGCTTCGGTTTTATAGGCTCTAAAGGAGCGTTTTTGGTTTAATGGCATTAACGAGCCATTAAAACTAAATCGTAACAACTATTCACTTACCAAAAATAAAGAGAAAACGCATTGCAAAAACCTGGACCCACGAGCTCGATTTTTCGGGGCGGCATTTGTGTCCGAAGGGGATCACATGAGGTTTTGACCCTTTCGGACCAGTATTTGCACCCCTTGCGCACAAGGGCATGAACTTATGTGTGTATAAGCCATAAGCCACAAGTATTCAACATTCTTGTATAAAAACAACACAAAGTTTGTCTCCACAACCGATGTGGGACAAGTTCTAAACCAAATTAGTCTGTACCAAACACCCATTTTTAGGCGTCGATATCTCATTCACCTTAACTTCGTTTTAGACGTATAATATATCGTTGCAAAGCCCTTTCTAAGGGCTACACATACATATAAAATATTTTTCGTAAATATTAAATATGCATCACTTTATAGATGTCAAAGTTGATGAAAATATTATATTACTCTCCATATTAATACTTGATAGTTCCTATGGTTCCGTGCGTTTTTATATTTTTTTAATCAGTTTGGGCCAGCATGTTGGGTTGGGTTTTATGTTTCGTTTTTGGGTTGGGTTTTTTGAGTCGTTTGGTTAATTTTTTTTTTTGCTCCGTTCCATACTCTGTGCCAGGTGTCTTCTTCATAGTCTTCTTCTGTATTTACTTCCACCTGTTAAAATTTTCATATTCCGTGTCTTGCTGTTCCGTCTACTTTTCCGGCGATCTTCTTGCTTCTGTCTCATTTGGTGTTACGTGGCTATTGCATGTTACAGGTATTTCCTTTGGGTATCTAAATGTTATAATTTCTGTGTTTATGTTTTGTTTGATGCGTTGTATGTTAGAATTTTGGATAGGGATTTTGGTTCTCTATGTATTTTTTTAATAGTGTTGTTGAATTGTATGATTGTTATTTAGAAATTAGGCGTATTTTACTGTTTTAGAAGAACATAGTGGTTTAGCATTGACAATGAATTGTGGTTGTATATTTTGTTTAGGTAGTTGTAAATACCGTTTTTTGTGAGGTTTGTTTGGACGTATTTTACCGTATTTATGGGGTTTATTTGTACAGTGTTTGTTCCTTTCGTTGCGTCTGTTCCGTGTTTGTTTTTTTGATTATTCTATAGTATGTGGGGTGCTGCGCTTGCTGAAGGGGTTAGTTGGCCTTCAGTTTCTGTTCCGATACGTAGTCGTCGTAAACGTTGTCGAGATGTTCAGTCAGATGCACCTGTCCCTGTAAATTCACTGCCTATATATTTTGATTGTGGCGATGCGAGTAGATATTGTGGTCATTGCGGCGCATTTTTTTGGTTTGATGAAAGGGCGTTGCATAATTCCCGTTTAGGTAATCCTACATATAACGAGTGTTGTAAGGGCGGGTTAGTTGTTTTGCCAAGGGCTGTTATGCCACCTTCGTCGTTTCTTGCTCTTTATGATGATTCTCATTTTATGCGAAATATTAGAGCGTATAATTGAATGTTCTCGATGACATCTTTTGGTGGTAGGGTCGACGAATCTGTCAACATGGGCCATGGTCCCTATACTTTTAAAGTTTCTGGTCAAGTGTCGCACCACATTGGTTCCCTGTGTCCACAGCCTTCGAATGCCCCGCGTTTTCTGCAACTGTATGTGTATGACACTTTGAATGAGGTTGAAAATAGGCTTCGGTTTTTTCGTGCATCTCAATCTGTGGAGGGGCTTAAATCTGACGTTGTAACTACTTTAGCCCGTACTTTGTCGTCCTGTAATGAGTATGTTCGTACGTTTCGTACAGCTGTAGAGGTTGCAAATACTATGAATATGGATAACTATGAGGTTAGACTATACAACAATGTCCCCGACCACCGTTATGATTTACCCCAGCAGGGGACACTTGGGGCTATTGTTGTTGGTGACGATGCAAATGCAACGGCTTATGATATAATTGTTCATTCAAAGGTCGATCGTCCCCACCGTATTAGTAAGCTGCATCAATCGTACATGCCTCTTCAATATCCTCTTTTGTTTCCTTACGGCGAGGTTAGTTGGTGTCCGTCTTTGAAATTGAGATCTGCATCGGGTACGAGGGGGAAATCGTTGACAGTAAACATGTATTACAGTTATCTGTTGCATGATCGACGGGGTGTTTTTTCATTATTACTCCGTGGCGGTAAACTATTCCAACAATTTCTGTTAGATGCGTACCTATGTTTAGAGGATAGTAGATTGGACTATTTTCGCAAAAATCAGAATAGTTTGAGGTCTGAGTATGCGTCCGGCGTGTTTGATGCGTTGTCTAAGGGAGATTCTGTTGGTAGACAAATTGGCAAACGAATCTTCTTACCTTCTTCCTTCGTTGGGGGTCCACGTATATGTACAAGCATTATCAGGATGCGCTTGATATATGTCGTGTTCATGGAAATCCTCAGTATTTTATTACTTTCACTTGCAACGTTCGATGGCCTGAAATCACTAGATTCATGGAAACGCATAACCTAGGCCATCCTCACAATAGGCCAGACATTATTTCTAGGGTCTTTCATATCAAAGTCGGTCATTTTATTGACTTCCTCAAGGAAGAACAGCCGTTTGGTGTTGTGAATGCGTGTAAATTGACATATTTTCTTATTTCTTAGTTTCGCTATGCGTTGTTTCGTTTGTGTCTCTAATAGTCGTTACTTTTTTATTTTTTCTATAGATCTGTACACGGTCGAATTTCAAAAACGGGGTCTTCCACATTGTCACACGCTCTTGTGGGTTAATGAACCTTCGAAAATTAGAGTTCCTACAGATGTCGACAAATATATCACAACCGAACTTCCTGATCCTGTGACCGAACTTTCGCTCTATTTGACAATTACAACTTGTATGATTCACGGTCCCTGCGGTCCCTCTAATCTCACTGCCCCATGTATCGGAACGTGCAAGAAAAAATTCCCTAAGCCATTTGCTTCGGTTACCAGTTTCGATAAAAACGGATATGTTCATTACAAAAGAAACGAGTCTGCTGTACACACGATGCAGAATGGAATTCGAATACATAACGGGTTTGTGGTTCCCTACAACAAGCATCTCTGTAGTCGTTTTGACGCGCATATCAATGTTGAATACTGTGGGTGGAACATGATGATAAAGTATTTGTTCAAATATATCTCAAAAGGTGTCGAGCGAGTTTCTTTTTGTTTGCATAAGGCGGATAATAATTCGTCGTTGTCTGCCAGTTCGTCTGCTGCTTCTACCTGCAACACTTCGTCAAATACTGTTCCGGAAATTATCAATGAGATAGACCAATTTGTTGACGGGAGATTTATTTGTCCTCATGAGGCCGCTTGGCGCCTGTTAAATTTCTCTATCCACGAGAGACAACCAGCTGTACAAGTATTACACGTCCATTTGGAACAGATGCAAACCGTGACGTTCAAGGACAGTTCTGATTTGGAAAACCTAACTCTTAATCCTAGCTTTGGAAATTCGACACTTTCACGCTGGTTGATTGGAAATAGATGGGATCGAGACGGTCGGCATCTGACCTATGTCGAATATCCGTCTATGTTTACATGGAATGCGGGGAAAAAAGATTGGATTTTTAGGAGTAGAAATACGATTACCACTGCCGGCGAACTGTTTTATCTAAGAATGCTTCTGTCTCATCAGAGGGGTTGTCGTTCTTTCATTAATATCCGAACTGTTGCGGGGACTGTTTATGCTTCATACCGTCTAGCATGTGAGGCCCTTGGACTGATTGGCGATGACAAAGAATGGCTCACAGCTTTTAACGAAGCTTCACTATGGGCATCGTCTCCAGAACTACGCAACCTATTTTCTAACCTCCTGTTATTCTATGACGTTAGTGATCCTGGACTTCTTTGGGACAACGCGTGGCCTAAGATGGGTGATGATATAAATCGAATTTTGTCAGACTCTGCAGCATCTTCCGAATCTGTCATACCAGAGGAAACGTTACAGCATCATATTCTATTCGAGATTGAAAGGCTGCTCAATGCGGCCATTCCACCAAAGTCTTTAGTCACATTCAACTTGCCCCTTCCGCCAACAGATTTACTACTTCCGTTGACAAACCGTTTACTTTTAGAAGCAAAGCTATACGATAGAGCTTTACTCGCCCAACAACACTTGCAAATGTCTTCTTCACTAAACCCGCAGTAGCTGATTATTTATAATAGGGTACGTACTGACGAGTCACTAAAAAACAAACACTGGCCTTCGTGTATGGTCACGGCGGTAGCGGGAAGACTTTCCTATGGTCGACAATAATCGCTTATCTAAGGTCTATCGGTAGGGTGGTGTTAGCAGTGGCTTCATCTGGTGTAGCGTCACTACTCTTACCAAATGGTAGGACTGCACATTCGAGATTCAACATTCCCATTAACCTACTCGATTCTTCAGTTTGCAATATCAAAAAGAAAACACAACTTTCAGAGCTTTTGAAACAAACGTATGTCATCGTATGGGATGAAGCCACGATGATAGACCGTAGATGCTTCGAGTGTGTAGACCGTACATTTAGGGACGTATTAGAAGAAAAGGACAAACTGTTTGGAGGGATTTCGATGCTTTTGGGAGGAGACTTTAGACAGACTCTACCAATAAAACGAAAAAAAGGTCACCAGGATATAATGTTATCGACTCTACCAAATTCGTTGTTGTGGCCGAAGTTTACTTTGTACAAGTTATCATATAACATGCGTCTATGTTCAACAAACCACAACAGCAGTATGGGTTCCGATTCGATGCAATTTGGGCAATGGCTACTGGATATTGGAAATGGCACCGTCGGTACTCCAGATGTTGCAAATCCTCGATACACCTCCAATATTCAGATTCCAGAAAAATTTCTAATCATGGACACTCTATCCGGAGTAGAACAATTGATTAACTTTGTATACGGGTCTACCGTTATGCTACATCCAAATGCGGATGTCCTACGCAACAGAGCAATCGTATGCCCGAAGAACTGTACGACTGATGATATCAATTCTACAGTTTTGGATAAGGCCCCGGGTTCGCTCACCTCTTACTACAGCGCCGACTCAGTTACCTCACACACCCAGAAAATGTCAGATTTAGATCTATTATATCCGGAGGAGTATTTAAACCAGTTAAATTTTCCGAGCCTCCCGTTACCCAGATTAGATGTAAAAGAAAATGTTCCGATAATCCTCTTGCGCAACATGAGTAAGAAAAACGGCCTTTGCAACGGTACGAGGTTGATTGTAACACACCTGCTGCCCACAATCATCGAAGCGGTCATAATGACGGGTACCTGTATCGGGCAGAAAGTTTACCTCCCGAGAATTAAATTTATTCATCATGATCCGGAACTCCCCTTCACTTTTAACCGAAAACAGTTTCCGTGCAAGGTTTCTTATGCCATGACTATCAACAAAAGCCAGGGCCAATCGCTTCAACGAATTGGACTATTTCTGCCGTCTCCAGTTTTTGGTCATGGTCAATTGTATGTCGCACTATCACGAGCGACTTCTCCAGATTCAATAAAAGTTCTAATTCACAACGATGATGGACAATGTTCTCGATATACAAAAAATATAGTGTACAAGGAATTCCTGTCATATGTCGACAGCCTGGAAAATACTTAACAGATTCAAAGGTGCATATACATGTATACATTTTTACGGACTCTGCACAGTACTAAAAATGGCATTTCAGAACTTAGATTTTAACAAATAAAACGATTTACGATCACATACAAGCTCTCAATTAAATAGGCGAAAAATATCGTCATATACAAAATTTGTCACACTTTTAGTACTCTTACATTCTTTATACTTTCAATTACTATGTTTTCGTTATTCACAATACCAATATTTTCATTATTTACGGATGATCAGTCTCTTTTTGATGACGACAGGAAAATATGGTTTATGTAGCAGATCTGGAATACGGGTGTGATGGATCACCTCTTTAAATAAGAATCTTAAGAAAATGGACACCCATTTTAGAAACAAAGAAACATGGTTCATCGCAGTAGACGAACGTGTAAGACTTAAACATTTATCATAAACTTTTTACATTTATGAATTTCCAGTATTTTAACGTTCATCACTATACATGGATATATAAAACTTCTACAGACGTATGACATACTTTCAACATTTATGCAATACGTACATACTAAGATATTGTTAATTGTAGGGAGATGCGATTGCCGTACTCGGCGAACAACAGGGCCAACAATTCGTGGAATCCAATTTCCAATTAAACAAGTGTTACGTCATAGAGCACTATTCGTGCGCAGAAACCCAAAAATACCAAAGAACAATCAGAAATCCGATCCATCTTAATGTCGGAGAGGCTTCAAAAATCCTTTCGTTGCATGACAAGCAAGAAATACCGGAGGCATATTTTGACTTCGTATCCATAAGTGAACTACAAAACTTTCTCGACACACCAACTTATTACCCAGGTACCTAAAATATTCCTGCCCATGTAATATTAATTCTACGATATGATGTTAAAAAAAAATTATGAATACAGATTTCCTCGGCAAGTACAAAAGGAAAACACTTTGTTACAAAAGAAATGGCGATCAATTCCTACTGTTAACCTTAATCGACGCCACGTAAGTGCCAAAAAATGTCATATTTTAACAATACAACTACTTAACGCTGTTGTACTACTAACATTACAGTGGAAAAGAAATTACCGCAACAATATGGAAGGAATGTATGGAAAACACGGAAAAGGTGGAAACTTCTACCCTCTCTGCAGCAACAACCGATACGCTGATAGCAATAACAAACGTAAAAGCAACAACGCATGCAGGTACAAATATTCATATTTGTAAAAGATGCAAAATATCGTATTCACATCGCAACTACTCAAAACTGTTAACATACAAAGTATCTCAGGAACAATAAAGATGTCGTCAACTGACGTGACTCACATCATTGTAAACCCTCGAGTGGATCCAGACTCTACGCATCAGCAACAACAGATCGTAACAGGAGCACAGACTTCAGTACTCGCATCTCATACAACTACAACATTAGAAGAACTTAAATCGATGCCATACGAGTCGATACTGGTAAGCAGTCAAACGACACCACATACAATTCAAAACTCTTTTATATTCTAACATTTACAAAAAATTACCGCAACAGCGAAAGACAATTACCGTCAACGCTAGAATCATAGAGACAGAGATAGAAAACAGTTGGTACAGCGTCTCGTGTCCGGATTGCAAATGCCAAATCTCGAGACAAAAGCAAACCTGGTTCTGCCCGAATCATGGCCAGAAATTCGATCCAAATTTCTTGTAAGATTAGAAATACCAAACATACGTTACGTTTAAATAAAAATCGAGCGAACTAACATAGGTTAAACAACTGCAACTACAGTGTCAGAGTTGTCATATCCGACGGTACCGCCCAATGACAAGGCACAACAACCAACCTGTGCATGCAAAAGATCATAGGCCGCAGCTGCAAACAAACCATCACGATGGTTACGAAGACCGCAAGACGATGCCTCCCGACTTCAAAAAGGAAGGCATGAACACGAAGAAATTCTACATAGAACTCACTAAAAAATCCAGCCCCAGCAACATGAACTTTATTATTGTCAACGCAGAACCAATACACGACGAAACACCATCACCACAACCCATTCCCTCTACAGCTTTGACAATAGTGGAAACACCACAAATAACCCCTCCACCATATACGCCCACAACCCCAAAAGACAACACCAACACCCAAACGACAGAGATGACAGAAACAAAAGAAACTAGGAAACCGCCCACTGCTAAACGACTACTATTCGAACCAGAAGGTAACAACATTCAAAACATGACTTTTCAAAATCAAAGTACTAATAACTAGCATTCTTAAAACGCAGACGAGACTGAGGACACAGCCGACAAAGAGGCACGCAAACGTAAACTTGCAGATGCAGAACCAACAGGTAACAATTTCAGAATACGACTTTTTCACACAAAGATACTAATAGCTACTACTCTTGAGTTGCAGAAGAAAGTCAGAGTACGAGTGACAAACAAACAAGCGAATGCAAGCCTGCTGGCATAACAGGTACATAATACGCCCGACAACCAACAATATACAAAAAAATTAGATGCGCCCGTACTAACAAAAAATCACTACGCTACGCAGAAGAAATCGAAACTTTGAACCCCACGAAACGCGAGCGCTACCCGGAATAAAAGATGACCAACAAAAAACAATGACAACAGCGACTTTGAACGACAACTTCGTAGTAACAAGTAACGACTTATGTAAATATATGTAGACGCGAACTCCCACAACTTCGATGTCTTTTGTAACTACTATAGGGAGTTCAAGCAACACAAACGTATCTTTTGGTTAACGATAACTAATGATTAGCCTAAATCTTATCAAAACATTAAACCAGACAACGTATGCATACACATACAAATATCACAGTGTCGAATTTCCAAAGTCAAAAATCTAATCCGAAAATTTATAGACTTCGAAAAATTTAAAATATAATAAATGTACGGGTCGAATTCAAGTATTCACGTATGGTAAAATATGTAGAGGCTGAATTTAAGCGGTTTTCTCTGACTTAACATAATTTCGATTTCAGTTAATTTACAGACTTCAAAAAATTAAAGACATGATAAGTATACCGATCGAATTCGAGTCTTTATGTATGGTAAAATGTCTACGTAGGGAATTCAAGTAACGCGAATATCTATTTTGGTTAATGATAAGTGGTAGCATCGTTCTCTCAGCATCAGATTCAACTTCGAAATGTTAGAAACTTCAAATAATTAAAAATATGATAAGTCTACGAACCGAATTTAGGTATTGTACGAGTTGAATTTAAACGTTCCTCCTTAGCTTAGTGTGATGTCGATTTCGACATTCTGCTTTGGTTTGTGATGCATATAATTTTCTACTAACTTAATCAATTATTTACTTAATAAAGGTTCTCAATTAGGTTAATAGAAAATAAACATTACTCTATGATTTGGTTTAACTGAAAATAAATGATGTAATTTGTTTAGCGGAAAAATATACGTGAGTAATAATTACAATAAAAGCAATACCGAACCTAGAATTCAAATTCATCTATGTCAACAAGCAAATAAACAAGTTTCGAAAGATGTTGAAAACTGGTTTTCAAAAGAAAAAAAGAAAAACACAAACACGCTAGAGAATCCAACCCAAAATCACAGCCCAATAACATCTTCTTTCTATATATACGTTCCAAACATAAATACACACACAAAAGCAAAAAAACCCTAAAAAAAATCACTACTCCCAAACACATCACCGCCGCTTCTAACCCTAAATCGAAGAAATACATAATTCATCAACTTACACATCACTGCCGCTCCTCACCCTAAATTAAAGAAATACAGGATCCATCAGCTTACCTTCGAAATTCTTTTACCGGAAGGTAATAAATCAGCGCGTCTGGTTCGTTCCCCTTTAAGCATTTACTCCCTACGATTTGAACATTTTTTGTTACAGGTCTTAATTTCATATACCAAAGATTTGATATTTAAAACATTTAACAATATGCAGTTACACGAAAATTCGATTCCAAGATTTCCAGATTCAGATATACCGGCAAAAATCAATCCTCAAAGCAGGTAATTAGCATATATACTTTTTGTTATCTATTGTCAAAGTCAGAATCGAAAATCTTACCGAACTTAAACACATACGTTTATTTAAACTAAATAACACAATCATCTACAAACAAAACATGAAAACGAAAAAGATAATACAAACCAAAATTGAAGAACTATCGAACGAGAACATTGACATTTGATATGTTTGCTGTTATTTTGATGAGCCGTTTCATATTTAAAATATTTATACCTAATCTGTTTGATATTTAAAATATTTAACAATATGCATTTGCACGGATATTTGATTCCAGGATTTTTGAATTCAGATATACCGGCAAAAATTAATTCTCAACGCAGGTAACTGTTACACATACTTTTTATTATCTGTTGTCAAAATCAAAACTCAACACCTCACTGGAGTCAAAGATACACATTTGCTATTCCGCCTAAATACGCTTATTTAAACTCTACTCTTTATTTAATATAGGCAAATAGAAGCTCCTAAGAAATAACACAATTACCTAAAAACAAAATATGAAAAAGAAGAACACAAAACAAACAAAAATTGAAGGACTGAAAAAGATGTATTGTGAGCTACAACTGAAAATTAGGGCTTTTGAAAAGAGGTTTTTCAATTTGAATGTCAGGGTTCTGAGTTTGGAAAATTTAGGTAGAGAGTTGTTGAGTCAGCAGCAAAAAAATTCGTCTCCGAGTTTCCGTACTGCTGCGGACCATAATGTGTCTTTCGCACACGAACACGCGCAAACAATTTTTTTTTTTACCGGCTCATCGACTCCTTACCCAAATTTTCCAAACTCAAAACCCTTACATTCAAATCCAAAAACCTCTTTTCAGAAACCCTAATTTTCAGTTCTACCTCAAAATTCATCTTTTTCAGTTCTCCAATTTCGGTTTGTTTTATCTTCTTCGTTTTCGTGTTTTGTTTTTAGACAATTGTGTTCTTTTTTATAAGTTTCTTCACGTTAGTTAAAGCCGAGCATCTGGCTGGAGTTAGAGAAAAAAGTGAAAGCTGCTTGGAACGAGGAACAGGAACCACGAACGCCGTAGGGTGCGGTATACCCTACGGCTTCGAAAGTTGCTGCCACTCCTTCTCACCAACCTTCACTTTTTTCTTTAACTTCAGCCAGATGCTCAGCTTTAACTGACGTGGTGCATATAAACGTTTTATTTATCTCTTCTTATGCAAAGTGACGAATAGAGTTTAAAACCATTTGAATTGCTCGGAGAAAGTGGAAATTCCCAAAGTAAAGCTCTCTACTCACATGTTGATGAACTGAATTGAGCTTCGTTAGAACGAACATCAGTAGCCACCGAAACCTGAGGACGGGATACAACAGGCCAAACATTTGGATGAAAAAGATTTTCATCTACCTGTTTGACCTCCGGTATTCCGCTCTCCAGTTTCGACGGATGCTAATTTTCCTTCCAACCAACCTCGCGTAATTTCATTAATATGTAAGGACGGAGTTTAACTTTGGAAATTTCCATTTTCTCCAAGCAATTCAAATGGTTTTGAACAACGTCAATCACTGTATTCGGTGCTATGATCTAATCATATACCGCATTCAAGGTAACTTTAAACTTAATAAATACAAAATCTTTTGTGCGACGATTGATTTTTTTTTTAGGTGTTTTAGAACTGGCCTGAGAGAAGTAAGTTACCACTCAAAAAACACTATCGAGCTAAATCGGTTGGAACGAGTATCAACACCAACAATAGAACGGAACTGGAGAACTAAGAGCTGGCTGCTACATAACCACTCGGTCGCTCACGAAGCAACACAGAATACAATATAGACACTTTGTAACATGTAAAGGAAGAATCCGAACACTGGTCCGAACTAAAGTCAACAGCCGTGCTACTAATCCACCTAAGTCCAGCAAGTCTTACGATTCACTTCAGTTTGAACAAACCGCTCAGCTCGTTAATTGGATTCATATTTTCGACCTGTAATCGAACTCGTGCGAAGCACGAGAAATCCTCTAGTTTTCATTAACATTTTTCAACATAGACTACCGAAGAGAAAGTATAAGGGTGAGTAGATGTGAGTTTTATCATTAAGTTTTAACAAAACATGATAAAGACATTTTATAAATAACAAAGTGGGGCTTGAAAACAAAGAAAGTATAAGTTGACTTTTAAAAAGGACTAGTTTTATTTTAAGAGTGACTTAGAAAATGATTCATTATTGATTGGTAAAATATATTAAAAAAACCCTAGAAAGAATTCAAATATTATTTTAGAAAAAGAATGTGATCTGTAAATGCTTAAACTGTCACAACCCGCTTAAAGCGGAAACACGAGGTGTTACAGTTTTATTTTAAGAGTGACTTAAAAAATGATTCATTATTGATTGGTAAAATATATAAAAAAAAAAACCCTAGAAAGAATTCAAATATTATTTAAAAAAAAAAACTTGATCTGTAAATGCTTAAACTGTCACACCCCGCTTAAAGCGAAAAAACGAGGTGTTCCAGTTAATGATATCAAGAGTCAAGGATTACAACAAACAACTATAACAAAATCACATCGAAATATAATAAATGAATCATGCCAAGAGTTACAATACAAATGATACAAAATCTCGTCTCAAATACAAATCTTGTTTTACAAAGAGTAATAATCATAAAAGTTGACCCATAACAAAGAGTAATAATCATAATCAATTTCAAATAACAAATCTTGTTTTACAACCTAAGTGCGACGTACATTGCCTAGACTAATCATACACTGAACCTGACCAACCCAATCCTAAGGCGTTTCAAACCAAGGGCAAGAAATAATCCAAATAGGCCATAACATCCACTCATAGGGACATCCTACCGAGCAATGAGGAACCCATATAGATCTATATATATATGTAAACCGTGGGCATAAAAGCTAACAAGTGTATGAGGGGGGCTCAACGAGGCCTAAAGAACACCTAATCTAAGGCAATCCTGATCCACTAGGTAAAAAAGATTTAAGAGTAACGTTTAGCAATATGCAAACAGTTTAAATACGCTTTCCAGCCCTAAAATATAAGTAAGGAGGGCTACGAATAACTCGCAAGACAAGCTCAAGCAAAAGTCGGGTCGACAATAAGGAGCGATCACTCCGCCGTCTAAGTACCCTATAATAACGACAAATAAAGTCTAAGTATCTCATTAAGTCTAGTATGGTTTTGCCTTGTTGGTTAACGTTATATTATAAGATTTATTAGAAATATTCCAACGGATAACAATTTGAGCCAAAGTGACGGATAATAACAACGATGTTCCGAGTAAATCGGAAAATA
Source organism: Senecio squalidus (assembly GCA_910822075.1). NCBI lineage: Eukaryota > Viridiplantae > Streptophyta > Magnoliopsida > Asterales > Asteraceae > Senecio > Senecio squalidus. The sequence goes on along the minus strand of CAJVGC010000508.1, from coordinate 41,434,381 downwards.
TCGATAATTTGTGTCATATGTGACAATTGAAAGGAATGATATTCCGAGCCGAAAAGTGACTAACAGGAATATCGGTTGAAAGGAATATGGTTACCAAAGTTTAATCGAGGTCGACCAAGGTCAACGTCAAAGATGTTGACTTGGTCAAAGTCAAATATGTGTTGAAGGAAAGTCAAAGTCAACATAAAAGTCAAACTTTGACATTTTTAAGAGTTTTAAAACATAGAACTTTATAAAATTTGAGTAAAATAGTTTTAAAATCTATTTTGGAAAAGTTTAACGAAAAGTGTTATTGGTTACGATTTTAGATTACGATGGAGTTTTTGGAACAAAAGTGTAGTTGTTGAAAATATGAGTTTAACGGTTGTTTTATATAGATTCTATCACGTTTATGATGGCGATTACGTCTTTGAGTCCAAAGACGTCTCTTTGACGTTATTTACTACATTTACGTATAATAGTATAAGTATATATACGTTTTTAGTTGTCCAAAATACATAAAAATACGTTCTGAGGCCTACTGCGACGCACCAGCAAGTTACTGCGTCGCAGTCACCTGTTTACAGCTTCTGAAATTTGAGGAAGATTTCCCGCTGCGTCGTAGTAAGGGGCTACTACGGCGCAGTGGCTTGATTTTCAGATTGTTCAAATCTGGCGTTTTGTCGAAATCCGATTTACGATAAGTTTTAAGGTGATTTGTAAACTGTCCAAAAGTCATATATTGTCCAAATTATATTTACCAAGTCTTACATATATTAAATATGTAGTTTTACATAGTAATAATACAAATATGTTACTTTTAGTTAAATATGACATTTTAACACATTTTAAGTTTATAACTTTGTCCAAAGTTATGTTTTTTCCAATTTATCCGTTTTATATGTTATTACCAACTTTTAGGCTTAAACCGAGAATGAAAAAGAGAAGGAAAATAAAGGGAAATCAAGAGTGTATCGGCGACAACCACAAAGATCTACAAACCGCAAGGAACGCAAGAATCCGAATCCGTCTAGTGAACTCCAAAAGGTGGTGGTGATGAGGAAAAATGGCTCCAACACACAAATGAAACCACCATTAGATTAAGTTCACAAAATGGAAGAAAAATAGAGGATTTAAGGGAGAATTTACTTGCCAAAAACTCAAGAATATGGGTTCTTCGAGGTGGTGACGAAAACTCCAAAGTGAAGGTGACGGAAATGGAAGAATAACCTTGTATGATAGTTTACCAAAAAGGGTGTTAGAAATCTCTAACAAAAGTGAAGGAAAAAGTGAGAAAAGTGAAGAAAACTTTAATTAGAAACTTACCAAAAGATGTGAAATACAAAGAAAAGTTGTAGGAGATGATTGGAGGAACTTCTAGCTTGAAAATTCTTCTTCAAAGTGGACTTTTTACCTTCAAATTCTCTGGAATATTGAGAGAGTTTGAGAGAGAATGAGAGTATGAAGATGTATGAATTAAAGAGAAATGAGAAAAGTGATAGGATAAGGTTGTAAAGTGGTTTAGAGTTTCAATGTTAGATCTAATATCAATTTTGGGTAGTTTTCCACACATAATCCCGTGGTTAAAGGATGGGTTGTGTAGAATTTCCAAGAAAAGGTGAAAAAGTTGATGTGGTTTGGTGTGCCGGTCAGCGTCGCAGTATGTGTGGCTTGCGGCGCAGTCCTCTGCTGACCAGACTCTTCCATTAAGTCTCCGTTAAAGAACAGATTTTGTAACAGATCCCGTTAGTTCCCGTTAAAGGACTAACTTTGTAACAGATTTAGTTAGAGGACTAACTTTGTAATGGATTTTTATAACGGTAAAACGGTTTACGGCATAAACACCGTAACTTAAAACACGAGAATACTAACTAATAGGCATTTAGGTAACTTTAACGCTTCCGCCACAAAGGACGAAGCAACCAAATAACGTAAAACCCGACACATAAATAAAGCGTAACTCAAATCAGGATGAAATAACAAGGGTCAAAAACAATTGCGAATAAAAAGAATAGATAACGGTAATGTTTAATACCTCAAATTGACGGGATGTCACAGCGTCACCCAGTGAAAAGAATTTCGTCCTCGAAATATCTACTAAGCACCGTTGCTGGAAAAGAGATGGGGGTACTTCCGCTGCATCTCGTCCTCCTGCTCCCAAGTAAACTCAGCTCCAATCTGCGAGTTCCATCGGACCTTCACTATAGGAATCCGAATCCCCCGTAAACGCTTGACATCACGGTCAACAATCTCCACCGACTCCTCAATAGCATGAACCTGATCATCCAAACGCAATCTCTCCAATGGAACAATCAAAGAATCATCAGCAAGGCACTTCTTGAGATACGATACATGAAAGACGTTGGGCACACCGCACAACTCAGGTGGAAACTCAAGACGATAAGTCATAGGGCCAACACGAGCCAACACTCTGAAAGGACCCGTAAAACGTGGACTGAACTTGTTGTTCTTCTCAAACCAAAATACACCCTTCCATGGATAAACTTTCAACAGCACCATATCACCAACCTCGAACTCAAGAGGTCTTCGACGCAAATCCGCATACTGCTTCTGTCGATCTCTAGCGGCTAACAAGTGATCCTTGATCCTATGGATCTTATCGGTAGTCTCCTGAATCAACTCCGGAACCGTAATCTGACTATCACCAATCTCAGCCCAACAAAGTGGAGACCTACACTTATGACCTTAAAGAGCCTCAAATGGTGCGCAACTAATACTGGAGTGGTAACTATTATTATACGAAAAATCGACCAAAGGGAAATGTCGATCCCAACTCCCACCAAAATCCAAAGCACATGTGCGTAACATATCCTCCAACGACTGAATAGTGCACTCACTCTTACCATCGGTCTGAGGGCACGATCATAAATAACAGATACATGAATACCATGCCTAGCCACGATCTCATCAATATACAATCTGGATAACTTCTCTACCGGTAATCCTCTCCAATAGTAAGAAAATGTGCTGACTTAATCAACCGATCAACGATAGCCCAAATGGTATCATAACCTCCCGAAGATGTAGGAAGTTTCGTAACAAAGTCCATCGTGATCCTCCCCACTTCCACTGTGGGATCTTCGGCTGCTAAAGAAGGCCGGAAGGCTTCTGATTCTGAGCCTTGACCTTAGAACACGTCAAACATTTGCCCACATACTCGGTAATCGCTCGCTTCATGGCCGACCACCAATAGAAACCCATCAGGTCATGATACATCTTATCCACTCCCACATGGACGGAATAATTAGATTTATGACCCTCATCTAAAATCAACTACCTAAGACCAACGGGAAACCAAATATGATTCAAGAAATATAAGGGTGAGTAGATGTGAGTTTCATCATTAAGTTTAATGTTCCCAAAGTATTTCTTTGATTTCATTTGACTCGATCGATCGCAGATAATGTATAGACTACCGAAGAGAAAGTATAAGGGTGAGTAGATGTGAGTTTTATCATTAAGTTTTAACAAAACATGATAACAACATTTGATGAATAATAAAGTGAGGCTTGAAGACAAAGAAAGTATAAGTTGACTTTTAAAAATGGACTAGTAAATGATCCATTATTGGTTGGTAAAATATATATAAAAACCCAAGAAAGAATTCGAATGTTATTTTAGAAAAAAAAAAGTGATCTGTAAATGCTTAAACAACACATCATGATTTTTATTTTTTAAATACACTAACCATTCCATTCTACCAAATCTAACACATGAAAAATCATGTAATACATAAATTTATACTTATTATTTATAAGATGAACATGTATCATGCTACAACATCAAGCGTAGGTCTTGATGCAATATACAAAAAAATTTTAAAAAATTTGATGATGATGTGAACATAACTGTGTATATATATAATTCTACTTTAATTATTATAAAGCTAGAAACGAAACTCATATTTGCATAAACATTTGACAAATACTTGTAGTTCTAGTTGACAATAGTATATACTTAAAATTATTACGAGGTATGTGCGTAAGCACATAGCACATTTGTAAGCACATAGATTTGCCCTTATATTGTTATTTTCATGTCTTTTTGGTTGGATGTTCGTCCATATTTCTTGTGAACGAGTTTCGTGGGTTGGTGAATGTCAGGATCGTGTTAGTCTAGATAAACTAACAGGTTTGCTAACGTTGTAGATCAAGATCTATTGAAGAAGTTCAGCAGCGGATGAACACTTCAATATTACGAGTTTATCGAACAATAAAGAATGAATAATAAACAATAGTATTGTCGAATTCTAAGCCTCAATTGTATTAACCAGAATAATATCAATACAACGTGATTTCTATCTTTCAAGGATCTATGTATTTATAGACCTTGAGGCTCGTTCTAGATAACTAGAATTCTACGTCTATCCTTATCTAAACATTAAATAAGGAAACTTTATCTAATTACAAAAGGAAATATAATCTAATTATAATTCTTAGATTACATATACAAGATATGATAAGTCTTCCGTGTCTTCCGTGTCTTTGACTTATTCCGTATCTTGACTTTGACTGTGACTTGATCCTGACTTTGTCCGTAGTAACCGTAGTAACTCTATCTACCGTAGCAACTTTGATTGAACAGCCGCACCAACTTGTCTTTGTATTCTTCCGTAGTAACTTCATAATTACCAAACTGATTATTTAAGTTACTTTCGTTTGTTTATTAGGATTCATTGTTTATGGTTAAACTATATTGACTAAGTTGTAACCCAACAATCTCCCCCTAACCTTGAACTTTTATGATTCATCAAAAGTACAAGTTTTCATGCTTCAACCGTATTAACTACTTTTATTAACAAAGCAGTACTAACTATTACAACTACGGTTTACAAGTCAGTTTCCATCTTGTTCTTTTCCACTATTATTTGACACAAGATTTTCCAAATTAATTCTTGAGCAATCAATGAATCTCCTGGACCATTCAGCTTCAATTCGACCAGTTCTTCTAAGGTCTTCAAAGAGTGTGGATAAGTATGACTTATCAAGTAGAATTCCCTTGATCCATGTTTTCTTATGATTGAGTATGCTTCACATTTTTCATACACAAACCAGTTAAGCACAGGATTATTAGGTCCTTCTTTCTTGAAGATTGAACTTGTTGGCTTGTATCCAGGTTCAAATAAACCGCACAGAACATCCATTGCTAGATCAGTACCAGGACATACTCCTTGTCTTCGTTGTGAGTATTTCCTTATGCCAATCTCATACATCTTCTCCAGATCATCTCTATCAAATTTCATAAAAACTGCATGAAAGGCTATAAGAATCGTCTTTGATTTATCAGCTCTTGTAACTTCATATTCAGTTTTCATATTTCCACCGATGTATTTCCAGTCAATGATCATTGGAGGCTTCACCTTCAATGGAGTATACTTCAAACCTTCAACAGGGTTGATGTATGCAGAGTAATCACCCCCTTGAGCAACACTTGGAGGATTTTGTTCCATCTCTTCATGTTCATGTTTGATGTCAGCAAATGGAATGTTTGGATTTTCTGTTTGAGAAACAGTAGCAGCATCTTCACTTATCCTTCTTCTTTTAGCGTGAGGAATGAATTTGGATTTGCTTTTGAATCTTTTATGCTTCTTTTCTGGTTGTTCCTCAGGAGGAACAGGTTCTTGTGCCTGAAATATTTTTCTTCCTGTTCTAAGGGCAGCTTCAAGTGCTTTTTCTTCATCTTTCTTCTTCTTCTCTTGAAGTTTCTTGAGAGCAAGTTCCCTTAATGTTTCCTTTTGTTTTTCCTCTTTGACAAGCTCAAGGATGGAAGGTAACTTCATAGGGCCTAAAGATCTGCCACTATGACCCTTGCTTTTTAGATAAGCAGTAAACTTCCTTCTATCCTCTGCTATCTTTGCTTGTATGGGAGTTGATTTGGACACTTTCTTCTTCTCAGGATTGGCTTTGACTTTAGCTTTAGCAATTTTGAGCTCCTCTTCTTGCATCTTTTGTGCTATATGCTCATCTTCTCTTTCCAAAGACTTTTTCAATCCCTTTTTAACCAGTTTGTCCAAAATGTCATCATTGACCATCTCCTGAGCTTTTATTGCATCATCAGCAGCTTCTTCTTGATCAATGGAAAAAGGAGTTTCTGTCACAGTGGTGGAAGTTGTTGTAGCTTCAGTTTGAATTGCTTGTAGTTGTGAGAAAACTTGATCAAATATAGGAGGAGTTGCTGAGAATAGGTAGGAATGATCTTCCTCAGTTTCTGGAGCTGGACTGATGATCATGGGCTCCGTAGTAACTTGGTCTATGGCAGCCGTATCAACTAGGTCCGTAGCAACTGGACTAGTAGCCATGAGGTCCGTATCAACTTCCTCCGTATTAACTGGACTAGTTACCATAGGATCCACCGTATTAACTTGGTCCGTAGTAACTATATCCGCAGCATTTGTTTCAGTATTTTGACCATCATTTGTAGCCGTAGCAACTGGTGAAGTTTCCATTTCGTCTATTATTTCTTCAACCCTTTGCATGGCTTCTTGCTGCTGCTGCTCCCCCTTAAGTGGAATATCCACTTCCATATTATCACCTTCATCTTCATCTATTACCATGTTTGCATCAAAGTGTGTCTCCCCCTCAACAACACTATCTGTCTCCATCTCTTCTTCTTTATTTGAGGTGGCAGTGATAACTGTATCATGGCTTGATTTCTCTTCTCCCCTGCTCTCACCAGATGATAACACATCCATTTCTTTTTCTTTCTCCCCCTTGTTTTTATCTGAGGGAGAGTCATCTGTGGATGAGGAACTAGATGGCTTTGGTGAACTCCCAGAATTTAGGGTGGTGATTCTTTTGGTCACCAGCTGGGCAGACAGGAGTGCTTGTTGTGCTAGCACTTGGTGCATCAATGAAGTCAAATTAGATAACATTTCTCCTTGTTTATCTACCTTTGTCATTAAAGATTGGTACATGTCCTTCAATTCCAGTAATTGACTACCACTACCCTCACCCCTTTCCTGTTGGGTACCAACAGGTGGAAGATCCTCGGGAATAGAGAAACTCCTCTGCCTAGCAGAGGCAGGTATCTCCCCCATGGTTTCTTGGCACCAGGGACCACCTTCCCAATTTGAGAACAAGTTCTCAGCAAAGGATGGTGTTGCCGTAGTTTGGGTCTTAGTGATGTTAACACTGTCCTGAGCTCTACTATAAGAAGTAGATGCTGCAGTAGTGTTAGCCCTCCCCACATGGTCTTCCCTCTCCTTAGTGACCAACTCAGTGAGCAAGGGGGTATGCTCAAGGTGTTCCCCTGAAGTTTGTAACAATCCTGAAGATGTTTCAGGGATTGCTTTTGTAGTAGTAGTAAGGGGGATGGTCTTAGACACAAGAGGCTGAGTAACCCTCTTTGGTCTTTTAGAAGCAACTGTGGGTGGTTTGTGAGGCGCAGAAACTCTTGGTTTAGTCACTGTAGCAGTAGTGACTGGAGCAGTAGCAACTGGAGTAGAACTCACAGTAGCAACTGGAGGTACTGTGGCAGTAGGAACTACCGTAGCAACCTTTGGGTTTACCCCTGCAGTACCAACTATAGATATGGCACTAGTGCCAACAGAGATTGCAGTGGTACTGGGGGTTACAGCTGTGGGTTGGGACAGAGGAAGAGTTTCTTGTCCTGTAGCTGTGGGGATTGTGATCACCAACATTTTTGAGAATAATGGTGTCACAAGAGAAGGGCCTTCCTTGTTTGTTTTTCTCATGTTAGTAAAAACTTTTCGTGTATGAGTATGTGAGACAAAACATTTTTCTGATCTGGGGAGATCTTTATGAACACAGTTTAGGCAATGTTGAAGAAATCTTGGATACATAAGAAATTTGTTTTGACTATCAATATTTCTTCTCATTGCATCAAAAATCATTCCAGAAAAATTGTAAGTTCCCCCCGTAGCCAAACACACCATTGCATTGGCTAATGATGAACTTCCTTCATGCCACCCTGTTCTTTTGGGGGACAAACATTGTTGCAAAGTATGCAACATGAATTTCCATTGAGGGGAAAGTTTAGCTTTTAAAAATGTGGAAGTGTTTAAGTTCCCCTCATATCCCATGTTTTGAAAAGCATTTACAAGGGTGTTTTCAGGAAGATGTTCAATACCTGCCGCATCTTGTAGGTTAAGATGGGTTCTTAGCATGGACTCTGTTACTTGGAATGCTTTGCCTCTTACCACCGCATTGATGGCTATTTCATCGTCGTCCCATGTGGCAGATGTCCAGAAGTCCAGAATGTGGGACTCATTAATCTCTGGATTAATGGTTAACGCCGTCTTGATGGTAGATTGATTAAAGAAATCAATGATTTCGTGGAAATCGGCGTTATCGGTATTCTTTTCCAGGTAAGCGACCATGTTGTGAGTTTTGTAAAATTGCAATTGATCCGCCATTGTTGATTCTGTGAAATGGTTAGAACCAGAGAT
>CAJVGC010000508.1:41376439-41425874 GCA_910822075.1 Senecio squalidus | reverse complement strand
ATATTAAAGAAGAAGATGTAAAACCAGACTGATGCTTGTTTTGTTCACAAACAAAGTTTAACTAAAGATGTTAATGTTTGTGTTTATTTTCTTGCATGTTTTGTAAAAGACTTTGGTTTAAACAGATAGGGGGAGATTGTTGGGAAAAACAATGATCTATCCCAAGATTAATAAATCTGTTAATCAAAGTCTGAGTCTGAGTGACCTGAGTCTGAGTGACTCAGTCTGAGTGACATGAGTCTGAGTGACTCAGTCTGACTAACTCAGACTCATGAGAGAAGTCAGGCGTAATTGAAGGTAATCTAGTTAGTGAATATCTTTTATCTGTTTAGAAGATTTACTTAGATTGATCTTTATCAAACTCACTATACTTGTGTATAAATAGTGAGTTTGAGGTTTGTAATCGGTACACCTTTGATTGAAATATAACTGTGTGTTATCTTCATTGTTTCAATAATATAATTCCGCTATAATATATACTGAAACTGAGTACTTAATCGATATATAACAATTAACGTCTAAATACTTATTTGTTATTGATTTGCCACTGTTTGGGATCTTAGTGAGACCTAACAGTATCCTATTTACAAAGCGGAGTTAGAAGACGACTAACGGACAAATAACTAGAAGACTTGTCGGATCTACATTTGTTTCACCAACCCTTTCTTTCGTGTCGATTCTTAATTCTACGAAGTTGAGAGACTATGATATCACCGTCATCATAGATTGATTATATGTGCATCGTGGCAACTTTATTTACCTCAAGAGAATGATCCGTACACCTTTCGAGCAATTTATCTGTTGATATATTCGCGTGCAGATCTGTATGAAACCGACATCTATGACATCAATTACCCCTCCTTGTCACGTTGTAGTCACGACATTTTCCTTTTGTTACATATTCACGACCTTCTTTCTTTCACTCCATATTTAAAATTCTACCATTCTTTCAAACCCATATCCATGGTGATTTATTCACCTATATCGTATTTCCATTGAACCTTTATTCACTGCGCATTCTCAAACGTTTCTTCGCTCATATCCTGACTTTGATTAAGTCTTCGTCTTTTTCGTTTTAGTAATTTCGTCTCTGTCATCTCGTACTCTTGACCTTTTCGTCATTCTATATTCTGAAATTTTTCCCGAAATACGTAGTCTTAATACTATCCCGTCGTGCGTGGCATAATTATTTCACCGACCGTTTCGCGTTCGGGATTTATCTCATCGCACATACCTCTTCATTTTATTTATTTATTTATTTATTTATTATTCGCTGTCCTCATTCTTTTCGCCGTCACGATTACTCAGTCATTTATTCGCATTTCATCCGTCGGAAGTTGAAGACCCGCGAGTGAATTAGTAAAGGCTATCCAGTTTATCTCGTCCACTTGATTGATGAAGTATGCTTCAATGAAGATGAAGGATTAGTCTGATACTCGTGAGTAAGTGGAAGTATTTCCACAAATCTTCTTGAATGTCCTCAACTTGATAATCTACGTGTAGAAGTTATCTTATTCCGGGAACAACGCTTTTTGTGCGAAGCTCCCTCGACTCTTTTAGCACCTTCGGAGGTGGCGAAACTTCCAAATCAGACTTACTATCTGATAAAAGTATTCGATGTTATGGCCATTCTCCGTAAAATGCGTATGAGTCCTTCCATGAAAAGGTTGAGTCAACGTAGTAGATTGACTACCAGAAGCTTGATAAGCCGACGATAGATAACCGTTAATCTCATCCCTACGATTGATGAATCATCTGAACAGTTCTAATTCTTGTTACCTCCTAAAATTGATTTTCGACCTAGTTATCGTCAATAATGAACGTCTTGTCCAAGTTCGCGACTGTACCCATTACGATAAATGTGAGTTGTTACAATGCCGTTTGTTTCGGAAAACGCGCCAGTAGCTCCCATAGTTAAGGAATCGTAATCGCCATTCTTCTATATCGTCAAGTTCGCGCTTTTCTTATCCGTTCTCATAGTCATGAAGGACATGAGGAATTTGCTAGTTCAGTTTCGAAATCTTTCAGATAGCTATGTTTGAAATTCTTAATCAGCTCCAACCCGTGAAGAAATGACTCGTACCGTAAGAAGCCTATCAAGATTCATTTATCTTTAGAATAGTGAGCCTTACACGAAGTCGTTGAGAACTTTCCCAATTATCGCCCGGATGACAAACCTTTTGTGGTAGAAACAACCGTATTGGTGGTCCCGGTCAGGAGTATACCCCCCGTAATCGAATCAGCATCATGTTATGCTCCTCCTAGGTTGACCGGTGAGTGTCAGGAATCTTATCAAAATACCGGTGGAACAAAGGGTACCGTGTGCAACAATTTCAAGACTATTCTCACACCCTGTAATTAGAAGACTTGCAAAATAGTTGTGGATAAACTGTTGTGGATTCACAAGACGACTTGAGTTCATTTCTTGATTACCCTTTCGTATCACTTTATATTATCCCCACCGTCCCCTGACGAATGAAGAATTATAAGTATTAGACTCTACGAGGTGAGAAGTCATCGGTAGATTACCTCATGTTATTTTTTCAAATCGTTACTTAGGTATTTGTATCTCGCGTCCGTTGAAACCGCGTTGTAGCAGTTTATAACTCGTTTCGTATTCGGAGTACCTTCCTATTCTTATTCATTCGGATGTTCTTCCTGGATCGATTCGGAGATATTACGTTGATACCCATACCTTACTTGGTACGTCGAGAGTCTTACTCAGAAGTAATTTCGAGGACGAAATTCTTTTTACTTGGGGAGACTGTGACAACCGCGTATTTTGGGGTATCATTTCGATTATTCATCCGTTGTTTGTCTATCTTCATTTATGTTTTGACCCTATTTATTTATTTATGATGATTTTATCTTATCATGCATTATTTACTTAGTCGGTTTTAGAGTTTGGTTTACGGTCCTCTGTGACGGAAACAGTGTATACCTAAGTGCCTTATAGTTAAGTATGCTCGTATTATAAGTTGGGTAATTTCATGCCTTTAAGTATATGATTAAAATTAACGTTTATATATTTTCGAAGTTAAGTATCTTACGTAAAATCCTATTACAAAACTAGTCCGTTAACGGGACTTAACGGTAAAAATATTATAGTTTTCGTCCTTTTAACATTGGGTGTTAAATGGGGATCATTCCATTTGTGGTTTGACTTTTTGTGAGGGAAAGGTGGATCTAAGGTCCATTTCCTTATTTGGCCTAAAACCACCATCTTATCATCTTCATCTCATTTTCTAGCAAAACAAAAAAAACACACAGACACACCTTCTTCTTTTCTTTCTAAAACTCCCAAGAAACCAGAAATTCTGATATCGCATATTTATACGTTTATTTCTATGCGATATTCGGTTGTTTTTCATAATAAACATGATGGATAGGATAGGTTTTTGTATTTAATCGTGTGGAAAAGTTGTTTTGTCTATTTTATAGGTTTATATGATTGGGAAATCGAAATGGTGGAAGAAATGAGCTTAAAAGACGAAAAATAGTGATATCTGACGAAGAGAACGTCGCAGTAGCACCTCCACCGTTTTGATCATAACTTCTTCATACGATATCCGATTTAAGTGATTCAAATTGGAGAAGAAAGAAGAAAGAGAGAGATACACATTCAAAATTTCGAATATGGGAAATATGCAAAGAGTGCGTCGTCCTAGATGAAGACAACGACGCACACCCCTGTTTCAACAGTTTTCGAGTTAGATTCGAAGACCAATTTCTCACGATTTTTGCCTATAAATACAGCCTTATTCCAGCCAGAAAAATCATCAATTAATATTCTCAAGCATTGGAGATGAAGTAATCGTTTGGAGGCACGGATTGAAGCTAGGAATTCGGTTTTCGTTCAACGTCGGTCACGACAAGTTTGCGGTTTTCTTAGTTCGTTTTTCTTTCCTTTTTAAGACTTATTTCCAGTATGTTTTCTATTATTATTTTGTTTGTTTTGAACTCAATAATGAGTAGCTAAACTATTTTTACGCTTGTTTGATTTATGGATTTTATTTGAAGTTTATGTTTTCGATATTGATTGTTTTAGGTATTTGTTTTTAACCGAAAATCCTTATTTGTCTAAGTTTTAATATATTATTATAAAGTTTTTTATATATAAGTAAATTAATCAACATTCTAGGTATTCGAGAGAAATCTAGATAGGTTAAATAATTTATACGAAATAATCAATCGGTCTTTAATTGGTTTAAAATTGTTAGGATTCGAGAGGACCTAATAATATCAACTTAAATAATTAATCTTAAATGAGTGAGTTTATTTGTTAAGATTCAAGAGGACTTAATATTTAGAGGAGTTATTCGAGAGGAAACTCTATAAGGTTAAATAACTAAATACCGGCTTGATAATTAATGCTTAATTGTTAATAATTATAATTGTATTCGTGAGGAACATTATAATTAGAGATAGTTAAAGTTAATAAAATATTCGAGGGGAGTTTTATTATATTTTAGAAGTGTAATATTCAATCAATTTCGTAAACTTAAATGGAAAATAAGTGAAGTGTCAAACAAGTGTATTTTCTCCAATATTTGATAATTTCAATTACTTTCTCACTTGATTTTTATAAATCCTTTTTACTAATTACTTTGCAAATTTTAATCAATCTTTTGTTACAATAAAAACCCCCAACCAAATCAGTATTATTAATTCGAAATCTAAAAACCAAATTAGTCCCTGCGAACGAACTTTTACTTGCTTTTAAACTATATTACATACGAATAGGTCCACTCCCTATAAGTGTGTAATTACGTGAAATAGTAGGTTAAATTTAAGACTAGATTTTACACATCAAATTCGTCACCCATTTATCACCATTTCGGCAAGGAATTCACACCCAAACGAAGCATAAGTCACATCTTCACCTTATCTCTCGGTTTTTCTTCATTTTGTAAGTTTTTCCTCACCTAAATCTCTTAATTCTTCAACTTTTTAGGGTTTTAAATTATTGAAATCTAAACATAAATAAAACGGGAAAAAGAAACTGAAATATAACCCTTTTATAACCCGAAAAGTTTACATAACAATTTACCCCAAATTTCTATTTATTTTTATCAAAAACTATGAAATTATATATGTTTTTTGACCTAAAATATAACCATAAGCTTATAGCCTAATATACATCACTTTTTGGTCTTTTTAATCGCTAAAAAATTAAGTCGTTCCGGGCTGTTTCGACCAAAAGAAACAGCAGCCACAGCTGCTGTCCACTTGCTGTCCACAGGGGCGCAACATACCCCTTCCCTGCGCAACACATTGGTCCGTAACACGTTGACCCGCAACTCCTTCTCTGTCCGCAACAACTCACCAGCAACACCTCCTCTGTCAGAAACATATGATCCGCGCAACAGCTACATATGACCTGCAGCTACATCTGACCTGCGCAACAAACAACTTATACTTCTTCTCGTCTCTTGTTCTAATTCCGTTACTTAACCTTTCTTTCTTACTCAAAAATACTTATATACCCTTATTACTACACTTAAGACGATATATTCTTTAAAACATCACATATATTGCGCAACATCTCATACACTCAGCGCAATAAACCTGGCTACTCGTTTTCTCGCTCCAACACTCGTTATCTAAAACATTCATTTTTACTCAAACTTACTTATACATACTATATTCTATATTTAGATTATTATACTTTATCAAACTTACATTTCGGACTCGAAATATAATTATAATCTGTAATATGACATTATTAACACGGTTTTTTAAAAAACGCATTACTTATCGATAAAACATACGTTCTTCCAAAAAGCGAGCGTAATCATGAATTTGTTGTAATAAACGTATTTTGTTGTTGTTAACACTTTATGAAATAAACTTTTGACTTAAAACGCTTCGAAACATCTTCTTATGGCATATTCCCGTCGAATACTTCAAACGTTGACTTTTTGGCCAACGTTGACCCGTTATCCTGTATAGTTGACTTTGACTAAAGTCAACTCTCGTTAAACTTCTTAAAATGATATTCATACCCTCGGGTTTTGGTATTTAACCGTTTTAGCTTATCTGATCTTACTTAAACACACTAAAAGATATACTTAAAATATTATAAGTTATCAAACCTTAGTCTTGGACATAAATGTTACTAATAAATTTAAAGGTGATACTTTTTAGCACGGTTTTATAAAGGCTTATTATCGATAAAATACACTTATTCTCCGATATCCGACCGTAATCCTAAACATAATAACTAAATAACTTATCTTTTGATTTAGAACATGTTTATAACTTAGAATTCAAATTATTTTACTTAAAAGTTATTCGAATTCGTCAAGTGTTGACTTTTTAGTTGACTTTGACTCTTTATCGTGCATAGTAGACTTTGACTAAAGTCAACCTTCCTTAAACTATAAACTCGATAAACGTTGACTAACACTTATTAGTCGATGTTCATCCTTCGACTGATATATTTGTTAGTCATTCCCGGGTCGGAAATATCATACCCCTTTGAACCGTCATTATTGACATGAATTAAATGATACCTTCCATTAGTCACTATCAACTCGAAGTATCGTCATCTTTTAATTGGCAGTATTGTCACCACTTATTTATATCTTCTATTAGTCGCCCTCGACTCAGAATATCGTTGACTCAGATTCGTCACGATGAATCGAGATGTTATTATTCTATGTTCGTTACCTTTAACTCGAAGACTTATTATAAATTATACAATATAACGTTAAATCATACAAGGCTAAACCCAACTAGACTTATCGAGATACTTAGACTTATTTGATGTCTTATACTAGGGCACTTAGGCGGTGGAGCATATTCTCCTATTTGTGTCTACCCGACATAGAAATTGATGATCTGTGAGTTATTCGATGCCCTTTTACCGCTTTATAAATTTTACTTCGGGCATGATTAGCGTTAACTAAATTTTATATATCTTGTTTATGCAATTTAGACTATGATGCCTTAGTTTTAGCGTTTTACCTTACTTATATTGACTTGGTGGTAGTATAAGGCCCCGTTTACATACCTGTCAACTCTTATTGAGCCAACGGTTATATATATAGATCTATTTGGGTCTAACAAACCCTCATCGCCGTATTAGGATTTTGTCGGTGTGCGACCCTTGCGGTCTGATGTTATTACCGTAAATTATTTCATGACTAAACTTAGTTTAACCCACTAAGGGGGTTGTTTCCTTTTATGTTTAGGTTTAGGTGTATATTTCTATGCTAAGGATTATTCATATTGCTATTTGTATTAAATCAAGATATATGTTCATTTACTGATGATTTACTAAACCTTTTCTAAACTTTGGGTCAAAATCTTTTATACTTAATGTTTTCTTAACTTTGCGAATAATTCACTAACTTTATGTTGACGTCGTATTTTAAACCTTTTCAGGAGATCGAGATTTTACATCGATTATGAAGTACGTTATTTGTTATGGATTTTGAGGATTTCGAAGATACTTGACTAGACGTAGTTCGGTTTCTTTATTATTTGTGTGGACTTTGTAGAGACTCAGCTAGACGTAGTTTAGTTTCTATTTAAGTCAACAATTTGTATTTATGATGTATTTATTGTACTCCTAACTTTATTTAATGTAAACGTGAATGTTGTAGTTTTTTTTATTCGATGTGATCTTTGTCTTCTGATACCTACATTACTGTACACCTAGGGTTTCCACCTGAGCGGGAGTGTGAAAGAAATTGGTATCAGAGCCGATGGTTATAGCGAACTAAGTGGCTTCCTATGTGAATCACTTAGACTATGACTTTAGGCTTATATCGATTTACTCTGAAAACCTTTCTGTGTGCATTCCCTTTGACTTTTATATGTTTTGTCTTTACTCATTTTAACGTTAAGTTTAATCTCGAGTTATGCACACACTCATATTCCTTTTATTTTTCTTCCCGGACGATAATGCCCTAAGAAACTCCTACACGTGAACACCCGACACCGCATAGCAGATTGATCGGGCGATTTGAAGAGATTCTCACGGAATATCTTGATGCTATCATACCTGACCTGGTGACGAAGGTCACCGAGAGCATACTCCAGGGTATTCGTGATTCTACGCCTAGTGGAGCGAGCTTTGGTACTAAACTCGATCATGCCGAGTCTAGTGACTTACCTAAGGAGACCGATTTACAGTTTTGATTTTATCTGATTTCTCCCTGTCTTTGATACGATCCTGAGTCTTCAATTTTTTTAAAACAAAGAACCACACAATGAAAGAATCATGTGGGATACCCTGGGAAAACCATACAACTTCCTTCCATTCCACGAGATCTGCACGATCACGAACTGCATCCCACGCACTCGCAGCGGAGAACATCACCTCAAATCCATCATTAGCGACCCAACCGATCGAATCCCTGCACTCACACAAATTTGGCACTAGAACCTGATTTAAAACCGGGTATTTTTGCAGCTGAAACCCCGACCAAGACCAACTATTTCCATTTAAAAGATCCGCAATTTTACTTTTTAATTCCAACCGGCATTCATAATGTCACGGTTATATATATATATATATATATATATATATATATATATATATATATAGTGAATGGTTCATACGAGAACTCAAAATTCTGCGAGAACTAAATTGTAGCCGTAGATGAGTTGATCAATGGCTGAAAAGATTGAAGGCAAATTCGTAAATAAATTATAAAACTATCTCAATGTCCTCTCTCTTCTCTCTTTCTCTTGTCGTCCAGAATAACCATAAGCTGAGAACCGGTGGAAACATAGACGGACCTTAATGGAGGCCAAGGGGGGTTGCGGCCCTCCCAAAGTTCGGAAAAATCGTGCGTTTTCACTACCTAAATCCGATGAATTATCAGTTTGATGTGTGTTGCATGGACCGCTGCAGCGTTTCGGCCCCCCCGCTTAAAAGTTTCATGTTCCGTTTATGGGTGGCAACGGATGGAACCGGCGGCAGCGGATTCATGTGATTTCATCCCAGGTATACATGTCTCTCCGGTTCGGATGGCTGCTCCGCCGCCGGTGGTTAGGTATATTTACTGTTCATCGGAAAATACGTGGTACAAAAATCATTGGCCAATGGGTTTCTTACAAGACTTGAATTGCTTTTCTACTTGGATTATTGACTTTTGTGCTTAATTAAGTGTAAGTAATTGAAAAATAGTTCATTCCCTATTATTTAATTAGTTTAATTATCATCGTATTACACATATTTCAAACTTGGAGACATGTAAAAATCAAGATTCAAGAAATTGTGAACAAGACTAATTCAATTTAATTAATTGATTAATTTTTAAATATTTTTATGGTCAAATTTGGCAATTTTTATGTGTTCACGTTTTATTAGATTCAAAGTCACGTTTTTTATTTTGTAATTAAACTCATATAACCTCAGATCTATATGTATATCTGTATATTATATCTATATGTATGTATGTATATTATTTTTAGGGTTTTTGTCTAACTTGAATTCATACTAATATTAGATATTTTGTTTTTCTTTAGATTAATAATTAAGATAATAAAATGTCATTTAAAAATATTGTGAGGGAAATGAGAGATGGGATTGGGAGTTTATCGAAAAGAATGATTGAAGGGAATCATTGGCGGAATTGTCATCGGTCGCATATTGCACCTGATGTAGCAGCTCCGGTTTCTAAAAATTGTTTATTAAAGAACACATACATGTTTAAATGTGAACACGTCCTATAAATGATGATTGTTCAGATAATTTTTGTATTTATTGTGTTGAGGTTTTGAATTTTTGAATGAAGATATGGAAATAATATTACGAAGACTAATGCACAAAGATGATGACGATATGTTGGTGCAAGAATTTTCAAGTCATTAACGAGTATCAATGAAGATAATGAACATTGTTTGGTATAATGTGAACATCCGAAGTTTATTGCCTTTTTGATTAATCCTTAGTCATTCGTGTTAATTTGGATTCGACTATATATTATTACAGTTTAAACATCATCGTTATGTGCATATGATATCAAACTTTGTTCATTTGTAAACATATGTGTGTGATCATATGAACAGGACAAAAATAAATTAATATCTGAAAACAAAATAAAGGTTTTTTTGACTAAATGTAGATTTTTTAATGCAAGCTGCTCACATTGTGGCATATAATTTTGTATTTAATTCTATTTGTCATGATGTGTATAAAGAAAAATATATGATCGCAAGTGAACGAATTATATTATGGAGCTTTATTAATAAAAGAGAAACTATTGTTCATAGATATGCCATATATTAGAACACAAAATACAACTAATCAACGAACTCATTATTTATGTCTCCAATAAACAATTGTGATATTGAACAAAATTTACTAGAAAATAATTAAAAGTTTGTTGCAAGAAATCTGGAAAAAAACATAAAACATTAGAGAGAAAGAAAAAATATCAAAATAAAGAAATTTACTATTTACTATTTTACCCCTTTGAATTAAAATAAATAATTAATATTAGAAGAATAAATGAGTGGTCCAGAATGAGTTTTCGCATTTCTCGCAGAAAGTCAAGGCAAGATAGGCCCTACATGGGAAGACCCTTATCAAGTACTTCATGCTAATGGCAATGGATCTTACACCCTGTCAAACATGGATGGACAAGCTATTCCCAGGACATGGAATGTCATGAACCTGAAGAAGTGTTATGTTTAATAATTTGGTATGATCATGTATCCCAACTTTTATTCAATAAAATCAATTAGATAACACTTTTTATCATGTACAATGTTACAACACATGCATGCAGAAATGACATAGTCAAGAACATAGTTCAAAATAAATTACACCAAGTCAAACAAACAACCTTGCTTGGTCTATACACATGCATTCAATTTCATCTTTTGATAAGCACTTCCTATTCGGAAGCGACATCCTCGCGAGTAAAACATTTTTTCAACGGTTAACCAACAAATACATACATAATATCTATAGCAAAGTACACGCATAGAAAGAAAACAAGTAATTTCAACCATAGAAATTCCAAAAAATTATTCAAAGGCTACAAAGCCGTAATCCAATCACAAAATAAACGAAGTCACAAAGTCATAATGTATCAAATGCATGGATAAACAAGCTAAGGTTGTGGTTGTGGTTTTCCCGACAATAAGGCAATAATAGCTGGAAGTGACAACTCCAAATCTTGCACCAGGGTAGTCATAATGGTAAAGGCCCTGTCTGCAAATATTTCACTCACCCGAGTCATGTTACCATGCGTTGCAGGGTCCAAAAAAGGCAAGATCTAGGAAGAAATATTGGGGAGTGCATCTTTCACTTTTTTGCTGGCAAGATGTCTCCCAAACATATGAGAAGCCCAGTTAAAGTCATTAAGAACATTAGCAACATCAGGATGTTTAAGCATCAAATCAAATAGCCGAGGCAATGCAGCAACTAAATCTTTCCTCATCTGCACGGCAACATCGCGTTCTTCACACATCTTGACCATCGCTTGCCACATAGTCTCTAGCTCAACATCTTTTTGAGCCAACTGCCCATCACGGGCACTCAAGGTTGCTGACATCTCCTTTTTCTCTGTTTCAACCTTAGACAACTTGGACTCCTGCTGGGATACTTTCTCCTTAAGCATGCGGACCTCCTCTTGACAACGACTAGCTGTAGTCTGCTCAAGCACTAGATCTTTCTGTGGAGAGGTAATATCATCTTTGCTAGTCGTGTCGAAAAAAACCGAAACCAAAACCAAAAAAAAACCGAAACCGGTTACCGAATTCGGCGGTTTGGAACCGGTTTGGCTTTTCAATCTGTAAATCGGTTCGAGACCGGTTCGAGGGAAATCGGTTTCGGAAACCGGTTCGGGATACTAGCCGTTGGCAGCAAAAAAGATCCGTTATTTTGCCCGTTTTCTGACTTTTTGACCGTTTTTTTTGCATTTTTTTTTTACCATTTTGCCATTCCAAATTTACTATAAATATGTGGTAGAGTTTGGGATTAAACACACACTTCTAACTCTCTCAAAACACTCTCAAAGCTCAAAAAACGCAAAAAATACCTTCGAAAAACGTTTGAAAAATTCTCAACAAATCACCAACAATCAAATGGCAACTCAAAGCTCTACCGCTTCAACCGGTTGTGGTTCGTCAAGTGAAAGAACGATCGTAGAGGTTCTCGCAACAACCCGAAACCAAAATGTTTGGCAACATTACCGGATGGTGAAATTATCCGATGGCCAAACGATGGCGCATTGTAATCATTGCGGCCTGTTTTTGAAACATAATTCCAACTCGACGTTGAAGAATCATGTCGATAGGCATTGCAAAGTTCTCCATAGAGCACCGGAATCGGGTCAATCATCGATGGGTCAAGACGGGAGTATTTTTGTTTATTCGGTGGAGAGGATGCGTGAAGAGTTTACGGGTTTTGTGATTCAATCCGCCTTGCCATTCAATCACTTCGACAACCCGAGATTCACTAGGGTGGTTCAAAAGTGCCTCCAACCACGATATACTCATGTAAGTCGTAATACTCTTCGTAGTGATTGTTTAAAAATTTGGTAAAAAGCTAAAATAATGATATTAAAAGGTTTTGAAAATCTAAATGCAAATGTAAACTTAACAACCGACGTTTGCTCGGCTCCTCATGGTTTGCCCGATTCATACCTTTGCGTTACCGCACATTGGTGTGATCCCGAATCGTGGCAAATGATGAAGAGGGTTATTGCTTTTGGACCAATTTCCTTATCCTCACTCGGGTCATAACTTATTTCACATGTTAACGGATGTTTTACAAAGATTTGATTTGGAAGAAAAAGTGTTTTCAATTGCATTTGATAATGCAAGTAATAATACAAACGCGGTGGGTAAACTAAAACTAAAATACAAACAACCAATGAACGGTGACTTTTATGATGGTCGATGCGTTGCACACATTATTAATTTGGTTGTGCAAGCCGGACTAGAAGTCACCGAAGTAAAAGACGCCATAAATGCTTATAGAAAAATGTTGCACGATATATTTTCAAACCGCAAAAGTAGATACAAGGCATATATGAAACTTTGTAAGGATACGGATTCCATCTTTTTGGCACCTAATTGGGATGTTCCTACAAGATGGAATTCGACCTACAATATGCTTATTTGTGGTTTACGGCAACAAGGTAGTTTAACTTATTTTCATAACGACTTAGTGGTAGCGCATCGGGGTATTGCATCATTTCCTAGTGATAATTGGGAAATTATTCGTAAAATAAGTGAATTGCTAAAAGTTTTTAAAACCGCAACAACTTTGTTATCGGGTGTTTATTATCCCACGAGTCATTTAGTCCTAAAACAACTATCTTTTATGGCTACAAAGTTAGACGATTATGAGTTTAAAGGTAATTTGTATAAGTTAATGGTAGCCCCGATGAAAGAAAAAATGAGAAAATATTTTTCTAAATTATCACCTTTAATTACCGTTTCCGCCGCACTAAACCCGTGTTTGAACAAAATTGGGGGGAATACAATATAAGAACAATCTTTGAAAAATTGAATTGTGGTTTGAACGACCCATTATATGCCGATAACGCCATAAAAGAATTTGACAATTCTTTTAAAGGGTTATTTGGTGTTTATTTTAACAAGTTTAGAACATCAAATGTGGGTGAAACAAGTTCTTCTATGGCCTCGACCTATGAAAACTATACTAGCGCGGACCCGGAAATTGACATGTATAACCAATTAAGACGAGAAAACATTAAACGTGCTAGGGGGGAGGGGGGTGACCAAACTAATACCGAATATGGGAGGTATACGGGAACGATTTTTTAGCCACTATGGGGGTTGAATAATTCACCAACTTTGAGGTTTTGGCTTGGTGGAGAGCACGGGAAGCTCAATATCTCGTTCTATCCGCCATGGCCAAAGATCTACTAACCTCCCAAGCTTCTTCGGTAGCTTCGGAATCCGCTTTTTCTCTTAGTGGCAGGGTATTATCTTTACGAAGAACAAGACTCACACCGACGGCATTGGAGATGTGCATTTGCTTGAAGGATTACTTAGACGCCGATCAACGTTCACAAGACCACCAAAATCTTGAAGGTGAACTAGATTATGAAGGCGAAGTACTCGATATCGAGGTGGAAGAAGGAGTTGCAATATCACTTTCTGATGAAGAAATCGCTTTCGATGAAGCTAACCGAGCATATAGCTCCGAAGAAGAAGTTCCCGTTCAAGATGACTTTATTCAAGTAGACGAAGAATGAGAATGAATAAATATGAAGATTGGACGAAGACGAAGACGAAGATGACTTTCCAATGTTATCACTTATTAGTACTTTTTCCGCTTTGTTTAATACTTGTCGAAATATGAAACTTTGAAAATTTGTTTCAAGTTGTTTTAGTAGAATACAATGTTTATGTTTGATGTGTGCCAAGAATTTTTTTTCAAAATCAAATTTTAAAGTGTTTTTGCAAGTTACGGTTTTTTTTTTCAAACTTATTAGTTACATTCTAATAAGGAATAGCAGTAAAAAATAGTACTTGATATCGCTCATTTATACGAGTATTTTATCGCGATATTCATTGTGTTTTGAGTCCCAAACGTAATGGAAAGACCCGTTTATGCTTATGTTTTTGTAAAGTTATGTTTTAGGTTGACTTAGGTGTTTTTGGAGCAAAAGGAACGAGTTTTTGGAATTTAAAATGAAAATGGACAAAGCAATGTGGGACAGGTGACGCATTGGAGCAAGCTACCCAAAGCATTCACCTCGGAAGTGAGAATGCGCCGCATTCTCACCACAGGCGGCGCATTCTTTTGTCTGGCAGTTACTTGGCAGTTTTAATGATAGTCATGGAACACCAAAAGTCTCACCTTACACTCATAAAATAGACACGAAGGAAGCAGAAAATTATCATCTTTTTCATCATCTTTTGGGCATAATCATCATATTGGAAGCATTGGAACAAGTGTTAATTTCGTTTTTACATCAAACAATCGTTATTTCGGATTACTTGGTTACTTGGAGAATATCGGAACTTGTTACTTTCAGTTTTGGTATTGAACTTTTATCACTTTTTATTGCAATTTGAATCATGTCTTTTACATATTTGATTGGCTTTGTTACAATTATGAGTAGCTAATTTCTTTAAACGTTTGCTTGGATTTGTGATCGTTTATGTGTTAGATTTTGGGTGTGAAATTAGAACGATGTGTAGAGGTTAACCGGGGATCCGTTTGGGTTAATATCTTAATTATCTTGTTAAAATTGTTTATACTCTTATTTGGTAATCTAAAAACGGGTATTCGAAAGGAATCCGTAATTTTTACTAAAATAGGAACGAATTAATCGGCCATTCTTTAGTTGATTATAAGTTTATGATATTCGAAAGGAATCATTAACAACGATTTGAACAAGTAGGTATTAACATGAACGCTAGCTACTAAATTAAGAGAAATCGGTTTAGGAGTTAGTAAGCTATTCGAAAGGAAGCTTATAGGTTAATTCTCCCACATCGGCTTGAAACTTTATGCACAATTTCTTGAGGTGTTAACGGTATTCGAAAGGAATCGTTGCATGGTTAGGTAATTGGAGAAATCCGGTATTCGAAAGGAACTTAGGATTTTACATTAGAAGTTTATCGACATTTTCACACCTAAGAAATAACACATATTCGTAAACGGTCCGAGCAAGCGTCTTTTTATCCATATTTGAATTCTAAAGTATTTTTACCGCTAGTATAATCAAGTCTTCTTAAGACTAAAACCAATTTGTTACTTGTTACTTAAAACTAATACTATCAACTATAAATAGTCCCTGTGTTCGAACCCGATATTTACCGATACTATTTTGCAACCGACAAGGGTACACTGCCCGTGTAGCAATCTAGTAAAAGTTAATTTTCGGAAAACTAGATTTTTCACATCAGTACTTTTTTTACTTTTTTCGTTAATAATTCTCGGAATATTAAGCTTTGAAAATATGTTTCAAGCTTTTTTAGTAGAATACAACGTTTAAGTATGATGTGTGCGAAAAAAATTTAAAAAAAGTCGAATTTTAACGTGTTTTTGCAAGTTACGCTTTTTTTTTTTATTAAAAAATAGTAACCGGTTTATAACCCGAACCCGAACCGGTTGGAACCGGTTGGAACCGGTTTCACCGGTTTGATATTTTGGAACCGAATAACCGATCCAAACCGAACCGGTTTGGTAGGTTTGACCAAAAACCGGTTCGGTTTTCAAACCCGGTCCAGTTTGTGGTCAAACCCGAAATTTACACCTCTAATCTTTGTTATTCTCAACCTGCGCCTGCAACTCTGCGCACGACCTCTGTAATTCCCCATGTTCATTGCTTACAAGCTGTCGAACATAATCCATAAAACACTTGAACATTTTTATATCGGCTACATCAACTGCACCCCCAGTACTCTCGGTCGTAGACTGTGTCATACCAAAATTCTGGCTAGATGCCACCCTAGTGGCCCCAAAAGGAGCGCTGATCGTGCCAAACATACTACTGGATGATCCAATTGTGGCGCTTGCTCCAAATGATCCAGTGTTGACCAAAGTAGCATTTGAGGGAAGACTGGAGGGAAAGGTCAATTTTGGCACCTTGGACGAGGGGATGTCATAATCACTTACATCTAGACTCACTCCCCTTTAACCCAGTCCCAATGTATCTCGGTCATCCAATCTGGAATCTGGAAGTGATGTCGCCCCCAGGGGATCGAATTCCTCTGCATATTCACAATAAGATCGTTAAGCAACAGGTAATAAGTAGGCAACGACTATAATTATAGTGTTACATGTTTCATCCTCGTAATCACTCTCAGCAATAGTCCTGGACAATGACTTTTCATTATCAGCGGCATCTGTGAAACAAAAATAATGTCATTACTTTTTACCGTAATAAATACATATGTATAGAGGTTGTGTACATACCTGGTGTTGAGTTTGATGTAACATCGGTGGTTGATGTCATGTTTATCCCTGAGTTAACTTGAGAACTGGCACTAGTTTCTTGTTCACCAAGGGTAACATCACCGGGACGATTTTCAATCTCATACGCCATCCAAGCAGGATCTCCGTCCATGAAATCCATCAAGCTCATGGCTACAGGGAAACATACAATAGGTCAGTACCTGTAAGAAGCTAATATAAAAGCATGTCAAAATAACAACAAGCACCAACGTTTCCCGGTCTCCGAGTCCACTATAACAGGCTTCATCCCTTTATCCCAGTTATCTGAAATACGAGCCAACACCAAAGCACCTTCCTCATAAACTCGAAATACAATCGATTTTCGTAAAATCTGCTTGCAAAGCCTTTGGCTTTGAGGCGTCAGGACAGGAGGATTGTTTATCAATTTGTCAAGCCCAGTTTTCCATTTAAACAAGTTACTAGCCCAAATATTTATGAAAGCGGTATCCACAAACACATATCTATATCTCCAATTCTTATGACTAGTGAAACACTCCCGAACCAATTTTTTCTTTCTATCTTTCAACTCTACGGAATACCAATCATGAGATTTAGTCAACTTATAGCACGCCCTAAACAAAGGTACCGAGGGTTTTATTCCCATGGCCACCAATAACATCTCAAAATTCGTGACTTTTGATACAGCTACTGGGTGTAACTGTGCAAACCCCAACTTGAAATAGTTCAACACACTCAAATAAAAAGCGGTGGCCGGAAGTCTAAAGTTGGAGTGGGAAAGGTAATGGATGTAGACTGCTACTTTTCCTTGCGGAGGAGAATGGGCTCGTTGGTTTGGCTCAGGTATGATAGCATTGTATTTCCTAAGACATGGATACTCATCCATAAGTTTTGTTAGCATGTGGTCCTTGACATTGGTAGGGCTACGAAAAACTGATGGAGTTTCCATCACAATAGAATCTGTCACTGGCACTGGCTCTCCCATGTCAAAACAACCAAAACTACAGTATGCCTAATAAATAACAAGGTATATAAGCTATTACTACCAACAGATATAAACAACGCAAATAAATGGACAAACAAGAGCGTACCTGTAACGTGGCGAGCAACCCAGTTAAACGTGCAGCAACACATAAAATCACAGTTAGCAAAGGGTTAATGGTCGAAGTTAAATTAATCAGTGACGACATTCAAATAAACTCGGTCACATTAATTTATGTGACATATTTGTTTAGTTGGATTCTGGTAGTTGGGCTTTTGCAACAACTTGGGCTTTACCGCCGGTCCGGTTTGGCTAGCTACCGCCGGTTCGGCTTGGTTGGCTACCGCCGGTCCCGGCTTGGTTGGCTACCGCCGGTCCGACTTGGTTGGCTACCGCCGGTCATTACGCCGCCGCCGGTCTCCCCCGCCGATCTGCGGCGCCGGTCTGCGCCCCCGGTAAGCCTCGCGCCCTCAATTACAAAGTAAGCCTCGCGCCCTCAATTACAAAAAAAAAAATATGTACCGCCGGTCACTACTACCCCTACCGCCGGTCACTCCCCTTACCGCCGGTCACTCCCCCTTACCGCCGGTTATCATTATCGCGAATAAAAAAAAAAAAAAACTTACGAAGTAACGAGTGATGATAGTTACGACTTGCAAACCGTTATTTTGGCAAATCCTAACTCGGGGGCATGATGAGGTTAGTAGAGATTACCTATGTATATATAGGTAATCCCTAAAACCTAAATATAATAATAGGCTTTTGTGGTTTAAAGTACGCTACTACAACCAAGCCCAGTCAGGCTGTCAAGTCGTTGGCTGTCAAGCTGTCAGCGGCTGTCAAGCAGTCAGCGGTTGTCAAGCAGCCAACGACTGTCAAGCAGTCAGCGTCTGTCAAGCAGTCAGCGCCTGTCGTCAGCGTTGTCAAGCTGTCAGCGCCTGTCAAGCTGTCAGCGCCTGTCGGCTGTCAAGCTGTTACCGCCTGTCACTGTCACCGCATGTCCAAGTTGTCAGCGTCTGTGACTGCTTTATTGTCGTCATAATAGTAAGGCGTTACATATACTAGTGATTAATGATTAAGACCGTTCAAGTATTCATGATCATCATTAATGTATCAACGTTCCATATACTTGACACTGGCCATATAAATACATGGTCCAAATCATTGTTGAGACCACTTTTTTTGATCTTATCTCAACACACACAGAGAACCTTAAACGCAGAGTTCATACACTCTCACGTTCATCTTCAACCTTGATCACCTTAGGTTCGTCAAGAACTTGTTGGGTTTGTATTGTGATCATCACAGGAGATATAAGGTTGTCATCACCTAATACTCTAGGGGTTTTCTTTAATAAGTTTGAAAAATTATATTTTATGTAATATAATGAAATAATATTAAATGTATGCTAAATGTATAGTACTAGATTATTTTCCCGCGATAACGCGGGTAAATATAAATAAAAATTGAATCGTAAACTTTATGTTTATGAACACGTTCTTTTAAATTATTATGAGAATTCAATATAACCCGAATAATAACAAATATACATTTATGTGTTATACACATGTTGTTTGTAGTTATAATAACATATATACATTTATGTTTATACACATATATTAATATTTTGTATAAAAGGACTTTAGAATAATAATAATAAGTTAAATCATCTTTAATGTATAATAAAAGAGGGGTCTTAAATGACACATGGTGAATTAAGGTCTCTTGGATGAGTTAACTACTTTGATGACAGCCGTTAGATCAGATTGATGATGTCATCAAAGATTATTTTCATTTAAAACCTCTAACAATACATAATTACATTCTCTTTTTTATTCTATCTTTACTAAAATAAATAATAATGGTAAAATTGAAAAGAGATTGCAATTGTGTATTGAAAGAGGGTGTAAAGTGAAAAAAAATATTTAATGACATCATCAATCTCATCTAACGGTTGAAATCAAAGTATCTAACTCATCCAAAGGACATTAATTCGTCATGTGGTATTTAAAGCCTCTCTTTTATTATATATTAAAGATTAAAGATAGAAATAATAATATGCATCTGTTTTACAAAATAAAGTGTTTAAATTAATTTATTAATCGGAAAAACAAAATTTAATAATTAAAAAATAGATAATTCTATATCACCAAAGCTTTTAAAGTGTTTTTAGAGGCTTTAAGTTTTTAAATTTAAAAATAAAACCCTTGAATATAAAAGATTCGTTTGATAGCGAGAGCTTCAAGTTTTTAATTTGAAAATAAAAGCTCCAAATTAAAAGCTTTTTTAAGGAGCTTAAGGTATTTAAAAAATAAAAAACCCGAAATAAAAGCTACAACTTCAAGCCTCTCACTACAACCTATAGCTACAGCTTCTACTCTCATTTACCCAAACATATCCGATATATTATATTATTGTGTCATGATTTGTTTTAAAAAGTAGAGTGTTTGAATTAATTTATTAATTGAAGAAACAAAATTTAATGATAAATAAATAGATAATGTTAAGTTGGATGATAAATATTATATTACTAGATTATTGTAGCGCGGAAATAAATACAAATTGAATCGTAAATTTTATGTTTATGAAAATTTTAATTTATTATGAGAAAATAATGTTACGTATAATATTTATATATATAAATATATATATATATATATATATATATATATATATATATATATATATATATATATATATATATATATATATATATATATATATATATATATATATTTTACGTTTATACAAATGTTGTTTATAATATAATAACATATAACACATTTACTTTTATACACATGTTTTGATATTTTGTATTAGGAGATTTTAAAATAATAATAAGGTAAATTATAGTTCAAATTGAACGCTTGTATAAATAAATTATAATTATGTTTTTTATTTTAGTAGAGATGGAATGAAAGAGAGAATATAATTATGTATTGTAAAATGGTGTAAAATGAATATAATTTTTGATGACATCATCAATCTGATCTAACGGCTGATATCAAAGAAGTTAACTCATCTAAGGGACCTTAGTTTACCATGTGGAATTTAAGGCCCCTCTTTTATTATATATTAAAGATTAAAGATTGTGTCGTGATTTATTAATCGAAGAAACTCAACTTTAGAACGGGTATTTTAGGTAGCCTTTGATTTAGGCGTTAATTACTTTATACATTGAATTATAAATTGAGTTTTCATTGTTATGGAATAACACATGTAATTCCTCTGAAACTTAATATTAGTTATTAACACAAGAGATCATGAATCATTTTCGTTAAACTTAATGGTCAACTAGATAAATCTTTGAAAATGACCGGTTTACATGGGGCTCGGGTTTTCCGACACTTCACGAACATGACACATAAATTAGTAGGTTTGACGTGTTTGGGTGATTACTCACACATAAATTAGTAGGTCAACTAAACTTGTTAAGATCACAAGTGTGGATCACTTTGATAACCGGTCTTTAACTAAACGCGGTTTCACTATCCGATCCGAGACTCACAACCTTAGAATTTATGTGGAGGATATGTGATTTGATAAAAGCCAACCAATAAAGACTTTTGTATCTCAAATTTTCAAAAGTAAACGTCAACTCTTCTCAAATAGATTTTCCAATATTAATAATTTGTAAACACTTTAACATAATCTTGTTAAAAGAATCAGTATTGAATCACTCACAAGTTGCAATAATACTTCAAAATGGTTATTCTCAATGAACTTGAACAAGGATCTTCATCGAGTCATGAACATAGATATGATGTTTTTTTAAGTTTTCGAGGTGCAGACACTCGTCTTAGCTTTACCGATCACCTCCACACTGCCCTGAAGAATGCTGGTCTTGCAACCTTTTATGATGATGAAGAGATCAGAACCGGTGAAAAGTTAGGACCGGAATTGGAGAGTGCAATCAAAGCATCCAGGGCTTCTATTATCGTGTTGTCCAAGAACTACGCGTCCTCAAGATGGTGCCTGGACGAACTCGTATTGATCATGAAACAGAAGAAGAATTCCGACCAAATTGTCATACCCATCTTCTATCATGTTGAGCCTACACTGTTAAATGATTCAAAATAAATGTTTTATTCAATGTCCTTTATGTCTACAAGGCAGAGAGTCTTGTAATCAATAAGTAAGGAGTCTAAGAGTTTTAGGAGTTATCATAAGCATTGCTATAAGTATGGGTCATGTATTCTCTTTTGAGATATAATAAAAATAATCATAATCATCTCTGCTCTACCAACAATTGTGGTATCAGAGCGTAACACCAGGTTACGATTCTCTTCTTTATTTCCAAACGCAGGAGAAAAGGGAGAAAACAAGATGTCAAACAATAACGGATCTTCTTTATCCCATGCCTTAATTCCAATTTTCAAAGGTGAAAAATACCATCTTTGGAGTTTGAAAATGTCAACGTTGTTTAAGTCTCAAGAGCTATGGGACTTGGTGGAAAATGGGTTTGTTGATTTGAGACCGGAGGAACCAGATCAAGCATTACGGGAAAACCGTAAGAAGGACGCAAAAGCACTGTTTTTAATTCAATCGGCACTGGATGATGATATCTTTCCTCGAATCGCATCAGCCACCACCTCCAATCAAGCTTGGGAGACTCTTAAACAAGAGTTTCTCGGAGATAGAAAGGTAATTACTGTTAAATTGCAAACCCTTCGTAGAGATTTTGAAATGTTAACAATGAAAGAGAAAGAGTCTGTGCAAGACTATCTATCGAGGGTTTCCGCAATTGTGAATCAAATGAAATCTTATGGCGAAGATGTGAGTAGTGAAACTGTTGTAAGCAAAGTTTTAAGAAGTTTAACTTCAAATTTTGATCATGTTGTTGCTGCAATTGAAGAAACAAAAGACTTGTCTACTTATACTTTTGATGAACTAATGAGTTCTTTGCTAGCCCATGAAGATAGAATTGGCAGGTCCTATGAAAAAGTTGTCGAAAAGGCGTTTCAAGTGAAGGGTGAATCGTCTTTTAATGGCAGGACAGAATTTACAGGAGGTAGAGGCCGAGGCAGAGGTCGAGGAAGAGGTGGATTCAATGGACGAGGTCGCGGTAGAGGCAGATTTCCCGCTCGATTTTCCGATCAGAATCAATTCAATCAGAGAAGTTCTATTCAATGTAACCATTGTAAAAGATTTGGCCATAAAGAAGCTACTTGCTGGTTCAAGCCAAAAGACGAGCAACAAGCAAGTTTTGTGGAGAAAGATAATGAAGAGACACTATTCATGACACATTTTCATGATAATACAATTCCTAATGATTTTTGGTTTATTGACAGTGCGTGTTCTTCTCACATGTCTCGTTCACGTTCGTTGTTTGTTGATTTGGATTTATCAAATAGATCAAAGGTTCGACTTGGAGATGACAACCAGGTTCAAGCCGAAGGAAAAGGTACAATTGCTATCAACACAACTGATGGTAGAAAGAAACTATTGCATGATGTTTTATTTGTACCAAAGCTTGCTCACAATCTGTTAAGCCTTGGTCAATTGATGAGTAGTGGGTTAAAACTCATATTTGATGACGGGTTTTGTGTCATTCAAGATAAGAAGTCTGGTCAAAAAATTGCAAGAGTTGGCATGACTAAAAACAGAATGTTTCCGCTTGATGTTTCATCAGTCGAAAAAAATGCTTTAATTGTTAAAGGGTATAACGAGTCTGATACATGGCACTTACGTTACGGTCATTTGCATTTAAATGGGTTGAGATTGTTAAAGAGCAAAAACATGGTTACGGGATTGCCGAATATTGATGCCATTGAATTTTGTGAGGGTTGCGTATTAGGGAAACAAAGTCGAAAGTCATTTCCTGTTGGAAAGTCTTGGAGAGCTTCTCAACATCTTGAACTAGTGCATGCTGATATTTGTGGTCCTATGGACACGGAGTCGTTGAATGGTAATCGGTACTTTCTTCTTTTTATTGATGATTATAGCAGAATGTGTTGGGTTTATTTTTTAAAATTCAAATCTGAGGCTTTTGACAATTTCAAGAACTTCAAAGCCATTGTAGAGAAGCAAACGAGTAAGTTTTGCGTACCGATCGAGGAGGTGAATTTTGCTCAAAACAATTTGACTCTTTTTGTGAGCAACAAGGTATTCGTAGAGAACTCACTTCGCCATATACACCGGAGCAAAATGGCATCGCTGAACGTAAGAACCGAACAATTATGGAGATGGCGAGAAGTATGTTAAAAGCAAAAAGGCTTCCCGATAAACTTTGGGCAGAAGCAGTAGCTACAGCTGTGTATCTTATCAATCTTTCTCCTACGAAAGCAGTTTTGAACAGGACACCCTATGAAGCATGGAGAGGTGTGAAGCCGAATGTAAGTCACTTAAAAATCTTTGGATGTATAGCATATGCTTTGATCAAAACACATCATCATAAACTTGAAAAAAAATCAGAAAAATGTATTTTTATTGGTTATAGTCTGAAATCGAAAGCATATCGGCTATATGATCCTATGAGTGGTAGAGTAATTATTAGCAGAGATGTGACGTTTAATGAAGATGGTACATGGTTTTGGAGTGTCGAAAAAGATGGGAAGACAATACATGTTTCTCTAGATGATGAAACATATGAAGATGAAGTTCAGGTTGAACCGAGTTTAGAACCATCATCTGAGCAAAACAGCCTGCAAACTCCTCGAATCCCATCTTCAAGTGGCGGTTCATCTTCCTCAAATTCGACTCCAGATTCTTCTCCAAGGAAATTCCGCTCACTAGATGATATATATGAAACATGTCAATTTGCCTTGTATGTTTCAGACCCCACTAATTATTTTGATGCAGCAAGGATTAAAGAGTGGAAAGATGCTATGACTCGTGAAATTCAAGCCATTGAGAAGAATTTAACATGGGACTTGGTCGATCCTCCCGAAGACAAGAATATAGTAGATGTCAAGTGGCTGTTTCAAACCAAATTTAATGCTGATGGAAGCATTCAAAAGCTCAAAGCTCGACTCGTAGCAAAGGGCTACTCACAAGAGCAAGGAATTGATTTTGAGGAGACGTTTTCTCCTGTTGCCTGTAAGAGTGTTTTTGGCTTTAGCTGCACAATTACAATTGCCAGTGTATCAATTTGATGTAAAGTCCGCGTTTTTGAACGGAGATTTGAAGGAAGAAGTCTATGTTTCGCAACCTCAAAGCTTTGTTGTTGATGGCAATGAAAATAAAGTTTATAAATTAAAGAAAGCCCTTTACGGGTTGAAGCAAGCGCCTCGCGCATGGTATAGCAAAATCGAATCGTTCTTTGAAGAAAACGGTTTCACAAAAAGTGAAAATGAGCCTACTCTTTTTATGAAGAAACAAGGTAATGGAGAATTTTTAATGGTTTGTATTTATGTTGATGACATGATTTATATGGGTTCTTCAAAAACCTTAATTGATGATTTCAAATCTTGTATGATGAGGAAATTCGAGATGTCAGATCTAGGCCTATTACGATATTTTTTAGGCCTTGAAGTCGTGCAAAATAAAAGTGGATTATTTGTGTGTCAAAAGAAATATGCTACTGATCTTTTGAAAAGGTTCCACATGACTAATTGTGAAGTCGCAGCCACACCAATGAACACCAATGAGAAGTTGCAGCGTGAAGATGGAACTGAAAAGGCTGATTCAAGATTGTTTAGAAGTTTGGTTGGTGGATTAAATTATTTGACACACACAAGGCCTGACATTACTTTTTCTGTTAGTGTCGTGTCGAGATTTATGCATAATCCTACCAAGCAACATCTTGGGGCAGCAAAAAGAATTCTCCGTTATGTTGCTGGTACAAGTAATTTTGGTATATGGTACACTCATGTGCCCGACTTCAAGTTATATGGTTTTAGTGATAGTGATTGGGCAGGAAGTTTGGACGACCGAAGGAGCACCTCTGGAAATGTTTTTAGCTTTGGCTCAGGTGCAGTAACTTGGAGCTCAAAGAAGCAAGAAACTGTTGCTTTGTCGTCATCCGAAGCGGAATATACAGCTCTAAGTTCAGCCGCACGACAAGCGTTATGGTTAAGGAAGCTTCTTGTTGATTTCAACTGTGAACAAAAGGAAGCTACGGAAATGTTTTGTGATAACAGGTCCACAATTGCAATTCCAAAAAAATCCTGCTTTTCATGGTAGAACGAAGCACATTGACGTGAAACATCACTTTATTCGGAAGTTGGTAGCTGATAATGAAATGGAGCTGAAGTTCTGTGGTACAAACGAGCAAACAGCTGATATCTTTACAAAGTCTCTTCCTCTTGCCAAACATCAGTTCTTTATGTCACAGTTAGGAGTATGTGATTTTGAATCAAGGGGGAATGTTAAATGATTCAAAATAAATGTTTTATTCAATGTCCTTTATGTCTACAAGGCAGAGAGTCTTGTAATCAATAAGTAAGGAGTCTAAGAGTTTTAGGAGTTATCATAAGCATTGCTATAAGTATGGGTCATGTATTCTCTTTTGAGATATCATAAAAATAATCATAATCATCTCTGCTCTACCAACATACACATGTCAGGAAGCAACAAGGCAGCTTCGGAGATGCAATGGTTGAGCATAATCAGAAGATGGAGACAGAAACAAACTCAGAAAAAAGAGATGAATGGGCTCGAAACATTGAGTTATGGAAGAAAGCACTTAAAAAGGTGGCTAATTTAAAAGGGCATAATGCACACGGCAGGTAACTACTTTCTTTTATATATATTTGGATTTAGATAGATTGCCCATTTTGATAATTCTAATTTGCTGGTTACAATAACCTCGTATATAAACATACTTGTTACATAACCTCGAATTCCATGCCCCTCTCGATCTACCCGTTTTTTAAAACATACTTGTTACATAACCTCGTATATAAACACTTAATCTGCAATTTGACCCAATTAAAAAGTCTTTCTAGTTGATTTTGAATTCTGATAAAATCATGAATCATACACAATAACTGTGAAAAAGCTTCAACTTTCCATCGATAACTTTGAATCTTTACATAAAGAAAAATGAAACAAATTTGAAATCAAAAAATATGTTTCTCTTCTCTAAGCCCATTGTCATTGAATATATGATTTTCAGGTTGGAGACGAAGTTGATTGAAGAAATTGTTTCCGACATCTATCAAAGAATAGGTTTACCCATAATGAGTGATCTTCCACTACTTATTGGAATGAAGGACTCCATTGAATTCATCACTTCTTGGTTGAAAGACAGATCCTCACAAACTGGGGGTGTTCTCACTATATTGGGTATTGGCGGGATCGGGAAGACATCTCTAGCCAAATATGTGTATATGTTACATTGTCATGAATTCAACGACCGCAGCTTCTTAGCAAATATCAGTATGAGATGTGGTAAACTAAATGGATTACTTGATGTACAAAAACAGCTTTGTCATGAAATCTTAAATATAAGTTCGATTCAAGTTCATGATGTTTCTGAATACACTTCCATGATCAAGAATGCATTGGAACAGAAAAAGGTGTTAATAGTTCTTGATGATGTTGATAGTCTGGACCAGTTGAATGCGTTGATTGGAAACATCCAGGAAGCAAAATCATAATAACAGCCAAGGATGCCTCGTTGACGGAGAGGTGTGATGTTTTTAAGGCGAACATGAAGCCCAAACATAAGAAATATGAACTTGATGGCTTACATGAGGATGCATCACTAAACCTTTTATGTCATCATGCATTTGGTTGCAACAATCCCAAGGAAGGTTATGAAGATGTGTCGAAAAAGCTTGTCAAATACTGTGATGGCCATCCATTGGCTCTTGAAGTTTTGGGTTGTTCTCTACAAAGTCAAGACGTAGCTTATTGGGAAGGGTGCATACAAGAGCTAAAGACGGAATTATTACCTGAACTTCGTAGAAGAAAGGTATTACAAATGAGCTTTGACTCTTTGCCATGGTCAAAAGATAAGGAATTATTTCTGCATATTGCTTGCTTTTTTGTTGGAATGGATAGAGATATTTCTGAGACAATATTAAAGGCTTGTGATATAATCACAACAAATGGGATAAAAAATCTCATTGACAGATGCCTTCTACGTGTCGAGGAGTATAACCTTTTGACAATGCATTCACTAATTCAAGAGATGGGAAGAGATGTAGTGCGTCAAAAATCACCTGACCATCTAGAGAAGCGTACTCGATTATGGTGTCATGAGGATTCATTCAAAGTGTTAAAAAAGAAAAAGGTAAGAAGCCATGTACAGTTTTAAGTAGTTTTGTAGTATTTACTAACCTTTTTAATTTAACTATGCATTTCTTTTCTTCTTAGGGTACGGATAATGTTCAAGGCCTTGTCCTTGACATGAGAATGCTTGAGAAAGAGAAGTTTCGAGGATCATTTGAGCTGCAAACAGATGCACTGAATAATATGGATAATCTAATGATACTACATCTCAATTATGTAGAAATAAATCAGTTTTTTGAGAATTTTCCAGAGGAGTTAAGATGGTTGTGTCTGTGGGGGTTCCCTCTAAAGTCTATCCCTTCATACTTACCGATAGTTTATTTAGTTGTTCTGGACATGTCATATAGCAATATCGAATCATTTGGCATGTCTGATAATAACCCAGAACTACCTGCAAAGAGCCAAAAGGTAAGAAATTAAAAGCATAAACTTCAATTTTAATTATTTTTCCTTGTCAAATTATCTAGGTTCACTAACTTTAATTTGGATTATTGTTCATCTATGAAGTTGCTTGGATCATTGAAGATTCTTGATCTGAGTTTCTGTGGACAACTTCGTAGTCTCGGTGGCTTTTGTGAGTTCCCTACACTTGAAAGCTTAATAGTTAAAAATTGCACGAGTTTGATTGAAGTATGTGAATCAGTTGAGCAATGTGTTGAACTTATCCACGTTGATTTCAGTTACTGTTGTGAGTGTAGAAAGCTTCCAAAAATAATAGGAAAGTTGAAGAATGTGAAAACACTAATACTAGATGGTTGTAATCTTGGTGAACTTTCATCCATGGAAAGTGATATGGATTCATTCAAAATGCTTAAAGATAACAGTATCGACACAAAATCACAAACATCTTCGTCTGCCATTGTGGAGGCTATACCGAGACATTGCAACTCCTTGAGGATTTTCTTTCCAAAGTCGCTAGTAAGGCTGTCACTTGCAAATAATAATTTGTCCAACGAGTCCTTTCCCATGGACTTGAGTAGCCTATCCATGTTGAAGTATTTAAGTTTAGATGAAAATCCAATTGTTTCAATGCCCAATTGTGTGAGAACACTCCCTAGGCTTGAGGACCTTAGTATGTGGGACTGTAAAATGTTGATGTCAGTTGACCGACCTCCACCCACTTTAACAACGTTGGCATACACTGGGAACAAATACCAAAAGATGAATCAGTCTTTACTACAGAAAATTGTATTTGATCCAGAAATGTCCCCACTCAAGTTAAATGTGAGTTTAGAGGAATTACCATATTCATCGATTGAAATTGAAGGGGTAGTCAAAATCCAAGCAATGGCAGGTGTTGAGGAAACTTTGTTACGTAGTTTGGGGTGGAGTAATATAGAGTTTATTAAAAAGAGACGTGTGGGAACGTATGATGATGATAGTGGACTACAGGGATCTCGAAGCCAGGTATCCTCTGATAAAATATGTGGTTTGTTGAAATATAATTGATTTTGATTAATTAATTAAGGTTGTTGTTGTATTTGGGGCAGATGTATTATGAATTTGGAATATTCATCACATTTTATGGTGGGAAAGTGATACCAAATTGGATTAGGCGAAGAAAGAAAGGCTCATCGATATCATTTACCATTCCAACATCTCCTAATAGGAGGTTCACAGGATTGAATCTTTGTTATGTGCAGACAATACCAATTAAATTTTGGGATTCTGTATTTCGAGATGAGGAAGTTGGATATCCATATTATCAATTGTTTTATTTGCCAGTCATCAAGATAAGTAATATAACAAAGAATCGTACATGGATATACAAGCATTATATTAGTGAGGGGGTGACTGTGACTGTAGGTGGAAGGTGGTTAACATTTATAAGCCACTGGATGTTTGGGATGGATGACATGGCAAGTGGTGACCAAGTGCTTATTACTGTAAAACATGAGTTTTTTGGATTCGTTATAATAAAGAAGTGTGGGGTGAGTTTTGTGTATGAAGATGAAAACATTAACAAAATAGAAGAAGAAGATGCAGCGTTGGGTTATTACAAGTCATGGAATCACATCATTGGTGGAGATCTCTCTTATTTTCAAACAACAACAGGAGAATACTACCTGAATAAAGGTGGATTTATTAGTGATAATATCCCCTATAATCCCTTCGATCGAAAACTCACTACTTTTAAAGTTATAAATCATTTTTTATTTTTCAAACTCTTTCTTCTTATTCTTATTCTTTACTTTCACAAATGCAAACATTTTTGTATTACAAAAAGAGAATTTCTCAATGTCACTAATTCACAGAATTCAAAATTCACTTTATGATAAAACAAATTATGTACAATAAATTTAATGAGGTTTGGGGCTAGTTATTTCGATTCAACAGATAGTAAAAAAATAGAATTGTTTCAGACTATCGGTTCTTTTAATAAGCTATTTAGGTGATTTTTCCTAATAATTTATGTTTTACTTTATTCTTTATCTACTGGTTTTTTTTGTATCAGATGAAGATGTGAATTTCAAAGCTTTCTCGCAAAGGAAGTCAATCACACGTAGTCGGGCAATTGAGGTATGCTTTTCGACACCCTAATTAGAAAGTTTGGTTTGGACTTTGTCAAAATGAGATGTTTAGGCACATAAAAAGGACAAATTGTTACATTAATAATGGGACACAGAGAGTAGTTTTTATAATATATATGTATATAGTTTTCTATAAACATAGCTTATGCAATGACATGAAATGCACGTCGCGGTGAAATGGAAGCAGGTCGACGAGCAATGACACGAAATGCACGTCGCGGTGAAAAGTATGGGTCCGTGGATAAACCGGTTACACTAAGACCCGCAGAAACACGTATGGGTTTAGGTAAAGGCTCTCCCGAATATTGGGTAGTTGTTAAACCAGGTCAAATCTTTTATGAAATGGACAGAGTAACATCCTTATCTGTTTCTTTGGGGTAAAAGGGCAAAATGACCCTGGTAAATTGTTTAAAAAACGTTTATTTCACGGCAAACAGTCGACCACCTCTAGAAAATTTTATGGTCAAATTGGACGGTTTCCTTCCTGAAAAGGTGGAGAATCTCTCATAACATACATAATACCCCCACTGTCCCAACGAATAATATAACCAAATATGATCCAGATCGAGTTACGTTTTGCACGAAGTTGTAGATAGGCAATAATATCAATCCACACTTCCGAACCAAACATATAGTTGATCTAGACTTGAACCAAAGTTGTCTTAAAAACTTACATTCGAAATATTAATGGTTAAACGAGTCTTCTACTCTTGGACATAAAACGGTTAAATATGGAAATAATTATAGGTATACAACTAGAGTCATATTGTCAAACAATACATGGCAGCGGAATTTAGGATCACATAGTAAATAATAAATTGGATAAAGAATTACCTTGAATTAGAAGCAAGCGAAAGTCGTAGATCTAAGTGTAAGATCTAATCTACGGTTACGTACGCGACACCTTCTTTTAGCGACAGACTAGTATGCTAGTACACGTTTAATTGTTTTTTACAACAATTGTCTAGCAACAGCTCTTTATTACAAAAACCAAAAAGAAAAACAAAAACCCTTTTTTTATTTCAAATAACCGATCGGCTAAACAAAAAGGTTTAGTCGACTTTTTGTATATTGCAATAATTAGGGTTTAGGGTTTATCTTTTATTTATATAATAAACCCTCCATTTAATAAATATTTACACTTAACCATTAAGTAATATTTAATAAATAAATTAAACTTGTAGTCGTGTCTAAATGTCGATGTGTGCGCTCCCGTAGTCTCACACATTTACGGACACACATTTGTTAAAACTATTCAAATACCAAGAGCTCCCACTTTTAAATAATTTTCAAACAAACATGATAACATTGATTAATGTCTAGCAACATATCAATGCTCCCATAAATGCACGAGTAAGTTTCTCCAAAACTCACTTGTGAGTCTAAATTCGGTTCATATCCTTTTGTTACAGATACTTAGTTAAAATCTTTTGATGGATCAAAATCATTCCATTTTAACTACTGTTTCTCATTTCGCTAATCACTTAAAGATTACCAAATACTATCGAGACACATCTGGATTTATTTGGGTTCGGCCGAACATACATCTTAAGTATTCATGAGTGGCCCAGTTAGTATCTAACTTCAGTTTTCACTGAAGGAAGAAATCCTATCTTGACTACAATTGGTAGTTATCGTATTTCGCAACATTACCAAAAATAGCCTTTATAACACCCTTATTCAGGAGCGCGTTTGACTAGAATCAAATAATGCACTACGTACATGATTCCCAACTTGCATCACAAGTCAAAGGACATTAAACCTTATGAATTATACTTAATGACAAGGATCCATAAGTACTAATTCATGTGGGATAATCTCGTGTTCATCTCAATGTACACTTTCCGGGTTAGTGAGCCAAGCTGACTACTCAGACATTGTCTTAATTTAATCATATTCTCATATGATTAATCGACAATGGATAGTTAGAATTAACATTTAAAAATTATTTTTTTAATATAAATCAAGGATTAAAACATGAAAAATTGGATAACAATTATATAAGAAATGAAATCACATGTACTCAATATTAATCATTCTAAAATTGTTTATTACATCCATATGTCCAAATACTATATCAATCACAGATTACATGAAACAACTAGATAAACGAAGTCCTATA
This sequence comes from Senecio squalidus, assembly GCA_910822075.1. Taxonomy (NCBI): domain Eukaryota; kingdom Viridiplantae; phylum Streptophyta; class Magnoliopsida; order Asterales; family Asteraceae; genus Senecio; species Senecio squalidus. The sequence continues at coordinate 41,393,193 of CAJVGC010000508.1, read as the reverse complement.
CCCTCAACCAAGTGAGTTAGGTTCTTCTTTACCAGAGCGTTGGTGAAAGGATTAGCTAAGTTGTCATCTGTGTGAACTTTGAGTACTTGAATTTCACCATGTTCGACTCTTTCATGAATATAGTGAATTTTCTTCTGAAAGTGTTTAGCTCCCTTTTGAACCCTCGAGTTCATTGGCTATGATAATTACACCAGTTTTGTTGCAATATCTATCCGAAGGAGTCTTGGCTGTGGGAACAATACCAAATCCAGAAATAAATTTTCAGATCCAAACAACTTCCATTTGCATCTCTGGAAGATAAAATATACTCATATTCTGTTGTAGAGATGGTTTTTTCTGAAATCCAACATCACAATTTCCAATATTAGCCTCAGGATTTCCACCATACATGACAAGACCATATCTTTAGTATCCCTAAGGTACTTTAGTATGTTCTTTACAGCAATCCAATTGTCTTTCGCCTGGATTCTGTTAAATCTTGTTAACAATGTTCTGTGCAAAAGCCACATCAGGCCTTGTGCACCTCATCACATACAAAATATATCCTTTTGCCTAAGCATAAGGTATCCTTTGCATGCGCTCCACTTCTTGAGGTGTAAGAGCACTATCCTTGATGATGAGATTAAGTCTATCTTTTATTGATAAATTTCCATGTTTGGAATTTTCTATACTAACTGCTTAAGTATATCATCACTGTAAGCTTTTTGACTTAACTTAATTAACCGCTTAGATCTATCTCTCAAGATCTTGATTCCCAAATCAATACTGCTTCTCCTAAGTCTTTCATGGCAAAACATTTTCCAATATGAGATTTAACATCTTCAAGCATTGGAACACTGTTTCCCATTAGCTATATGTCATCTACATATAAGACTAAGAAAGTAACATTACTCCCACTGAATTTTTGATTCACACATGGCTTATCGAAATTCTGAACAAAATCAACCTTTTGATTTCTTCATCAAATCTTTTATTCCAACTTCTTGATGCTTGCTTAAGTCCATAAATGAACTTCTTTAGCTTGCATACTTGTTGGAATGTAATGGATCAATAAAACCTTCTGCTGATTCATATGGACGTCATCGTCTATATAACCATTTAGAAAGGCTGTCTTGACATCCATTTGCCATATCTCATAGTCATAGAACGCCGCTATGGCTAAGAGAATTCTAATAGCTCTTATGTTTGCCATTGGGGAAAAGGTTTCCTCATAATCTATACCATAGACTTGAGTAAATCCTTTTGCCACGAGACGAGCTTTATAGATGTGTATTTTCCCATCCATGTATGTTCTTTATCTTTAAAAAGAAACATATGCAATCGATAGTCTTGGCATTTGGAGTTTTATCTACCAAATTCTAAACTTCGTTGTCATTCATGGATTGAATGTCCAAATTCGCAGCTTGAAGTCATTTCTCAGCGTCTGGACCTGATAATAACTTTCAAGTTTCGAGGTTCATTAAGATCCCCTTATACGTCACCATCCTCTAGATTAACGTTTAAGTTCAACCTAGAAGGTGTACGTATAGTCCTTTTGGACCTACGAATTGGAGCATCAACAATTGGTTGTTGAGACTGAACTTGTGGCTCAATCACAACTTGAGTCGGACTAGATTGAGGCATAACCTGAGGCTCAACTCTATCCCCCCCGAATTGTTGATCACCAGTGTGAGTAGAAGGTGATGTATCTCCCTCTTGAACCTTGTCAAGTTCTACAACCCTCCCACTGTTTCCTTGTCCGATAAGCCGTGTTTCGAAAAACTCGAAATATCGTGCAACTTGAACAGTTTGTTGGAATCATATTGAGAATGCCTAAAGCAGACTCTAGAGCATAATCCCAAAATATAATGGCAGAATATTAAGGTTCATCATTGATCATACCCTGCCAAGCAAGGTTCGATTTCTCCTCTCCGATACACCATTGTGTTGTGGAGTATAGGAAGGAGTAAGCAATTGGACAATTCCACATGCTTTGAGATGATCCTTAATCTTTAGGCTTAAGTACTCACCACCACAATCAGATCAAAGGATCTTGATGGTTTTGCCGAGTTGATTTTCTACTTTCGTTTTGAAACACTTTGAATGTTTCAACCACCTTATGTTTATGTTTAAGCAAGTTAAACATAACCATAACTGTTGAAATTATGCGTAAATGTAACGAAATAGTTAGCACCTTTCTTTGACACATGTCTAAAGGGATCACATACATCAGTATGTATTATTCCTAAAAGATCAGTTGCCCTTTTCGTCTCATACGGAAAAGGTTTCCATGTCATTTTGCCCGACACACACAAGATTCGCATTTATCAAATAAAATATCATTTGACTTTAAAAGTTGTGAAGCCTTTTAATGCAATACTTGTATATGTGCGCAATACAACAATGTCATAGATAGGTTGAGTCCAAGTTGGACTAAACGCATTTAGTGCTACTAATAATTAGAGAATTATAATTTAAAGAAGAATGAGCATGCAAATCTATTTCATATATGTCATTAATATCAATCATATTAATATAATAACATTATGTTCGAAACAGAAATACCAAATTCATTATTCTGTAAAACATAAACTGAAACATTCCCCCTAACATAAGTAAGTGCATAATAACAATTGTCTAATACAATTATTATGCCCTAGGGTAAATGTAAGTCTTAACTTCTAATGGCTTTCATAACTACACGTTTGACATAGCCTACGTATAGTTATAAAGATCCATTCTTCAGTTTCTTCTTTGCTCTAAATCCTTGTAAGGAATCACAAATATGAGTACCACAGCCAATGCCAGATACTCAGGTATTTGTTTTTAGAGAAAAAACATAATTCTATAAGTGAAGATACCCGAAGATCCGGCGTTGCCGACTCTCTTCTTATCTTGCACCTCGGCTAGAGTAGGACAATTCCTCTTTCAATGCCTTATCACTTAACAGTGATTTCAACCATCATCCTTAGTAGGATGTTCTCTTTTCGCTAGAGGGGTTAGCTTAGGCTTGTGAATATAAACAATTGCTTGTTTATTCGTTCCATCTTGTTTAGCTTTGCCCTTAGCTTGCGGTTGTCTTTTTTTATCTGAACCATACCACCACTGACCGCTAGGATCTGGTCGGTAACCGATTAGGAAGGAATTTCTCAAACTCTACGAGCATCATATGAAGTTCTTGAGAATTTTAGCCATACCATGCATATTGTTGTTAGGTGTAAATTCACCAATACCTTGTGAAAGGCAATTTAGAACAACAATAGTTTGATGATAGGGTAATTCATCCTTTCCAAATGATTAACTTAGCTTGTTATGTTGACAACGTGAGTCCATACTGACGTTCCAGCAACATGTTTTCACTAATGTAATTCTTGAATCAAGTCGTTCAATTCAAGACCGACTTGTTTCTCATACATAATGTGAAGCTTAACAATCATTATATCCGGCTACTTATCGCTGCTTGATAAGTTGCCCGAGTTATCTCATCATAAGCATTCTTCGGCTCAAGAGATATCGGTTTATTAATGACTGGTAATTACTTCATCGCTCATAGAACGATTCTCAGCTGATGAAACCAATCATTAAAACTTGGTTCAGTAAGTATTTCACCTTTGAACATTGTTTTGATTTCTGACATAATCCCGCTTAAATCGGGATTTTGTGCCATTTCTACAAAACAGAAGAAAGTTCTCATTAGTACTTTCCACAAAAGATTTCTTAACAAAACGTAAAACCCATGGTTTACTTTCCGTTAAGACTAGGACCCAATTGACATATTACCGTTCCATCAGTTGATCTGGTAGGAACTAAATAATACTCAAAAGGTAATTGACGATCTGTAATTGCATTTACCGGTGCAACTCCTAGAAAATGGGACTTAATGTCATAATTCGATCCGAGCATCAAAATGGTGATCGTGACATTAATCATGTTTCGTCGCATTTAATCGCTATCGGCGTTTACAGTCTCACTGCATAACCCGATTTAAGTCATCCGACTGAAGACTGCAGATAGTCCACCACAGTCTCACTATGAGTGGTAATCCGCCTTGGATACACTTCACCTACGTCTCACGTAGAGGGACGAGCAAGTACAAGTTGTCTAGGCAATATGGATAGCAATTGACTTAAATTCCATGGGTGTTAAAAATCTTCGTACGCAATTGCCATGCAACAATTTTGTAACGTAATTTAATTAAAAACAAAATGTTTTTATTTTACTGGTTATTAAACGTGTTTCTATAATTACCTAATTTATACAACTAATCGTAACATGGTCATCATTAAAACCCTTTCGGTAGCTCTACGAGAGTACGACCAGGAAAGCATGTGAGGTGTAGCGAATGGTTCAACATTTCTTAATAGCATTGCCTCATTAGGAGTGTACCCCACTCCGCATAACTTTCCTAGACATCGTCCCCTGTTGTAGGTGAGCCTAGTTGGGTAATAATACACTGAGCATGTACAATCTAGTTATAAATTACCGATCACACGCTTATTAAATCGATGGTTTTTTAAGATATTTTGTAAATTTATACGTTCCGTCGCTGGACCAAATTACGGTATATAAACCCAACCAAATGCGTTATAGAACGTATAAAAGTGCCAAAATAAATTAATAACTCGTCATAATAATTCTTTAGTCTTATTATTAAATTTTGTTTCTTTCAAAAGACATTTGACAAACAAATTTATAATAAACAATTTAGAATTATTCTACGCAACTAATTGGGTAATGCCTAAAAAGTCTCTACGGTCAATTTACCTTTTAACAATATCAATATATCTAATTATGCTTACAAAGTTATGCATGTAACTTTATAAACATAATTTTGCATAAAAGTAAATAAGGTAATTAAACATCAAATTGCAAGGTAGATTGATTTCAAATTAACTTTTTAATTTTGTAAAATCATACAATAAACCAACCCTAGATCCCCCTCAATTTTGATGTTTTAGATCCAAAATAATATTTACCTGTGTTTTGGCTGATACCACTATAGGTATACAACTAGAGTCATATTGTCAAACAATACATGGCAGCGGAATTTAGGATCACATAGTAAATAATAAATCGGATAAAGAATTACCTTGAATTAGAAGCAAGCGAAAGTCGTAGATCTAAGTGTAAGATCTAATCTACGGTTACGTACGCGACACCTTCTTTTAGCGACAGACTAGTATGCTAGTACACGTTTAATTGTTTTTTACAACAATTTTCTAGCAGCAGCTCTTTATTACAAAAACCAAAAAGAAAAACAAAAACCCTTTTTTTTATTTCAAATAACCGATCGGCTAAACAAAAAAGTTTAGTCGACTTTTTGTATATTGCAATAATTAGGGTTTAGGGTTTATCTTTTATTTATAGGTTTTCAATTCTTAGAGTTTGAGTTATATTACAATAAGGAAACCTCCTTATTTACATAATAAACCCTCCATTTAATAAATATTTACACTTAACCATTAAGTAATATTTAATAAATAAATTAAACTTGTAGTCGTGTCTAAATGTCGATGTGTGCGCTCCCGTAGTCTCACACATTTACGGACACACATTTGTTAAAACTATTCAAATACCAATAATAATGTGATGCTTTCGAGTTACAAGTTTCAAGTTTTAATAACATCCAATGTTATGACACGTTTGTTAGACATCACATGTTAACTTGAAATGAAAATGGTATATTGCATCTTATTTCATTTAATCGTTATATAATTCAAAAAGACTATATTGCATGGGTTGTTTACTAAATGTGGAGCAAATATCGGATTTTGCCTTCCACATACACTAAGGACGAGGTGTGTGAGCCTGTTAACATTGTCGGTTGAATTGAAATAAATTGTGATCTTTTAGATCTTGTTTTAGGTTTTAACCCTCTCAGTTTCGGTCTTATTACCAGAAAATGATGTTTAATACCTGTTTTGTCAAAATAATTTTTTTATGTTTCTTTTAAAATTAAAATTAATAAAACACACTCTATTTCACTTTTGAAGATTCCTAGTTTTGATCGAAATTGACAAACATAGAAAACAAAATTTAACGACTCAACTTATTTAAGTATTAATAATGCGATTGGAAGTAGGTAAATTAATACATTGTCTTCTCATTTAGATTTATTTATATCTATTACAAAAACCTTAACCATACTTATTGTGTCACATCTCGCTTAAACAGAAACACGAAATATACAATTTATAATATAAGGAGTTAAGGTTACAACAAACAACTATAACGAAAAATACAATGTAATAAATAAATCATGCCAAAAGTTTACAATACAACGTAATCGTCTCAAATACAATATCAAATCAAATACAAAGGATCACCTAGAAACTACATCATACAAAACAAGTTCCAAATAAATAATCAACGATCCGCATAACAAAAGCATGGCATGAACAAAGACAATCAACAACCTCAAACTCCTGAAAAGCGTTAAAATGACATCAACAACATGATGGTGAATTATTCGCATTTTAAGTTTGAAAATGACCATTTTAAATATAAAGAATAGTGATAAATTTCCAAACAAATCTTGTTTAACAACCATAGTGCGACGTATATTGCCTAGATAAACATACACGTGATCCTAACCACAATAAATAACCGTAATTCTAAGACGATCAACCAAAGGCAAAAAATAATCACAAACGGCCATAACATTCACTCATAGGGACATCCTATCGACTAATGAGGGTTTGGTCAAACTCATATAGATCTATATATATACAACTGAGGCTCAAAGAGTTAACAGGTATAACAGGGGGGCCTAACAAGGCCTAATGATCATATAATCTAAGGCAATTCTGATCTACTAGGTAAACAAGACTATAATAATAACAAGTTTCAATTACGCTTTCCAGCCCAAATTAAAACAGTAAAAGGGGTTCGAATAACTCACTGAAAGCAGTAATGCCAGTGTTGGGATGACAACCAAGAGAGATCACTCCAACGCCTAAGTGCCCTACATGATTCCAAGTACCTCTATAAGTGTAGTGCGGTTTAGCCTTATAAATTAACGTCAAATTACATTATAGATTCAAAGAGTCCGAAAGAATAACATTTCGAGTCGTTACCGACGGATAGGACGTAACGATAGAAGATTTGAATTATTGAAAACCGAAGTTTAGTCGAAATTAACCAAAATCAACGTAATAAGATAGTTGACTCTTGTCAAAATAAACGACTATAATAAGGAGTCAAAGTCAACTAAAAAGTCAACATTTGAAGAATTTAAGCATATTTAAATTATACTTAAAGATTCCGACTATTTTAAGGTTAAAAACACTTTTATATAAGTTTAACGAAAGTTATAATTTATTATTAGAAGTTTGAGATTACGATCGCGTTTTGAGTAAAAAGTACGTTTGTCGAAAATATATAAGTTTAAAGTTTATCATAATAATAAATATTATGTTAATGATTGCGATTACGTCTTTGAGTTTAAAGACGTCTATTTGTCAATATATACTATTTTACATATAGAAATGTACTTATATGTATTCGAAATATTCAAAGTTAGTTTTTAGACTTTTTCTTTGAAACGTTTTAAGAATCGTAACTTTTATAATAAGTTTTAATGATAACTAGTAGAGACTCGTGCGTTGCACGAGTCCGGGGATTTATGTTCTAGCCTGTACTTTGACCCAATGTTCGCAAGCCAAGAAAAAAGACATCGTCTTCGTCGGATTATTTAATTCGCAAATTATATTTTTTATTTCATACTAATCTAAAATATATATATATATATATATATATATATATATATATATATATATATATATATATATATATATATATATATATATATATATATATATATATATGAAAGCCCAACACCAAACCAGCCCATAAGCCCATGTTGGGTTATAACTTAGTTAAAATAGTTTAACCATAAACAATACGCTTAACAAACAAGAATAGTAACTTAAACTATCAACGCGGAAGATATTAAGAGTTACTACGGAAGAACAAGTTAGTGCGGCTGTTCAACAAGTTACTACGGCTGGTCAAGTTACTACGGAAGTAATCAAGTTACTACGAACAAAGTCAAACTGCTACGGAAGAAGTCAAGTTGCTACGGAAGACCAACTTGCCGTGCAAGTATAATCTAAGTTATAGAATTATAATTAGATTATGTTTCCTTTTTGTTATTAGATAAAGTTTCCTTATTTCTAGATAACGATAGATTTAGATAAGGATAGTTGATGTTTCCTAGTTTATCTAGGTCGGCCTCAAGGTCTATAAATAGATAGATCCTTGTATTGATAAAAACACGTTGTATTGATAATCTTTCATTAATACGATTGAGGCTTATAATTCGGCAATACTTTTTGTTTATTCTTATTCATAGTTTATTGTTCGATAACTCGTAATATTGAAGTGTTCATCCGCTGCTGAACTTCTTAAATAGATCACGAGCTTAATGTAGGCAAACTTATTAGTTTACATTGACTAATACGATCCTGACAGCCCATCACCCAACCAAGCCCAACACCCAAGGAAGCAAACTCAACCCTTTTTTTAAGCTGCAGAAAAGAAAGAAAATAAAAAGCAGGTGCTAGGATTCGAACCATGTTCTCCTCGCAGGGGAGACCGCGTGCTTACCACTCTGCCAACACCCTTTTTTTGTAATTGAAACGATAAACATTGTATTTAAGGACAATATTACTATTATAATAATAATAAAATGCACAAACCCATAGGCAAAGATGAGATTTAATCTAGATAGTAATAGATAGTAATAAGTTATATGTCAAAAAAGTTGTATTACATAAATATGTATATAAGGTTATAGGGGAGGGATCAAATAAGAACTTAAATATTATAAGAACCATAAGAACCACTTAGAAGATGATGTATGATGCATACAAAAGTTATCTCTTTGTAATTATATGTCTTTATAAAACAACATTGAAGTGTTAAAATTTATTTGGGTGCATCGTATATAGGTAAAAATAAGATATTCAAATTTGTGCATCGTATCTCTTGTCAATCGATGCACAAAAAGAAATTCAAGAAATCGGGTACTTTAGTGCATCGATTTTCATCGAAAACTTAAATATCAACCTAAAATTGTGCATTTTATACAAATTATCAATTTTAATATCTAATTTTCAATATTTGAGGAGTTCCTACGGTTCTTACAAGTGTATAGGTTCTTATTTGATCCGGTTTCTAAGGTTATATATACTAAATATGTAAATTTTACATAATAATAAGTTATATTACATAAGATTTCATATATACAAGTTTATGTATGTTAAATATGTGAACTTTACATAAATAATACTTATAATACTAATTGGTTTCAAAACGTCATACTATAACTTATTTAGTCCAAAATAGTCCGAAAAGTCTAAAGAGTCCAATAATTCATACAAGTTCGATGACGGTATAATTTTACTATTATTACATCTTTTACGTATAATCCACCGTTTTATAAACTTATTTTCATAATTACACCATTTTATTTTACTATTAACTAATAACTTATAATATGAAGATTTTATATGTAATATGTTAAATAATTATGTTTTCATCCATATTCATCCATTTTACATATTACTTAACCAAATTTAAGATTTATTAAGATAACGTAAGAGAAATTAAGGGAAACTTGGAGAGTACCGAAGACCTCCACATATCAACAAATCACCGAAACGAAATAACGAAAATGAACCCGGAAGATGAGCTCCTATGGTGGTGGTGGTGAGAATCCAACTCCAAAACACATAACAAACACCATTAGAACAAGTACCTTGAAGAAAAGAAGAATACAGTGTTATTCAAGGATGATTTCTTACCAAAAACTCAAGATGTACAAATCTTCAAGGTGGTAGATGAAATCTCGGGTATGAAGGATGAAAGTGAAAGGAAACACCTAGTAATCCACACAAAAAGAAGCATGTTAGAAATGTCTAACAAGATTATCAAGAAAAGAAGAATTTAGTTGAGATTTCATGATGAAATCACTTACCAAATTATGGAGAATTAAGGGGATGATGACGGAAGATGATGGTTTGAAACTTCTAGCTTGAAACCCACTCAAATATGTGTTGTATTTCACTCATAAGTTCTGCAAATTTAGAGAGAATGGAGACAAAATGGGTGTTGCAAATGATAGAGAAATGGTGAAATGAAAGAGAAAAGTCGGAATAAAGTGTGAATGATGGATAATGGGATGAAAGATGGTCAAGATATGAAAATAAATCTAGATCATGGTCAAAACCATTCATAATAGGCAACATTGTGGATCTAAAAAAAAGTGAAAAAGACGTTTTTGGCATAATCTGTCCAAAGCCCGCACTGCGGCGCAGTAGCTACACACTGTGTCGTAGTGAGCACCAACTGCAGTGTAGTGGTGTGGTTTCCCGGCAGATTTTCGACATTTGATTCTTCCAGTTGTTTAGCACGTGTGAGTAGGCATGAATTTGACTCGTTAGAAAGGACCAACTTGTTATATTAATAACGTTAATCTTATTCCATAATTGAAGGCATAAAGACCCTAACTTAATCATACGAGAGTACTAACTAATCGGCACTTCGGTAACTAAAAGGCTTCCGTCACGGAGGACGAAGCAACAAATAAAATAAAATCCGACAAATCAAATAAAGCGTGAATAATCACAAAAAAATCAATGGGTCAAACCAAAGCGATAAAAATAAAGATAAACGGTAATCGATTAATACCTCAAAATACGGGATGTTACATATTAAAATAACGTTTTTTCTTTTAACTTTAGAAAAATCTCGACACATATATACTTATTGAAATATAAACTTTTCTTTTTGTTTTTCTTTTTATGCATTTACAATTTAAGGTTCAGTATAAAGTTAACATTTTTAGAAATCTTTAAAAACTATATGAAATCTCAAAGTTAAAACTTCAATTAAGTCGCAATCTTCGACTCAGTTCCATCTCTAGTCGCAAGCTACAACTCCCCTTCGAGTCGTAAGCATATTTTGTTGGACCCATATTATTTGTATATGAAATCTCAAAGTTAAAACTTCAATTAAGTCGCAATCTTCGACTCAGTTCTATCTCTAGTCGCAAGCTACAACTCCCCTTCGAGTCGTAAGCATATTTTGTTGGACCCATATTATTTGTGACCCTCATTGATCATTTATCCTTACTGATATGATGACTGACACTAACTGAAATCTGTATCTAGTAAATATTCGATGGACGTATTTACCTTAACGACACTATAGATTTCCCATTAGGTGATCGGAACTATGAGAGCTTAAAGTAAACACTTATTAAACACCAAGGACTAAATGGTACACACTCCTAATTTGAGTATGTATATAAGGACCATTATAAACCCTTATTAGGGTTGGTCACTCATTACCCATTTTCTATCCTAAAACACATATAGTGTTCTCTCTCAATTATTCCATCCTAATACGATCATCTCGTTTTGGGAATCAATGGCTAACATATTCAACAACATCCCAGGATCATCAGGAGGTATGTTAAATAGCATGAATCAATCTAATTTAATCCAACATGTGGTATCAGATCCAATGGCTCGTGATTATCCATTGGTTCATGTTTATTTATTGCCTGGTTATTGCTATTAATATTCTGCAAATTATCTGGCCGGCGGATTTTGGTTTTGGATGAAAAAATGGTGTTTTTCAGACCTGCGGCGGCTACAGCAACCCTAATTTTCGATGAACTTCGTCCGTGCGGATGAAGGCTCATCCGTATGAACCTAATTTGTTCATACGTACGGATGAAGTCTCATACGTACGAATGAGTTTTCTTGACTTGTGCGAACCTAACTTGTTCATTAGCACGAACCAAAGATTATCTCATGCGAACCTGATTTGTTCATATGTACGAATGAAGTCTCAAACGTGCGAATGTGTTGCTTGATTCGTGCGAACCTGACTTGTTCATTAGCACGAACTAAGGATCATTTCGTGCGAACCTAATATGTTCATACGCACGAACCTGGACTTACATCCGTACGAATCAATACTTATCCGTACGAATATAATCTCATCCGTACGAATGACTACAGACCCTAATTTGGTCGGTTTTTAGAGTTTTACTGGTTGCCTTATTTGCCGTCTGACCCAAAATTGGTCGCCTAACTTGCTGACTATATTAAAATCAATTTGGCCTAATTTGGCCATCTTTAAAATTGATTTAGTCACCTTATTTATATGTGACTTTATTATACTTATGCACTAATATTCATGTTTTCATCTTTTGTTGCCCAAAGGTCAAAGGTGATTCCTATGATTGCATTTTTTTTTCCTTTAGCATAATAAACACGTAGGATATTAATTCTGCCCAAAGGTGATTTAATATACTTGTGTGCTTAAAAGGATTCTTATTATGCCTTAAAACACGATGTTCTATTTTGTTGCCCAAAGGTCAAAAGACAAACGTTGTGTTGCATAAACCTTATGCTCATAATTTCACTTAGATATTAGTTATTTCTGCCCAAAGGTGATGTAACATCTAAGTAGAGCCTTACTTTAGCTTATTATTTTTGTGTTTTCAATAGGCTTACCTATCATTAGCTTCATTACTAATATGGTCTTAGTCTCAGGAACATTACTATTAGGTCTACTTATTTTAGACATTACTCTAGTTCTATTACCTTAAGGGACATTACTTAGTCTGCCTTATATAGCTAACTCTGTCACTATAAAATCTTCTAAAATTCGTATCATAAATCTAAATCCTCCTTATTCTCTACTACAGTACCAAACTTCGGCATTGAGGCACTTACTGGTGCTAATTTCACTTCTTGGAAGGATCAACTTTACTTAACTCTGGGAATGCTCGACATTGACTATGCCATTCGCCATGATGAACCCGCAGCTATTACTACTGCGTCTACTGCGGCTCAGATAGCGGAATTTGAGAAGTGGGAAAGGGCGAATCGGCTGTCACTAATGATGGTCAAGAACTCAATTCATCCCAGCATCCGAGGAGCTATCCCTGATAAAGACAAAGTGAAAACTTACCTCACATCTGTTGAGGATCACTTTAAGGGATCGTCTAAGGCAACTGCGAGTAGTTTAATGCTACAGATGCTAACTCTTAAATATGAAGGTTCTAATGGTGTCCGTGAACACATAATGAAGATGGTTGACATGTCTCATAAGCTTAAGAATTTGGAAATGGAAGTCTCAGATATTTTTCTTGTGCATTTCATAATGACTTCCTTGCCTGCTCGGTTCGACACTTTCAAAGTGAATTATAATGCTATGAAAGATAAATGGTCGATAAGTGAACTGATTGCTATGTGCGTTCAAGAGGAAGATCGTCTCAAGCACATTCAACCTGAAGCTGTTCACCTTACTACCACTTCAAACTTCAAGAAGAGGAAAGGTAACTACAGTAATAAGACTGAAAATAAAGTCCAAAATCATGGTGCTGCTACCTCTGGCCCTAAATCCTCAACAGGCAATACTAACTGCAAATTCTGCCGCACCAAAGGGCACGGACAGAAAGATTGCTCTAAATTCAAGGAATGGCTAGCTAAGAAAGGTAACATTCTTTATGTAGTATTTGATTCCTTTACTACTGATGTTCCATTTAATACATGGTGGGGTGACTCTGGTTCTATGGTCCATGTGACCAATTCCTTACAGGGATTCCTTATAATCCAGAAGCTACCAAAGGACCAAAGAAAACTTAGAGTTGGAAATGGTGATCTCTTAGATGTCGAAGCCATGGGAATTTTAAATTTACATATGAATACCGAAAAGTGTATTAGATTAATAGATACCTTATATGTACCGAGAATTACTCGGAACCTTGTATCTATATCTAGACTTGATCTTGAAGGTTATGTAATTACTCATGGTTGTGGCAGGATCACTTTTACTCTTAATAATGAATTATTTGGTTGTGGTTTTTTGGATGGATTACTGTATAAATTAGAACTAGATCATAATTTCTCACAGTCTTTGTTGTCTCTTAATATTGATGACATAACTAAAACAAAGACAAAATCACCTAAACAAGCAGAGAATTCCTCCACATTGTGGCATAAACGTCTCGGCCACATCTCACGAGATCGCATGACACGACTCGTAAAAGAAGGAATCTTACCCTCTCTTGATTTTAGTGATTTTGAAACATGTATTCAATGCCTCAAAGGCAAAATGGCTAAAGGGAATAAGAAAGGAGCCACCAGATGTTCCAACTTGTTGGAAATAATTCATACTGATATTAGTGGCCCCTATCCCGCATCAATAACAGGACATACATCATTTATTACATTCATTGACGATTATTCACGTTATATGCACCTTTATCTGATTAAAGAAAAATCTGAATCCTTACAAACTTTTGTCGATTATAAAACTTTGGTTGAAAACCAACTTGATCATAAGATAAAAGTTGTCCGATCAGATAGGGGAGGTGAGTATTACGGTAAACATACTGATATTGGTCAAGCTCCCGGTCCCTTCTATAATTTTTGCAAGGAACAGGGCATAATTAACCAATACACCATGCCAGGTTCTCCTCAACAGAATGGTGTTGCTGAAAGGAGAAACCGAACTTTAATGGACATGGTGAGAAGTATGCTCGCCAACACTAACCTACCCAAATTTCTTTGGACTGAGGCCTTAAAAACAGCTGTTCATATACTCAATAGGGTTCCATCAAAATCTGTCCCTAAAACTCCTTATGAGATCTGGACAGGTAGGAAACCGAGTCTAAATTATATGAAAGTATGGGGCTGTCCTGCCGAAGCAAAAGTCTATAACCCTAACTTAAAGAAACTGGATTCTAAAACCCTTACATGTTTCTTTATTGGTTATCCCGAGAACTCAAAAGGTTATCGGTTTTACTGTCCTTCTCACTCTACCCGCATCGTAGATACGCAACATGCCACTTTCCTCGAAAATTCAGAGATCAGTGGGAGCACGACAAATCCTGATTTAGATTTGCAAGAAGTACAAGAAGCGGGGGGAAACCACTCGTCGGTTATTACGATTCCTCCGATAACTCCTCTTGTACCCAACGCTGCTCCCGTTATTCCTGAACCTCCTAATGAACCGGTTGAACCTCCCAATTTGCCTCCTAATCTAAACGCCGAAGAACCGCTTGTTCCTGAAGAACCCGTAATTCAGCTCAGGAGATCATCAAGGGCTCGCAGAAACACTAATTTTGATGGTTTCGAAACTTATCTGGCTGAAGTCGAAAATATTGGGAAACTTACTGATCCAACCTCTTACCGAGAAGCTATTAATAGTGATCAGGCCGCTCATTGGATTGAAGCCATGATTGAAGAGCTCAATTCCATGAAGCATAATGGCGTTTGGGTATTGGTTGCACTTCCTAAAGGATCCAAAATAATTGGTTGTAAATGGGTCTTCAAAACCAAATTAGACCCGAATGGAAACGTCGAACGCTATAAGGCCAGACTGGTTGCAAAAGGCTTTACTCAAAAGGAAGGAATTGATTATCAAGAGACCTTTTCTCCTGTCTCTCGTAAAGATTCCCTAAGGATCGTCATGGCACTCGTAGCTCATTATGATTTAGAGTTACATCAGATGGATGTCAAGACCGCTTTCCTAAATGGTGACTTGCAAGAAGACGTATACATGCAGCAACCTGAAGGATTTATTCCAGAAGGTAAAGAGCACATGGTCTGCAAGTTGAAAAAATCGATATATGGGTTGAAACAAGCATCACGACAATGGTACCTTAAATTTGATGAAGTCGTAAAATCTGATGGCTTCCTAAAGAATCAAGTGGATCAATGCACCTATCTCAAGATCAGTGGGAGTAACTTTATTATCCTTGTTTTGTATGTGGATGATATTCTGCTTGCAAGTAACAACTTGGATTTGCTACATGAGTCGAAGCGAATGCTTTCGCATAATTTCGACATGAAAGATCTCGGTGATGCCTCTTATGTTATAGGTATCGAAATACATCGAGACAGACGTAATGGTGTTCTAGGTCTTTCCCAAAGGGCTTATATTGACCGTATTCTAGAACGCTATAACATGCAGCACTGCACACCCACTGTGGCTCCGGTAGTTAAAGGGGACGTATTTGGACCTCATCAAACTCCGAGCACTGAAACTGAGAAGGCTGAAATGAGGATGATACCTTACTCATCTGTAGTTGGGAGCATTATGTATGCTCAGGTCTGTACTCGACCAGATATCGCTTACATCGCTGGTATGCTGGGGCGTTACTTATCTAACCCCGGATTAGCACACTGGAAAGCGGCTAAAAAGGTTCTACGATATCTGAAAGGGACCAAAGACTACAAATTAACTTATAGAAGAAGTGACAACTTGGAAGTAGTAGGTTATTCTGACTCTGACTTTGCTAAAAGCACAGAAGACCATAAATCTACTTCTGGGTATATTTTCATGTTAGCTGGCGGACCAATCTCTTGGCGGAGTCATAAACAGAAACTGACCACGACGTCTACTATGATGGCTGAATATGTTGCCGTTTATAATGCAACCTGTCATGGGATGTTGTTAAGAAACCTGATCAGTGGACTCAAACTCGTCAACTCAATCTCTAGACCATTGAAGCTTTACTGTGATAACTCAGCTGCTGTAACTTTCTCGAACAGTAACAGTTCGACTGGCGCTGGGCTGTATCTCGACACAAAGTATCTGTTTGTACGCGAACGGGTTGAGGAAAATGTTCTTTGTGTTGAGTACATAAGTACACATGACATGCTAGCGGATCCGATGACCAAAGGTCTTCCTCCTAATATATTCGTAGGTCACGTGTCGAATATGGGGCTTACAAAAGACTTAATTTA
>CAJVGC010000508.1:41333118-41376339 GCA_910822075.1 Senecio squalidus | reverse complement strand
TTTCTGTCTTAGTGAGCCCTAAAGCTGAAAGCTTCTAGTGGTAATCCTCCTCGGGATGAATCAGCCAAAAGTGAACCTCAACGTATGGTTAAGCACCACGCGTGGTGTTTAGAAACAACAGTAACAAACACTAATAAAGCAAAAATATCTTCATTCGTTTTAGTGTTCAAATTCACCATGTAAAATGTGGAATCTCTTCTAAACGAAGATGCCTCAAAAGAGGGGAAAAAAAAAATACCCAGTGTATACAACTAAAAAGGAAGGCTGTGTCCAGTATGCCAAAGTTCAGATCAACTGTTTCATATGATTGCCTGAGGAATCCGTCTCCGAATACTTTCAGAAGATTAAGATGGCTGAAGAGGACGTGTCAAGGATAGCATATATTACATTACAAAAATGCCTAAAAGGTTTCATGATTTTCTTATCTTTGATTTTTTTTGTAACAAATCTTTTTACACTAATCAACTGGCAGCTCGTGACGTGCTTTACGCATATGTATTCTGGTATATGTAATAATCTTATCTTAATTGCAGATTCCGAACAAGAAGAAACTGTGCCAGAGATAGTAATTCTACGCTCTGGAAGTCTGAGTACGGAAAGAACATCTGTATTAGCTATCTTCATGCCTAGTAAAATATATGTTCTTGTCTATATATTTAACCATGTAAGTTAATCACCTATGATTATATTAAAATTAAGTACTAAAATGATTAAACTGGTGTTTGGGAGTTTCTTTTGAAAAATTTCCCATTATATTCTATATACTGTTAGACTGTTTCTATTTAAGACACACATGTGTATAGGATTAGACTACACATAAAGCGTGTATGAAAAAACAGTAATAAAACAAAATAAAGTATCACATGTGATTCCTACACATGTATATAGGATAAGACTACACAAAGAAGCGTGTATGAAAAACAGTACAAAACAAATAAGTAATCACATGTGATTCCTACCATTATATAGGATAGAACTACACAAATTTGAAAAGATTCCTGCATTTATAGCTTATTGCTTTATTACATTTTGAAAACATAATATTACATTTATTACACATTTTGAAAAGACTACACATATAGCATTGAAAACAACAACCATTTTTAACCATCATATTGCCTGTATAAAGGATGTATATGGAAGAGAAAGGAGGACACTAAACAAAAAACAAAAAAAATGCGAGATGATTGCTTTGCCATTAAACTTGATCGCACCAAAGTCACAAGGGGAAGAGTGGTAAGTAATGTATATTCATAATATATTCATCACAAAAATGTTTGGTAATCACCTTTGATTATATAGTAATCACCTGTGATTCTATAGTTTTTATATATTCATAATATCATGGTTTACTTTAATATATGTGTGTATATAAAAAAACATAACTCTGTCATTTTTTGCAGACTAAGGGAACATAACCTTACTGAATATGAATATTGTGACATTGTTTTCACCAATGATACCAATAGGTTATTCGGAATGCAAACATACCCCGACCCACGAAGGAATGTTCCAACTAGCCATGTGACTATCAATGGTGAATGGAACAAATGGAGAAAAAGACATGGGTTGCGATGTGGGACTATGTTGCTCTTCACAAAAACCTTGCAACAAACAAACTCTGGTCTTAAATCGGTGTTCAATGTGGAAAAATACGACGTCTAAGATGAAAAGATTGTCTCGTATGAAGCCAATATGTTTGTTTGTTTGTCTTATGTTTGTTTGTGTTGAATTTTAATGTGTTTGTTGGTATGTAAACCTCTGATCTCAGACAGATAAAGAGGAAATGTGATTTCTGTTTGTTTGTGTTTGTTGAATTTTAATATATGTTTGTTTGTGTTTCAATTTTAATGTGTTTGAAGATTTCTGTTGTTTTTATAGTAATCACCTGTGATTATATTAGTTTAATGCCTTAGTATGCCATTACCAAACATGTTTAAACATACACAAAAAAAAGAGTTGATCTACATAAAAAAGCACATACATATAATATATTGAAAGATTGGTCATAACTTGTCCAGGAATTCTAAAAAAGTATTCAAATAACATAAATCAGCTACATAAAAAGGCTACTTAAAAACAAACAAACTACTTAACAAAGAACAACTAATGGTTAAACACCTCCTTGAACTGCATCTTCAATATCATCATCATCACAAACAAAAACAGACTTAAACAACTCTTTAAAATCCAATATTTTTGGATGAAGAGGAAATTTGTGGACAGCTTCTTGTAGATATGACATTATATCATCTTTATCATCCAACAAAACGGAAAATTTCGACTGCAGTTTACGCACCATATCCTAAAAAAAAGCAAAAAAAATCAAAATAACAAAAAACACAGAAAAAGAATAAATATTGAAAAAAAATAGTTAAAAGAAAACTAAATAAGCTAATAAGCCCTTATATTTTATCTTATAAACAAAACACCAGTTTAATCATTTTAGTAACTTAATTTTAATAAAATCATCGGTGATTAACTATAGAATGTTACTATATAATAAAATCACCGGTGATTACTATATAATAAACACCAGTTTAATCATTTTAGTGACTTAATTTTAAAAAAATCACCGGTGATTAATCATTTCAGGGAAATGTTTATAAAAGAAGAAGTAAAAAAACTAACATCAACCGCAAAATCTTCGTTCATGATCAACTGATTATAATCAGGTTGCAAATCCCAAATCCCAAACCCTCCTTATTTCATTTCAAGATCTTGCCTAGCCTTCATTTTATCCATACTCCAGGCTTGAATTGCAGGTCTCCCACGAGGTATGTCATACAAGTGGAATTTCACATAATCAAAATACAAAAGCTATATATAAAAACCAAAAATTTATTAAGTAACATAACAATAAAACAATAGATAATAAAGAATGATAAAGAAAAGAAAAGAACTTACAACAAGAAAAGTAAGTGGACCACCATATAAACCACTCCCATATTTCTGCCATCCACTTTTACTATGAGCCAAAGAATCTAAAATATAACGACACCAATTAAAGAAGAAATATCAACAGATTCGTCCAAAAACTTCAAAACTTTAACGTCACAGGAACCGGAACTAGGGCATCCAACCATTGTATTTGAAAACAAGACCAGAAAATTAAGTTTAAACAGAATTCCCGCTTCAGAAGAATTGACAATAGCTTTGCAGATATCAGTTGCACGAACTTTATTGCCAGATAGAAACTGAGAATACCACTGATTAATTAAAGGTCGATCCTCCATAGGAAGTTCATTTAAATCACAAATGTTCAAACCACCACAAGGAATACCAAGAATATCATGAACAGCTCCCTCATTTATATTAATTACGTTATTCTTCAACTTCAAAGTCATATTCCTTGGATTAAAATTATCGACAACAAAATGACCAATATGTGCAGGAAGCCCATCACATGGCATCTTGTATAAACCACCAAAACCCATTTCTTTTAAACAAAGCTTTTGTTCTAAACTTAAATTATTCAATGCAATGAATAAACTATGTGGGGACATGCGAGTTCTAATAGCTAAAAATTTCTTCGGTTTAGCAACCTTTACCAAAACAGAATCATCAACACCACCAACACAAACTGATTTCCTTTTAGAAACAACCTCTTTCCCTCTTGATATATCATCAGAGTTACTAGCAGAACTCCTTGTAGAACGACGAAATGATGAAGTTCTAATTTCTTCAAGAATCTTACTTCTTGTGTACTTCTTAGACATACCCTGCGTTGTATTCTCTTTCTCGCATTCACTAACAGTAGTGTCATAAACATAAGATGGACCTTCAAACACATGTGCTTGTGCTCCAATCACAGGTGATTGTTCTTGAAAAACAGGTGATTGTTCTTCAAACACATGTGCTTGTGCTCCAATCACAGGTGATTGTTCTTCAAAAACAGGTGATTGTGCTTCAGCTGCAAAATAAAAACATAGAACAAACACATGTAACTACATATACAGATACATGAAAAAATAAAACAAAAACATCATATAAAAATAATATATACACAAAAACTGGATAAATTACCATTAACAACATCTTCAAAAACAACAGGAGTAGGTGATTGTTCTTCAAAAACAGGTGATTGTTCTTCAATCACAGGTGATTGTTCTTCAAAAACAGGTGATTGTTCTTCAATCACATGTGATTGTGCTCCAGTCACAGGTGTTTGTGCTCCAGTCACAGGTGATTGTGCTTCAAAAACAGGTGATTGTGCTTCAGCAGCAAAATAAAAACATAGAACAAACAAATGTAACTACGTATACATATTCATGAAAAAATAAAACAAAAACATCATATAAAAATAATATATACACAAAAACTGGATACATTACCATTAACAACATCTTCAATAACAACAGGAGTACTGGGTGTGTTTTTAAATTTACTCAACCCAATTTTTTTGGATATACGTTCACTTCTACGAGTACGACCTACAAAAGAACAACAAAAAAATAAAAAAAACAAACAAAATCACATGTGACTGAATAAACCACAAAAAAAAAAAAATGTATAAAACAGATGATAAAAGAAATCAAAAAATTACCTATGGATGACATGTTTAATCGGAAGAATTTGATGATAAGAAGAGCTTTATCTCGTGTTTCAATTGACGAATTAGAGTTCAATTGACGATTTTCAATTCGAAAAAATTAGGTTAAAAATGACTAGGTGAAATTGTGGTTCAAATTAGAAACCAGTTAAAAGAGGAGAAGCGCGTGGACTGAAAAAGAGAAAAAGGTAAAAAGACTATATTGCCCCTCCGTAATCTCAGCCACAAAATTTAGGTGATCTTGTGGCTGAGAAGGTGATCCCTGGATCTCTAGCAAAAAAGAGATCCCAATTGAACCCCAATATATAAATATATATATATATATATATATATATATATATATAAATATATATATATATATATATATATATATATATATATATATATATATATATATATATGTGTGTGTGTGTGTGTGTAATACAAAAAAAAGGTTCTCTACAAATTTTGGGTCTTATACTATCGCCCTTATTGTACACTCTTAGGCCCGCCCCTACATATAAGACAGTCTAAATGATACTATAATAATTTTATATAATTGAAACCGAAAAATAGAATACATATTTATATATATTGCACTCCCTTCGGCGCCCAAAATATAAACCCGCCGACTCAATTCTTAGGATACTTATCGGTATAATTTTATTTTATCTTAACATCTTAGATGTCTAGTCACCCAATTAATAAAATAATACAACAAAATAACAAAAACTTTATTTAAAATGCAACGTTTTTTGGATGTTTCTTGTGAACTTATATATATTACCTTAGGTGGAAAGGAGTTATGATTAAAATTACTTATATCATATTTGTTTATCATTCAACCTACCCCATCCATAATCCCATATCTCACCTAACCTTTGTTTTATTTCAAAGAAATTAACTTAAAACAAAACCAATCTCAAACTCTTAAATTAGGAATAAAAATTGTCTAACCTTTATAGTTGAGCATTGACACATGTCGAATATCAAGAAAAAAGATAAATATGCTTACGGCTCGAAGGGGAGTTGTAGCTTGCGACTAGAGATAGAACTGAGTCGGAGATTGCCACTTAATTGAAGTTTTAACTTTGAGATTTCATATAGTTTTTAAAGATTTTTGAAAATGTTAACTTTATACTAAACCTTAAATTGTAAATGCATAAAAAGAAAAACAAAAAGAAAAGTTTATATTTTAATAAGTATATATGTGTCAAGATTTTTCTAAATTTAAAAGAAAAAACATTATTTTAATATGTGACAACCCGTATTTTGAGGTATTAATCTTTTACCGTTTATTTTTATTTTTATCGCTTTAGTTTGACCCATTGATTTTCCTTGTGATTATTCACGCTTTATTTGATTTGGCGGG
Organism: Senecio squalidus; assembly: GCA_910822075.1. NCBI lineage: Eukaryota > Viridiplantae > Streptophyta > Magnoliopsida > Asterales > Asteraceae > Senecio > Senecio squalidus. The sequence continues at coordinate 41,370,436 of CAJVGC010000508.1, read as the reverse complement.
TTTTATTTTATTTGTTGCTTCGTCCTCCGTGACGGAAGCGTTTTAGTTACCTAAGTGCCGATTAGTTAGTACTCTCGTATGATTAAGTTAGGGTGTTTATGCCTTCAATTATGGAATAAGATTAACGTTATTAATATAACAAGTTGTTCCTTTCTAACGAGTCAAATTCGTGCCTAAGTTACTTTCGCATACGTGCTAAACAACTGGAAGAATCAAACGTCGAAAATCTGCCGAAAAACCACCCCACTGCGCTGCAGTGCGGAATGGTTTTGACCATGATCTAGATCTAATTTCATATCTTGATCATCTTTCATCCCATTATCCATCATTCACACTTTATTCCAACTTTTCTCTTTCATTTCACAGTTTCTCTCTCATTTGCAACACCCGTTTTGTCTCCATTCTCTCTAAATTTTCAGAACTTATGAGTGAATATAACACATATTTGAGTGGGTTTCAAGCTAGAAGTTTCACACCATTATCTTCCGTCATCATCCCCTTGATTCTCCATCATTTGTGTCACACCCCGCCAGTGGCGAAAACGCAGGGTGCAACTGATTGGCGACCGTCATAACACATTAGTAAATATAGAAACAATCTATATGAATTAACTAAAATTCATATGTCATGACGTCGCCATGTCGAAGGTAAAACCCCCTTGGTACACAATTACGTCAATCACTACAATGAAATAACATCCAAAATAAATCCGAAAATGAAATAATGTACTTAGGCATGCAAGCCCGAAATAAAGTCAAGTATAAAATGTGAATACAAGCCACCATGCATAAAATAACTCTAAGTCTCTAGGAGTCTAGTACATCTACATCCTATGCGTGATCATTACCTAAAAGTAAAACTAAAAAGTCAACACAAAGGTTGAGCGAGTTCATCGAGTATGTAATAAAACAGTTTAGTAAACATTTGAAGATAAGTTTCTAAATTTAGTAAGTTTCCGAAAATAGAAAATGTTTCTAAAATAGAAAGTTCTATTTTTAGTAAGTTTCCCGAAATAGTAAGTTTCTCAAATCAATAAGTACTTAAAATAAACATCCGTATCTCAATTCATCGGTAATAAATGTAAGTAAAGGAAAAGCATGTAATCTTATGCATGTAAATAAGAAAATAACCGTAATCCCACAAGTATAAGTAGTAGTAGCCATGCTACCATATGAAGACACCATTGGTACTAATGTGCACGTTTAGAAGACTCCGTTAGTAGATCATCTCTACTAACGAGCACGTTTAGAAGACTCCACTAGTAGAACCCATCTATTAGTGAGCACGTTTAGAAGACTCCATTAGTAGAACATATCTCATAATGAGCACGTTTGAAGTAACCCACAATAGTAATCTCGTAATATTTTGAAAGCATGCATAAGTTTGTAAACGTTTTATGAAATCCAATTCGTGGTAAGTTTCCAAAATGGAAAGTTTCCGAAAATAGTAAGTTTCTAAAAGTAGTAAGTTTCTATAAATAGGAAGTTCTATTTATAGTAAGTTTATCGAAAGTAGTAAATTTTCCGAAATAGAAGGTTTCCAAATATAGTAAGTTTCCTTAAATAGAAATATCTATTTATGGTAAGTTTGAAAATAGTATCCGTTTTCTTAAATTAGTAATTTGAGTTTTATTTTCCCCCGATTAGTTTAAAAACATATAAAGCAGTAGAAATAGGGGCAATGAACTCACCTTAACGAATGAGCGGTATAATCGGTAAAGTGTGTAATAGACGTAGTATGTAGATCACAAGTAGAGTCCTCACTAGTCCCAGAGCTCCCCTAGATAAAGGTAGAAATGTAAGTATAGATTCGACGGTTAGACTTTGGATGAAACGACAAAATCTCTCGGCGAACACATACGTTCGTTCAAACTGAGATATATGAAGTTCTAGAAGGAATTAGACGTCAAGGAATATATATCTGAAAACTAGACACCGAGGGCTACATTTTAGACTAAGATATCATTACAAAATAGTTTGTTATGAAGGAAGTATGATTAAAACGAAACTGTTTGACTAATCTGTCCAAAAGTGGTATGTTTTAGTTTATATAAGTTGAGTTTATTATGTTATAACGTCGTATAATTTAGATGTAGACATGATAAATATTTTTAATACATTTTAGCCTTTTTATAAACTTATAATATACCAATTTAATCACTTTTAAGGTTATCTAAATGGTTACACAAGATAGATTATTAAACCTAGTAATTTTACTCAAAATATTCACATTAGACCCCTTGTTGGTAATTTACGTTTTTAGGAAGTTATATAAAGAGTTAGGAAGTGAATATTACATTTTTGAAAACTACACTCCAAGACCTACAACATTCATTAAGGTCACAGATTCTAATTTTAAGCCAATAAAGAGTTAGACACTGAAGAAGACAGACTACCGAAAGGTTTCCGAATCTGTCCAAAGCCGAGACATATATAGTTAATGTTTAGTGAGTTTGAAACACCTAACGAATACTTAAACGATCCCGATATTTAATTATCATATTTTAGACCAGTGGTGAGACATCCAATACATATTAATTTACGTTCTCGTTTACTAAATTGTTACACAATATCCAATTACGAATCCTAAGTAATATCGTTTTAGCAAATTTCAGTTTCGACCCATGTTCACTATTTTGCAGATTCTGGGAGTTTGGAAAACAATTAGACGACTTATCTTATAGTTTTAAAAACTAGAAAGGAAGGGCTACAATTTACGTTTAGACTACAGAATCCAATTCAATAATACCCGAGAGATATTAATCGATTAAGACAACTTAACATAGCAGCAACTTTTCAAATGAACTAGACTTTTCAACATAGAATCACAATATACGTATACATGCAATAGAACCGATTTTTGAACACGATAACGACAACAAAATGAAAGTGAAATCAGACCTGAGATGAGTGAATTATAATGAAATGGAGATTAAATCTCGATGCTTGAAACTCAAGGCTGCAACAATCAAAATCACACACCGAATGAAAGCTTTAAATACACAATCGATCAAGAAAGGAAACCACAACACAAACCTTGAATGAATGTTTGCTGGAATACGATTTAGAGGCTGAATAAGGAGTTTTATGTGAGGAATTCGCTGGACAACATCAAAACACAAGATTAAAATCGGTTTATAAACCTTCCTAATTAGGGTTTCGAATTTGAAGCAAAAGAATATATGGATTCAAACGATACCTTGAATGTTGATGATGATTACCACGGTGAAGACGGACAGCGGAACAGAACTCGATTAGGTTAAGATGATGGTGAATCGGCAGCTGCAAAGGAGAAAGGAGGAGGCAACGGCTTGTAGTTTAGGTTTAGGGTTTAGGTTTTACAAAAAGATCGATTACAAGAAATCTTGGATTAAAATTCGTATTGGGTGTTTGTGATCCGGCCAAGGTAGCCCAAAGGACAAAGCCTCGAGCCTCAATCTCACTTTTATCCCATGGACTCGTCTAAAGACTAACATAAACGATTTTTTTTTACAACTCTGTCAGGCACCCCTGTGCGTCGCACCAGGTGTGGGGTGCGGCGCACCTCCATCAGATACAAGCTCGATTTTGTTGTTGCACGTAAACGACGACGATTCACGGGAACGGATACCACACGTTATCCGTAATTCAAGACTAGAACAAGTTACTAATTTGTTGTAATAACAAAACCGGAAGTTCCCGAAAGGTTAAATAAGATATAACGAATACGTCATAGTAGGATTACGAAATCAAGAAAGTTTCTCGTTAATCTATCTAGGAGCTCGTCTAGGGAACTATCTATTGTGCACCTAACTAACGAAAGCATCACACAAAAAGTATACACACATATCATAGAAGTCATCTTACATGAGAAAACATAATTTTCAATCTCGTATCAATAGTAATAAGCAAGTTCTAAATTTTTCAGTAAAATACGGTAATGATCTACAAGCATACTAGACTAACTAAGGACGGAGAGAGTGACGGTTGTCACAGTATACCTCACTTAAAAGACTTTCGTCCCGAAATAACAGATCATCGAAAGGTAAGGGCTCAATCGAAAAGTAAAGTATCAGCATGCGTTTCAAGTAATATCAGAATTTTATAAGAATGTACTAGCATAGGTATTCGGATTCTGCTGCTCCTCTGCAGCTCTCGGCATGTAGGCTCTGGCACGAGCCCGAGTGTTTGGACCACTCTGATTTCCCTGGTTTCCTGGAGCCCTCTGGGGTGGGTTAGCGTGATCAACAGTTCCCTGCTTGTGAGGACAATCTCGAAGAAAATGACCGGTACCTCCGCAACCAAAACTGGAATTAAGCCTCAATGCATTCACCGGTACGGCATCAACAGACCTGGAACGACAAATCCTTGGCCAACGGCGCCTCCTACTGCATAGCGAACAAGTGCATAACATGTGCTCCTCATGGTGATGATTACACTTCTGACATAGAGAAAGTGTACAAGTATACCCAGATTTCGAACTGCTGCTAGATTGACCTGAATCTCGTTTAACCTCCTTGGACTTTCTCTGCTCCTCGTCACTGCGGTCCTTCCTCTTTCCAACCAACAATACACCGTCTCGAACCACTTCATCGGCGATAGCTCCATCCCGCTGAATGACACTCTGAATGGTGGAAGGTTCAATACTCCTCCACGAACGACGAACTTCGGGATGCCAACCATACATGAAACGCTCGATACGTCGCGAATTCAGAACTACCATCTGAGGACATAGTCGTGTAAGCTCATGAAAACGATCCGTGTAGGCGGTCAGATAAGCATACGCTAGTATAAATGAAATCGTGAATTTTAAGGAATGGACATGATCAATAATTCAACCATAAGAACTTTTGGTATGTTTTGTATTACGACTACAAACATGGTATGTTTTGAACCCCTTTTACTGTTTTACTTTGGGCTGGAAAGCGTAATTGAAACTTGTTATTATTATAGTCTTGTTTACCTAGTAGATCAGAATTGCCTTAGATTATATGATCATTAGGCCTTGTTAGCCCCCCCCCCCCCCAATTATACCTGTTAACTCTTTGAGCCTCAGTTGTATATATATATAGATCTATATGGGTTTGACCAAACCCTCATTACTTGATAGGATGTCCCTATGAGTGAATGTTATGGACGTTTGTGATTATTTGTTGTCTTTGGTTGATCGCCTTAGAATTAGGGTTATTTATTGTGGTTAGGATCAGGTTTATGTTTATCTATGCAATATACGTCGCACTACGGTTGTTAAACAAGATTTGTTTGGAAATTTATCACTCTTCTTTATATTTAAAATGGGTCACTTTCAAACTTGAAATGCGAATAATTCACCATCATGTTGTTGATGTCATTTTAACGCTTTTCAGGTGTTTGAGGTTGATGATTGCTTTTGTTCATGCCATGCTTTTGTTATGCGGATCATTGATTATTTATTTGGAAATTATTTTGTATGATGTAGTTTCTAAGTGATCCGTGTATTTGATTTGATATTGTATTTGAGACGATTACGTTGTATTGTAAACTTTTGGCATGATTTATTTATTACGTTTTTTTTCGTTATAGTTATTTGTTGTAACCTTGACTCCTTATATCATAGATTGAACATCTGGTATTTCTGTTTGAGCAAGATGTGACACAATAAGTATGGTTAAGGTTTTTGTAATAAATATAAGAGTTAATTACAAAAATTGTTCCCAAGGTTTATCTCAAATTACGGGTTTCGTCCCTAAGTTTAAAACGTTACATAAATTATCCATATGTAGAAACTAATTACCTTTTTCGTCCAATCACATTAATTTACCTACTTCCAATCGCATTATTAATACTTAAATAAGTTGAGTCATTAAATTTTGTTTTCTATGTTTGTCAATTTCGATCAAAACTAGGAATCTTCAAAAGTGAAATAGAGTGTGTTTTATTAATTTTAATTTTAAAAGAAACATAAAAGAAATATTTTGACAAAACAAGATATATAAAAAAAGTTTTCTTGCATCAAACATCATTTTCTCATCAATAACGCCCGAAACTGAGAGGATTAAAACCTAAAACTAGATCTAAAAGATCATATTTTATTTCAATTCAACCGACAATGTTAACGGGCTCACACACCCCTTCCCTAGTGTATGTGGAAGGCAAAATCCGATCTTTGCTCCACATTTAGTAAACAGCCTATGCAATATAGTCTTTTTGAATTATATAACGATTAAATGAAATACGATGTAATATACCATTTTCATTTCAAGTTAACATGTGATGTCTAACAAATGTGTCATAACATTGGATGTTGCTAAAACTTGAAACTTGTAACTCAAAAGCATCACATTATTTTCATATTTAACCATTTTATGTCCAAGAGTAGAAGACTCGTTTAACCATTAATATTTCGAATGTAAGTTTTTAAGACAACTTTTGTTCAAGTCTAGATCAACTATATCTTTGGTTCGGAAGTGTGGATTGATCAAGGTTCTAAATAGCGCGCCATGGCGTGAGGCGTGACCTCGACGTTACGAAAACATGCAAGGCGTCGTAATAAGGCGTGGCGTCCAAAAAACGTGAAAAGGCGCGTCATGACGAGCTTTAACGCGTTATTTTCTAAGTTTTTTGTAACGCGTTATGAAAAAAAAAAAAAAAAAAAAACTTAAAAATTGTTAAAAGAATTTGAAAATGGCTATAAAGATTTTTTGATTATAAATTGGTGACTCTATCTTAGATTAGATGTATATTAAAATTTGAAAACATTGTTTCTTTGATTGGTTACTATATTTAGATTAGATGTATAATGAAATGTATAACATTGATTTTTTGTTAATTTATTGTTTATTGATACAACTTAATAAGAGTAAATATATATAAAAGAATATATAAAAATTCTAAAATTTATTAAAATTTTGCCGCCTTGTCACGTCTTGAAAAATGTCATGCCTCGCCATGTCTTACAAAACTTAAGGCTTGGCCTCGCCGTCACGCCACGCCTTACGTTATTTACAACCTTGGGATTGATATTATTGCCTATCTACAACTTCGTGCAAAACGTAACTCGATCTGGATCATATTTGGTTATATTATTCTTTGGGACAGTGGGGGTATTATGTATGTTATGAGAGATTCTCCGCCTTTTCACGAAGGAAACCGTCCAATTTGACCATAAAATTTTCTAGAGGTAGTCGACGGTTTGCCGTGAAATAAACATTTTTTTAACAATTTACCGGGGTCATTTTGCCCTTTTACCCCCAAAGAAACACATAAGGATCTGTTACTCCGCCCATTTCATAAAGGATTCGACCTTGGTGAACAACTATCCAATATTCGGGAGAGCCTTTACCTAAACCCATACGTGTTTCTGTGGGTCTTAGTGTAACCGGTTTATCCACGGACGCATATTTTTCACCGTGACGTGCATTTCGTGTCATTGCTCGCTCGTCGACCTGCTTCTATTTGTCTAGATGTGATCCAAGCGGGTTCAAGTGCCTGAAGAGCGTATTTACCGGAACAAATAGCATTACCTCGAGAGGATATTCCCTTCATTCTTCCTCTATGTTGTTTACGGAATCTGGTTCTTTTGGGGTTATAGTTGATGGTTTTTTTTAATTCCATCTCTACTACAGAACCGGACGTGAGAGTTTCTTCTCATCCAGCTCCTCGCGAATAAAATCAATTCAAATTAAAGAGTACACACATAGCAAGTGAAATGGTGCTAGTTAACCCTGAAAGCTTATGCAAGAGCTCTTAATATTGTGCATAGTTTTTTTTGTACATGAAATGACTATTTTGCCCTTTAGACATTAAGGGATACAACTGCAGCAACTCAAATGGTGTTTGTTAACCAAAAAGAACTTGAACTAGAAAACTAAAAACGAGACTTCGGGAATGGTTACAAGGCAACTGCTTATGGATAGGTAGTACTGACTTCCATTCACAACGACCCCCAAACATTCTTGCATTCTTCCCACTTTTCCTTCACGCGAAACAGAAACTGTTTCCGCCATTTTCATGTTCCAAAAATTAGTCACACCTCATAAGCTCTGAGAGAACAGTAAACACGAGAGACATGACATGTGTGTTTATAGAAAACTATATACATATATAATATAAAAACTACTCTCTGTGTCCCATGATTAATGTAACAATTTGTTCTTTTTATGTGCCTAAACATCTCATTTTGACAAAGTCCAAACCAAACTTGCCAACTAGGGTGTCGAAAAGCATACCTCAATTGCCCGACTACGTGTTTGACTTCCTTTGCGAGAAAGCTTTGAAGTACATATCTTCATCTGATATAAAAAAAAAACCCGAGTAGATAAAGAGTAGAGTAACACATAAATTATTAGGAAAAATCACCTAAATAGCCTATTAAAAAAACTAATAGTCTGGAACAATTTTATTTTTTTACAATGCGATGTATCGAAATAACTAGCCCCAAACCTCATTAAATTTATTGTACATAATTTGTTTTATCATAAAGTGAATTTTGATTAAGTACATTGAATTCTGTGAATTAGTGACATTTAGAAATAATCTTTTGTAATACAAAAATGTTTGTATTTGTGAAAGTAAAGAATAAGAATAAGAAGAAGACGAAGAAGAGGGTAATAAATGGTAATGGGATGCTGACTTTTCCTAATTATGAAAAATGATTTATACCTTTATAATTAGTCAAGAAATCATGACCCATAAATCGGTGTTTCTCAAGATAGTATTCTCCAGTTGTTGTTAGAAAATGAGAGAGATCTCCACCAATGATGTGATTCCATGACTTGTAATAACCCAACGCTGCATCTTCTTCTTTTGTTTCGTTAATGTTTTCAACTTCATACACAAAACTCACCCCACACTTCTTTATTATATTCCTTTCATGATTATGGTTTACACTAATAAGCACTTGGTCACCACTTGCCATGTCATCCATCCCAAACATCCAGTGGCTTATAAATGTTAACCACCTTCCACCTACATTCACCCTAGCATCACTAATATAATGCATGTATATCCATGTAAGATTCTTCGTTATATTACTTATGATTATCCATGGCAAATTAAACAATTGATTAACTGGATATCCAAATTCCTCATTTTGAAATCCAGAATCACAAAATTCAATTGGTTGAACCTCCTGTTAGGAGATGTTGGAATGGTAAATGATATCGATGGCCCATCAATTCTGTCCTCAATCCAGTTCGGCATCTCTTCCCCACCATAAAATGTGCTGAATATTCCAAATTCATAATACATCTGCCACAAATACAACAACAACTTAATTAATTAATCAAAATCAATTATATTACACATATTTCAACAAACCACATATTTTATCAGAGGATACCTGGGTTTGAGATACCTCTAGTCCTCTTTCATAATGATCCGTTCCAACACTTCTCTTTTTAATAAACTCTATATTACTCCACCCCAAACTACGTAACAAAGTTTCCTCAACACCTGCTATTGCATGGATTTTGACTAACCCCTCAATTTCAATCGATGAAGATGGAAATTTATTTAAATTCACATTTAACTGGAGTGGGGACATTTCTGGATCAAATAAAATTTTGTGCAGTAAACACTGATTCTTGTATTGGTATGACAACCTTGTTAAAGTGGGTGGAGGTCGGTCAACTGACATCAGCATTTTACAGTGATACATATAAAGGAGCTCAAGCCCAGGGAGTGTTCTCACACAATCGGGCATTGAAACAATTGGATTTCCATCTAAAATTAACTCCTTCAACATGAATAGGCTACTCAAGTCCATGGGAAAGGACTCGTTGGACAAATTATTATTTGCAAGTGACAGCCTTACTAGCCACTTTGGAAAGAAATTCCCCAAGGAGTTGAAATGTCTCGGTATAGCCTCTACAATGGCAAACGAAGATGTTTGTGATTTTGTGTCGATACTGTTAGCTTTAAGCATTTTGAATGAATCCATATCACTTTCCATGGATGAAAGTTCACCAAGATTACAACCATCTAGTATTAGTGTTTTCACATTCTTCAACTTGCCTATTATTTTTGGAAGCTTTCTATACTCACAACAGTAACTGAAATCAACGTGGATAAGTTCACTACATTGCTCAACTGAATCACATATTTAAATTTCAATCAAACTCGTGCAATTTTTAACTATTAAGCTCTCAAGTGTAGGGAACTCACAAAAGCCACCGAGACTACGAAGTTGTCCACAGAAACTAAGATCAAGAATCTTCAATGATCCAAGCAACTTCATAGATGAACAATAATCCAAATTAAAGTTAGTGAACCTAAATAATTTGACAAGGAAAAATAATTAAAATTGAAGTATATGCTTTTAATTTCTTACCTTTTGGCTCTTTGCAGGTAGTTCTAGGTTATTATCAGACATGCCAAATGATTCGATATTGCTATATGACATGTCCAGAACAACTAAATAAACTATCGATAAGTATGAAGGGATAGACTTTAGAGGGAACCCCTCCAGACACAACCATCTTAACTCCTCTGGAAAATTCTCAAAAAACTGATTTATTTCTACATAATTGAGATGTAGTATCATTAGATTATCCATGTTATTCAGTGCATCTGTTTGCAGCTCAAATGATCCTCGAAACTTCTCTTTCTCAAGCATTTTCATGTCAAGGACAAGTCCTTGAACATTATTCGTACCCTAAGAAGAAAGGAAATGCATAGTTGAATTAAAAAGGTTAGTAAATACTACAAAAATACTTAAAACTGTACATGGCTTCTTACCTTTTTCTTTTTTAACACTTTGAATGAATCCTCATGACACCATAATCGAGTACGCTTCTCTGGATGGTCAGGTGATTTTTGACGCACTACATCTCTTCCCATCTCTTGAATTAGTGAATGCATTTTCAAATGGTTATACTTCCCGACACGTAGAAGGCATCTGTCAATGAGATTTTTGATCCCATTTGTTGTGATTATGTCACAAGCCTTTAATATTATCTCAGAAAAATCTCTATCCATTCCAACAAAAAAGCAAGCAATATGCAGAAACAATTCCTTATCTTTTGACCATGGCAAAGAGTCAAAGCTCATTTGTAATACCTTTCTTTTACGAAGTTCTGGTAATAATTCCGTCTTTAGCTCTTGTATGCACCCTTCCCAATAAGCTACGTCTTGACTTTGTAGAGAACAACCCAAAACTTCAAGAGCCAATGGATGGCCATCACAGTATTTGACAAGCTTTTTCGACACATCTTCATAATCTTCCTTGGGATTGTTGCAACCAAATGCATGATGACATAAAAGGTTTAGTGATGCATCCTCATGTAAGCCATCAAGTTCATATTTCTTATGTTTGGGCTTCATGTTCGTCTTAAAAACATCACACCTCTCCGTCAACGAGGCATCCTTGGCTGTTATTATGATTTTGCTTCCTGGATGCAAGCCTTTGTTTCCAATTAACGCATTCAACTGGTCCAGACTATCAATATCATCAAGAACTATTAGCACCTTTTTCCGTTCCAGTGCATTCTCGATCATGGAGGTGTATTTAGAAACATCATGAACTTGAATCAAACTTGTTTTTATAATTTCACGACAAAGCTGTTTTTGTACATCAAGCTTTTGATTTAGATTACCCCATCTCGTACTGATATCTGGTATGAAGCTCCTATCTTTAAATTCACGAGAATGTAACGTATACAGATATTTGGCTAGAGATGTCTTCCCGATCCCTCCAATACCCAATATAGTGAGAACATCTCCAGTTTGTGAGGACCTGTCTTTCAACCCAGAATAGTGGAGTTGTTGTGAGTGTGGTGGATGTAAGTTTCACAAGTGCTCGAGAAGGAAACAGTACTCACGAGGTGATGAACTACTACGGGAAATTGAAGGATGTTGTGGAATTGAATTATTCTGGTCAAATAAAGGTTGTTTTATTCAAGTGTGATTGGGTTGACAACAATAGAGGCTATAAAAGAGATGAATTCGGTATCACACTTGTCAATTTCTCATATAAAGCACACACAGGTGCTAATTTACTTGATGACCCTTTTGTTTTGGCATCACAAGTCAACAAGGTATTCTATGCTCATGATCCGAAGTTAGAAGGCTGGTTTGTTGCAAGACATGTAAAAGTTACGGACGCGTTTAACATGCGAGGTGATACTGATCAAAACAGTCTAAATTCACATCACTACACATTTGAAATACCACATCTGCATAGGGTTGAGGTTGACGTTGATGAAGGATTGGATGGTCCCCTATTAGTGGAGTCTCGAGACGTAGAAGAAGATGAAAACGAATTAGAGTAATTACATTATGATTCTAGTCCAGTCCTACGCAAATGGTAAGTCCCTCTTTCTATTTAACTAACTCGAACTTGTTTGCTCTTTTTGCTATTGAAAATGGAAATTTGTTTTGGTTTGAGTCGAGAGTGGTACTGGAATAGTAAATGTTACGAGAGTGACGAGTACTTGCTTTAGCATTCTAATTCTAATTCTAATCATACCATTACACATTTGAAGTTCCAAATCTGCGTAGGGTTGACATTGATGATGGATTAGATGAAACCCTGTTAGTGGAGTCCCGAGAGGTATTATATGCTATTGCAAGTTTTATTATAATTTATTTTTAGTTAATCTGTTGCTAACAATCTTAAATTTGATTCACAGTCAGGACGGGAAAATGTACGAACTGATGATAATTTTCAAGACTATTCTTTTTCATATTTTCCGAGTTGCAATTTCTTCTAATAAACCTCACAGGTATGGGTATTTCAAAACCATTATTTTGTTTGACCCGGTAAGATTCATGTTTGTTTTTTGTAGATTACTTCCAAGATAGAAACATATTAGCAACAAGTCACTTGCTGAAACCGTAATGCTACCCATTTGACCCGTATTGCCAGTAATAATAAGAACGTTTTTGTATCTTTTTGTTTAGCTGGGTATTGCAATTGTTGTAAGGTGTTAACAGTTTTATACAGGATGATGTTCGATTGCGCATTTGTTTCAAAACTCCAGTGATGGCCTCTCTTGCTGATGACGGTAAGTTATCGTTCACTTATTATTTCTGTTCGATAGTTTGACAGGCATATTATTTCTATTTCTCTCTATGATTAATCTTATTTTGTTCTTGGTGATGCAAAAAATGATTAGTTATCTTTTCTTTGGTTTGTTACTTACTGAATTTCGTCTTATAGAAAGGGAAGGTAATGAGCCTTCTCCCCTGTTTTTACTGAAAAGGTGAGGTGTCAAGATTGCTTCTCGTTTACATCGTGGGATCACATTCATCCTGATTTGCAACCACTTTAAAAGGTATGTCTTATGTGAGAATTTGTGTTACAAAGTGTACTTGAGATTATAATTAGCATTTAGAGTAAGAAGGTTGTGGTAATAAGAAGGTTGTGGTTATATGTTGATCCAACAAAATACCAGTTCTGACCCTGATTTGTTGACCCGTTATCCACCCCTCACCCCCAATCATGCATTTACTCGTTTTGATATGTTTTTCTAGTTCTTTTTTTTTTTGGCCCATTTTAATTATTATGATAATTATTGCTCGATATACTTTAACAGGTCTTGTGCAATTCGAGCAGGTTACTTGTTGAAACTGCAATGGGAGAGCAGCTATTCAATACAATTTGCGCTACTGCCGACCAATTTGACCCGTAGTTGCAATAAGATTATATTTTGTATCTTTTTATTTTGTTGGCATGAATTAATTTTGTATCATTGTGACTTTCAAATTTTATATTAATAAAATTACCTATTAATTATTATGTATTCTAAAGTTGTTTTAATGTAATTATGAAAAAAAAAAAAAAAAAAAAAAAAAAAAAAAAAAAAAAAAAAAAGCTACACTTTTACTGACTGAAGATAATCTGTCACTAATGTTTTAAACCTTTTATGACTGAATTTTAAGTGATAAATGACTTTTAGTGATGGCTCTGTTAGTGACTTATTTTTCTTAAGTGGGAGTAGACCTCAATGACTTTTAGTGACTGAATTTCTATTTTTTCTGACAGTTTCCTTCAGTCACTAAAAGTCACTTATCTTGTAGTGGGGGCATGGAAGTCGAGGTTTATTTCAAGATTGTAACCAGCAAATTAGAATTATCGAAATGGGCAATCTATCTAAATTCAAATATATATAAAAGAAAATAGTTACCTGTCGTGTGCATTATGCCCTTTTAAATCAGCAATTTCTCCAAGTGCTTCCTTCCATAAGTCAATGTTTCGAGCCCATTCATTTCTTTTTTCATCATCTGTTTCTTTCTCCATCTTCTGATTATGCTTAACCATTGCATCTCCGAAGCTGTCTTGTTGCTTCCTCACATGTGTAGGCTCAACATGATAGAAGATGGGTATAACAATTTGGTCGAAATTCTTCTTCTGCTTCATGATCAATACGAGTTCGTCAAGGCACCATCTTGAGGAGGCGTAGTTCTTAGACAACACGATAATACAAGCCCTGGATGCTTTGATTGCACTCTCCAATTCTGGTCCTAACTTTTCACCGGTTCTGATCTCTTCATCATCATAAAAGGTTGCAAGACCGGCATTCTTCAGGGCAGTGTGGAGGTGATCGGTAAAACTAAGACGAGTGTCTGCACCTCGAAAACTTAAGAAAACATCATATCTATGTTCATGACTCGATGAAGATCCTTGTTCAAGTTCATTGAGAATAACCATTTTGAACTATTATTGCAACTTGTGAGTGATTCAATACTGATTTTTTTTAACAAGATTATTTTAAAGTGTTTACAAATTATTAATATCGGAAAATATATTTGAGAAGAGTTGGCGTTAACTTTTATCAAAAAATCACCACACAATAATATAATATATTATATATCATCCAGCTTAACATAGTGCTTCACAACCTTGATAATAGTTGACTCACTTAATTAAATGGCTAAATTGCATATATGGCTTTATGAACGTTAAAACGCTAGACACATCAATGAACCAATAAAAAGAATGAGATTTATAGACTTATCTTACATTATTAATTCTTCTTGTCTTAACTATTTATAAAACTAAAGTGGAGACATTGAGCAACAAGTATATTCTTTTTCTATGATTTGTGTAACATTAATATTATTACTATTCTATGAGTAGCAATTTAGTAGGCATATGAACATAATGTGGATTCTGCAAAAAAGAATTAAGCTCAAGAATTCGCATACTAGTTACTCCCCATCCAAATAAAAACCATACGCATTTTATTTATGTTTGTCTCAAAATTATTGTCTGTGTTTAAATATGAATAATTAAAATACTTTCATTAATTACACTTATAGTTAGATGAATAACTTATGAAAAAAATGTTTTGGTAAATTAAGCTCAAGAATTCGCATACTAGTTACTCCCCGTCCAAATAAAAACCATACGCATTTGATTTATGTTTGTCCCAAAATTATTGTCTGCGTTTAAATATGAATAATTAAAATACTTTCATTAATTACACTTATAGTTAGATGAATAACTTATGAAAAAATGTTTTGGTGAATTAAATAGAATTCCTAAAATTAAGGATGAAATTAAAAAAAAACCAGTATGCAGAAGACGGTTTGAAGAAGCTCTGAGACGCCAATTGGTGCGAGAGAGTGAAGAATTGATTACTCTCAAAATATCCACACCCTCCATTACACAACATCAATTATTCACCCTCCGGAAACTACTACGCTTGATTTAGGGGTATTTGTTTAATTTCTATTTTATTCGGCTTATCCCTTATGATTTTAAATAAGCCACAGGTTTATACGCAGTAAAAAATAAGTTTATTAGCCTATGAAAAATTACATAAACTTATAATCCCATTTAATAAGCCGAAACAAACATCCTCTTAAAATTTATATTTTCATCGATAGATAAAAAGCAAAAATTTAACAAAAATCAAAATAGCATAACCAAAAAAATAAATATAAAACATAATATCAAATCAATCGAAATCAACACATAATTACTTTATTTAATAGTCTAACCTAAAAGAAGTAACGTAACCCAAAAATATAAACTAAAATAAAAAAAATCAATAAACAGACGAAATAAACACGTAATTAGTTTATTTAATAGCATAACACGAAAAGCTAAAGGTAACCAAATATTTAAAAATAAAAAACGTAACTAAAAAAAATTTAAACTTAAAATTAACAATAAACCGAAATTAATGAATAATAACTTTATTTAATAACATAACTTAAAAAGATAAACCTAAATATCAAAAATAGAAATAAGAAAGAAAAAGAAAAAAAAATGTTAATTGGGAACAATATTTAACTTGATACTTTTGTTTGTTATTTTTTTCGAATAATAAGTTAATAAATGATAAAATAAAATAAGAAGCAAACTATAATAAATTCGAGAGAAGAAGCTACAACTAGATGGGTTTTACTTTTACAAATCTTATTAGGATTGAATTTAATTTCAATTGTAGGATTCATTTTTGTTGTTGTTTTCTTTAATTTTAAAAGTTAATTAAATTGATTTGAATTGTTATCTTTGATGGGTTTGTTTATCAATTTACGATGGATTTGTTTAATGGATAAGATGTAATATGTTAATTTGTTTCTTTGATGGCAGATACCATGCACAAAGTAGAAATTGGTCATTTACAACAATTAAAGATAATGAGGGTTGATTAGTCATTTACATCATTCAATCGGTTTATTTAGACGAGGAAACAAACATGGTTTAGTTATTCACTACTTAAAGCATAAAGTCTTTCTATATCCATATAATCATCTATATCCATTTATGACTTAATTGAAAAGAAAAAAAAAATTAGGTCGATTATACACTTCTTACAATATTTAGTTATATGAAAAAAGGGTAAGGTAGAGGGACGTTACGTCTCAAAACCTGAATAAGTATTTTTCTTATAATATTTAGCTATATGTTATGTGGTATTATATAATGATTGTTATGAAGTGAAAGGAATTATATGATTAGTGGATCAAAATTAGTTAGGTCAACTAATTTTAAAAAAGTCAAATATTGTGTTGTTAAAGTCAAATTAAAAATAAATAAATTATAAGTAAGGTAATATTGGATATAATCCATAGTAGAAGGAGTGAAGTTGTAAATCTGTATTTAATAAGATTAAAATGTTTTGTATTTTAAAAGACTATGATTTGAAAACAAGTTTTTATGTTATTGATTTCAAAAGCATTTAAAAAGAAGAAAAAAGAAATGGGGTGTTAAAGGGAGATATAGAGTGTTTTTGATTGTGTTAAGGTTGGCCGAGAAAAATGAAGGTCAAGAGGGAGGATACCCCTGATAGAAGTGTGATATTTAAAAATAAAATAAATATAATAGGATAGTAGGTTTTAATTATTTGCGTTGAATCGGAGTCGAGGCAGACTCGGCGTTTTGTTAAGTGCTCAGACCACTTGACAGTTTCACAATGGAATGAACGATGCGTCGGCATTGAATGAGGGTTTATTAGACTCCCATTGTGAATGCTTTGCATAGACATAAGAACATCTCCAATGCATTAAATTTTCTAGAATTTAATACATTATCGCATCATTGTCATCTCATTTTCTCACATTTTATACAAAAATACTTTAATGTATTAGACTTTAAAGGGTTGAATAGGGTTCCACGTACTATTTATTATCATTTTATAATTTTTGTTAGGAAAAATTATGAAACTAATAATTTTTGAAATGATATTTTATGAAATATCAAATTTTACAAAACTCAAAAATATCACTGAGTTCGTATAGTTCGCATATGCAAACTCAATGGATTATGCTAACTCGTTTCTTTTGCATTTTTTCATTTTATTTCATGAAAAATGTCAACGATTTGTATATATATTCAATGTCTAGCGATGTTGTACAACAAAAGAGGTTGTAGCCGAGTGGTTAAGAGACAAGGGTTATGTGGTGGCTAATCCGAATTTGAGTCTCATCTATGACATTTTTATCAATCAAATTTTTCAAAAAACACGTGTGTAATAGTCCTTTTACTTAAAGTTAAAAATATTTCAAAACAACCTCTGTATTTTGTCTTTTTACTTTTAGTTTGCTACATATTTTTTATCTAAGTTTTTTATTAAAACTTTGTTTTATATCCATTACACATTTTTTTACATTCTAAACACGTAAAGTTTTTTTTCTTCTTTCTTATTCGATATTTATTTTACGGTCCTATTACTTTTATCACAATTTTTATTTTCATCTTTTATAAATTCTTAAACAATTATTCTTAATTCGCGTTGCGGCGGATATTTAAAACTTAAATTGAGAATAATTGTTTAAGAATTTATAAAAGATGATTATAAAATTGTGATAAAAGTAATATAAGCATAAACTAAATATCGAATTAGAAAAAAAAAAAAAAAAAAAAAAACCCTTGTATGTGTTTAGAATATAAAAGAATGTGTAATAGATATAAAATGTGGACTTTTACAATGCTATTAGACTTATGTTAGCTCACCAAATATTTTAATTAAACCATGCCACATCTTAGCATTACGGACGTTTTAAGTCTAATAAATCGTTCTTGTTTGCTAAGACTCCTTTCCTTCCATCCATCTTCAAGTTAAGATATACACCACCAAACTTAAATATATTACCTGTGATTTTGTATAAAAAGTCCAATGTATATTTCCTTCCATCCATCTACAATTACAATTCCCGACTCGAATCCTATGAGTAGTCTCTAAATCTATATTTCTTCTACTCTATTTCGCGCCAGAAGTAAGATGCTGATACATTCAATAGTTGGGGTCAACTCAAAGTTTGAGCACAAAATATAGTTTGATACATTTTTAAATAAGTTAAGCCTTTTTTAAATTGTAAACTAGCATGTATAAAAGGTTGTTAAGTTGGTTTTAGGGTACATTTAAACTTAAAATTGTTTGTGTGGACTTATAATGAATAGAAGGCCGAACTTCTAAAAGTATTTCATTCATCAACAACTTGTATTCATTAAAAGAAAAACATATGAATATCCAACTAAATGAAAGTCATACTTGACATTTACACATTTACACTTCAATGGAATATATATTTTTTCTGTACAAACACAACTTACACATGGAAAGAAAAACATATGAATATCCATTTATGAAGTTAAATTCAATTGTTAAGAAATCGAAGTGGACTAGGGTTAACGCTAGCATAGGATAGAAGGTCATGATCAAGTTCAAAAATCTCCATTTCATCACTACTCAATGTGACTGCGACTTCAACACCACGACCCTTTGGTGCATCAGTTAAAACCGCAAAAACTGGCGATTCCCGGACTAAGAAGACAGAACCATGTCGGCTTTCCCCATCCAAAATCCAACTGATCATATACTCCACTGATCAACAAGCTGCTAGAAAGCATGCAGTCTCCTAACTCGGTCACATTTGTCAGATGGTTTATACCCTTCAATATCTCTCTGACTGTGTGATGCCCTTTTTCACCTTTCACAGACTCGATGTAATCCGAGTTTACTTTTGCTATTGATTCTATCAGTTCACCCATCAAGATTGGCAAGTCCGGTTGGGTCTCAGGAAAGCATATTGCACAAGTTAAAGTAATTATATTTCCTATGGAATTGTCTGGCAAAGGAGGTGATGCCCTAGGGTGATTGTGGACTGAATGGTCTGACGTTGGAAGCCGCTTTTGCAGCAGCCTTCCAAACTACAGATAAGGCTGCCTCCATACGAGTTGGTCCTCGTGAGGGAAGTGACATTTGGGTCTTGAGGAGAGACAAAGCCGTAGGATCAAACACAAATCTTTTTGTGCTAAGAAATTCACTGGTTGTAGTTAACTTGGAAGGCAAAGTATATTCTAAGGAAGGATCGTTGGGAAAGATCTCGGAAGCCACAAAACTTGGTGAAACTATTTCTTCTGGTGAACCCTCGGATAGTTACGGACCATGCTTTCATGAGCATCATATATGTATGGAAGTCCATTATCTTGTGTGACGTGTTCATGCTAAGCCCGATTCCATGAAGGTTGGCTTTGAGTCTTTGACTTCCAAGAAGTGCTAAACTTTTCGAGATCCAATTCTTTAAACTTTGTTTACCTAACTAACAGAGACAAATAATTTCCAAACACATGTTTTTGTGCTTTAAACTGATAAAATCTTTTTGTTTTTCAGAAAACATGTGATAAAACCTTATAACCTTATACGATATGTGACGACGAAGAAAATAAACATAAAAATAACATTTTTCTAGATTTTTGTTGTTTTTCTTAACCTAAAAAGAAAAATCTTTTTGTGATTTTCATCTATGAGATATATACACTACTTTAACAACCTAAAAATGTCAAATCTTTTTTGACAGGAAATCGTTTGCTTTTAGGATCATATTGCTAGAAGTGGAGTCATACGAATTAGCCGATTATTAGTATATTTGTCCTCTTAAGTACAACATCGACATCATAGAAGCAATCTCCCGATTATGTATTTACATCTGTTTATATGTATCCCACTTATATTTACACTTAGCTAATTCCGAACTCTCTTCAAAGTGTCATCGAACTCTCAGTAGCTGGCTGGAAAATGTCACGTTATTCTTAATTTTATTAACAAAACTAGAAAATTGGACCGTGTCGAGTATTAATGCTATGCACACTCTTTTGAGTACGTGTATAACCGTTTTAGGTATATATAAGCTTCGATTGCACCGGGTTACACACTATGTCCCCAATATCACCACATTTCTCCAAAAACTAATATACATACGTATAGTATTTATTCATTTATTCAATTATTTATGAGGTGTTTATGACACGAATTCCTCCCCATGTCTTTGCCTTTTATCAATTCAACATCAAGGGTTACGAAATTTTAGACTTTTACCGACTCACCCCCTGTCTTTGCCTTTTATTAAGTCAACATCAAGGGTTAGAGTCTTTATTCGACTTTGTTACATAACTGATTATTTAGAGTTATGAAGTTTTTCTCACTTTTTCTTATTACTCTCTTATATATATATATATATATATATATATATATATATATATATATATATATATATATATATATAGTGAATGGTTCATGCGAGAACTCTTATAAAAAGTGCTAAATCATGTTTCACTTTGTTTATTCACATGCAAACTCTTTTGGAGATTAATAATCAAGTAAAAATAAACGTAAAAAACTAAAAAAAAATCATCTAAAATAACGTGAACTCATTTTTTGAAAAACAAACGTTTACATGTGAACAATTCTAAATAAGCGTGATTTCATATAATGTTTTTAATTTTTCATTTATATTTTTACTAGATTTTTAACATTAAATGGTTTTTATATGTTAATGGACATAATTACATGTTAATTGACACTTTTTTTTAAGAGTTCTCGCAGTTCTCGCAGAAATAAATGTTTTCGCACGAATCAGTCTCTCTCTCTATATATATATATATATATATATATATATATATATATATATATATATATATATATATATATATATATATATATATATATATATATATATATATATATATATAATCCTATTGGTGACAAATTCCATTGACCGAAAGAACTCGACTTATCATTGAAATGAACAGAAAACGTCGTGTGACCCATTATAAACAGTTTCGGGAAATTGTTTAGATGATACCGTACCTACTAATACATCGGACAAAAACTTATGACCTTGATTTTGTGAAAAATCTTAAATCCAACGATATACTATCATTTCCTAAGTTTTTCACAAACTTTCTCCCACTCTTTTTATGTTTTTCTGATTTTTAGTGTTTTCTGATTTTTTTTTCTGACTAAACTAAACCTAAAACCTTAAAAAAGAAAAAGGTTTCGAAGTCACGATCAAAGATTTAGATTTTATCATTTTGGGCGCTTTAGACTCATTTGAGAGCATTTATCTTTAAACTCTTTGAGTCACAAAACTTTAAACTCTTTTCAAAAAGAATTTTGCATTTAAGCAAAACGGGGTTTGTTCGAGTTCGCAACTGTTATGTGTTGCGAAGTCTAAACACTTTAAATACTTTAAATTACGAATAAGATTGCTTTTCTTAACCTCAAATGCTTGTACTTTGTTAATCGACAAAACTGAAATGGGAAGCAAGAACCTATTAATTAAGTGAAATGCGCATACAAACAGAGTGCAAGAAATAAACGCAAAGATAAAGATTCTTATTACAGATCATTAAAAATATAATGTTTTCAAGCTAAGGAAAGAAAATACCAAAACCCCAAAACATTCAAAAATCTGCAAATGTGTTCACATTTTTTCAACTCGTCCTTGAACTCGAGCGGGACCAACAACGGGTGTGATTCCGGTTGGGTTGAAGGTCATATGATTCTGAGAATGAGCTTTAGCTCTCCTCACGCGAGCAAAAAAGTTTGAAAACCTCATAGCCTGAATTCCTTCACCTCTCCCATATTCAATGGAGTTCATGGAGAGCTTCCTTAAATCCTTCATTGACAATCCCATAAACTGATACGGATCAAGAACCCGCAAGATTTCCTAGCGATCTTTCCCAACATTCACAACCTCTCCTTTGGTGTCATCATAAAACCAC
Source organism: Senecio squalidus (assembly GCA_910822075.1). Taxonomy (NCBI): domain Eukaryota; kingdom Viridiplantae; phylum Streptophyta; class Magnoliopsida; order Asterales; family Asteraceae; genus Senecio; species Senecio squalidus. The sequence goes on along the minus strand of CAJVGC010000508.1, from coordinate 41,348,020 downwards.
CCGAGCATGTCTCCCGAACAATCTTGAGACAGGGGCACAAGTGGGGCAAACTTTAAGCAAGACACCCTTTTGAAGTAGACTTTGACTTTGGGTCGGACGGTTCGGGGATCGATTTCATCTTGCTCTACCCGTCTTCCCATGTTAGGCACAAACCATTCATATGGAACGTTTCTGTACATCTCAAGCTGCATCACCCGTTGAAACAGTGCACCCCATTTATGAGTTGTGGGGTTGATGATGTCGATTTGAATCAGGTGATTGAGATCGTGCTTGGGAAGAGTGGCGATGTTTTTATTTTCCAAGTTGAAATATTGAACACCATATGTGCGTTTGATAGCAAAAACATCCTGTTTGTGCTCATATTTCCAACTAATGATTCGTCCCTCGATCTGACAGTGGGGAACTGATGTGTAAAATCTAGTTTAAAAATTTGATTTACTATTAACTCAATTACACACTATAGGCAGTGTACCTATTCGTATATAATATAGCAAAAGTTAGTAAAAGTTCGATCACAAGGACTAATTTAGCTTTAAATTAAGAATTAACAATACTATTTTTGTTTGTGGGTTTTTGTTGTCACGATGATTTACTAATTAAATTGAAAAGTGATTTATAAAAATCGTTTTGAGAAAAGTGTTTGTTTGTTATCAATTAATGGAGAAAAACACTCGTTGATACTTCACTTGAGATCTAATTAAGTTTACGTAATTGAATGTATAATTAAACTTCTTATGTATAGTAAAATTCCTCTCGAATACCTTACTAACTTTAATTACTTCGAATTATAATGTTCCTCTCGAATACAGTTAAAATTCTAGATAATTAAGCATTAATTAACAAGCCATGTTCTATGACTCAATCTTATAAAGTTTCTTTTTGAATAACTTCTCTAATTACTAAGTCATCTCAAATCTTATTAATTAGATTTACTCATTCACGTTTAATTACCTAAGTTATTATTACTAAGTCCTCTCGAATCCTAGCAACTTTAAACCAATTATAGACCGATTGATTATTTCATACAACCTAATTAATCTAATTAGATTCCTCTCGAATAACTAGAATATTGATTAACAAGTTGCACATAAATAACTCAAAGTAATATATAAAACATGAACAAATAAGGATCCTCGATTAAACATAAACACCTAAACATTCAATTACAAACAAAATTGTCAAACAAGATCAATAATCAAACGAGCATTAAAAGAGTTTAGCTACTCATAATCTGAACAAAATAAAAAAAAATGAATAGAGAAAACATACTGAAAAAGTTCGATGTAAGAAAAACAACGAAGAATTGCAAAAAATCTTGAAATCGTGATCGAATATATCTTTAAAACAACTTCTAACTCTTCTTGCAGCTTCTCAACAGATTCTCCAGTTCCAAAATTTGATAAAAAAAAATGATTGGTAAAATTTCTGGAGGTTTAGATTTGTATTTATAGAGAGAAATCCGTTTTCAACTACAATTGCAATTCTGACCAACTGTGTCGCACCCATCTTGCTAGTGCGCCACACCGTGATAACTCCTATTTTTAAACCAACACAAACTTTTGGTGCGTCGCAACCCCATGCTCACTGCGTCGCATCGATCTTGTGACCAGTTCCTTCTCGTGTTGACTTGCGTTGACTGCGGTGCATTACCCTACATGGTGCATCGCATCATCTGCCAGATTCACCATTTTGTGTATTTTTCATCATTAACGCTCATTTCTCATCCAATCTTTCACTTCCCGATCATATAAACATGTAAACTGAATAAAACAACTTTCAACACAAAAATGCAAAAACCTATCGTATCCATCATGTTTAATACGAAAATCGACCAAATATCGCATAGAAATAAACGTATAAATATGCGATATCAAATCCCCCCAAACTTACCGTTTTGCTTGCCCTCAAGCAAAAACTATATTCAAACAAATTATCAAAGCCATGTTTTAATTTTGCATAACCAAACATCTCACGAATTTTATGGGAAGTAAATCACACAATCTCTCAACTTGTCTAAAATGTGTGTAACGTATTCTGTAGAATCGATCAATCGCTCAGTCGTGGTGAGTTTTCTATCATAAGCTTGATAAAGAATCAAATCTCCACCACTAGAGTCTAGGTACAACTACAAGGGGACTTTTATTCGGGTTGTAATATACAGGCAAAGGCATGTGGAAATATATAATGGAGTGTAAAAGGGTATAAAAAATAAAACGTATACAAAAATTGTAGTATACAACTAAATTAAATTAAATCCGAACTCCTAAATCTTTTTACGAACTGTATTGCTTAACTTTTTTCAACTTTTCTCCAAATATACACATATCGTACAATACTTTATAAAAACTCAATATACACTAATTTTACTTCTACAGCTTTTTTTTTTCGCTCTTCTGTTTTTTCGAATTTTTTTTCTTTAGCCTAGTACATGTCTTACAATATAATTTTGCTTTCAGTAAGATAACATGCTCAAAAGGCTCATTTAACTAATTTTTTTTTCTTTCAACTTTTTGTTTTTCTTCCAAATACAAATATAATACAAAGGCCTCGATATTCGATAATATTTCATGCCTTAAAAACCTCTAATCTACAAACTTCATGTTATAATAACAATCAAAAATTAAGTTCGGATCTAATCTAATAATGAAACAAAAATAAGGCGAACGTACAAAATATATAGAAGTGTTTAAAAAAACGAAAAAGTTAAGGCGCAAAGTGGTTTTCTAGAGTTTCTAACACTAAAAGTAAGTGTTACAAGGGTTAGGCGGAAAATAGTAAATCAATGTGATTAAACTATACAAATATATATAAGAAACAAAAAAGGCTAATCAAATGGGTTAATCCTAATTTGCCCCTACCGTTGTACCAAATTACACTAAGTTACCCTAATGTAATGCTAATATGTGGTCTCGAAATGTATAACAATGTCAAGTTCTAAAGTCATCAACCATCGGCACACTCAAAGAATCGAAAAAGTAGCATTAAAAATGAATACTTTCAAAGGCTCAAAATCCTCACTATTTAATCGAGTAGGGTATCAAATGCACTCGGTTATGCTAAAAATTTAACGTTATTACCGACTAGACACGTTATATTTTTTTTTCATTTTTTTAATTTTTTTGTATTTTCTCGGATTTTTTCATAAAAATGTACAAAATTTACAACCTAACATGATGGAAAACTAAGGGTCGAAAAATATAACTATGGAATTTCCCGATGAAACCCCCCCCCCCCCCCCCCCCCCCCCCCCCCTCCCCCCCTCCAAAAAAAAACTTAAATAACACATTTCCCCTAATGCGTTAACGACTCAAAACCTAAGGGAAATTACAAAAATAAAATCTTATCTAAAAAGAAAAATAAATACAAAATAAGAAAGGAAGAAAGTAGAACCCGTTTGTAGATATCGAAAATTCGTCGTTGAAAATATTTGTTGAACTGAATGTCAGACTCAAAACCGGTTGCTGAACTTACTACCAGTCTTTGAAAAACTAAAATAGAAAAACTAAACAACAATATTAGAATATCACAAGAAAAATAAAAACTAAAACTAAAAATAATAAAGTTACGATGAATAAAAAAAAATAGTCTACTATTTTTAAAGTCTACAAGTGGAAAAAGGAAAACAATAACATTACAAATACATCAAATATCAAATACCAAACCAACTCAATCCTCCATATCATCACCATCTCCTTCCTCCTCAACATGATGGTGGTAAACCGGCTGTGGATACCTAGGGTAAGGCTCGGGATAATAAAATTGCGGGGCCACATAAGGCTCCCACGGTACAGTAGAACCCGACGCCTCATAGCGTTGTCTCGCTAGATCCTCCAATGTCGGATGGTACACCTGGAGATAATACTGAGCGTTCTCCACCATGCTCCCCATCTGACTCGAGGTGAAGTTCAGATGATGAATGCCCCTACTAATCTCTCCGAGCATATCCCTCACACTCGGCTCCGACTGCCTTGGTGGTGGTGGTGGCTGATTAGGACCCTGCCCTGGTTCTACTAACCGGCTACCCACTCGGGTAAGCAACTTTTCCAGTGCTAAGTCGTTCTGGGTGATTGACTTGCATTTCACATGAGGGGAGCATCTCTGCACGTTCGCCCTAGTATGATACCCTAACTTCTGAGCAATATGGGTGATAAAGTGCCCGCACACCATCTGACTCGAGGCATTCTGCCCCATACCCCGAGCCGCCATATATTTCGCCAGGGTCCACGGGACAGTGACGTACTAAGTTGGGTCCCGTAGACTGAACTTGTGAAGCATCCACAAGTCCTCCATGTAGCACTTATCGTGCTGAGTTGCCCGGTGCACAAATGAATAGGCGAGGATCTTGTGCAATAGTCGAAAAATCGGGTCTTAAATATCCTTGACCGACTCGTGGGCTTATGTTCCACTTTCCCAGTAAATACATTCCAGACCTCATGTCCACCAAACCCTGAGGAATCTGTTTCCGCATCATAAATATACGCGGCCATTAAAGCTTCATTTTCCGCCTCTTCATCCTCAAATATACGCGTTTTATTTATATATCTATATATTTTGACGTCACCTTTTGTTGAAATTGTTGAGGCGCGTCACTTACACGCTTACACTTATTTTGATTTTTATATTTTTTTTTAATAATTACTCCTCTAATTAAAACTCATCAATGCCTATGGAATTGTACATTTTATTATTATAATAAGAATATTGTTTTTAAATACAATTTTTTTCATTTTATTTAAGAAACAGGTTGTTGCTGGAGTGGTTTAGGCGCTGCACCTACTAGAGTTCGAATCCTGCAAACCCCTCATTTCATTACATTTTTTTTAGTGATTAATTTGTTGGGTTTGGGCTTAGGGGTTTGGGCTTTCATTGTGTTGGACTTTCATTTTTTTTTTTTTTTCTAATTAGTATTTATAATTTGCGAATCAAATAATCCCGTCAACATGAAAAATATACTTTACGAATCAAATAATCCCGTCAACACGATCACAGATTTCGTTTCGCCACGGACTCGTGCAACGCACGAGTCCCCTTTAGTTAATTATTAAAAATGGACAGATTTGTTGACTTTTATGAAATTAACGTCATTTTAGAAGAAAGTAGAAAAAAAAAGTTATTGATTTTTTTATTTCAAGTTAATATTTTTTTAAATTTTAATTTGGATGGATTTTTGTATTAAAAATAATTAAAAAAAAATGCATGGATCTTGATTGTTAATGTATATAATTTAATTTAATGATAATAAACTGGAAAATGTTTTTTGTGGCTTTTTTATTTCATGTTAGAAAAAATAAACTGGAAAATGTTTTGTATTGGTGGTCCCAAGTGCAAGTTTTGTATTTCTGTAAAAACAGTCCAAATATCTTTTAAGTTTTAGGATTTATATATTATTTTGGGATAAGTTTTTTAAAAAGTCCTGTATTTTTCTGCATTAATGTGACAAATGGAGATGCATAAAATGCACATTTTCATGCACTGAACTAGCTTAGCGCCCGTGTGATACACGATATTATACTATAATTTTATGTTTAGTTTTAATAGATATTAGCCTTGATTAATCATGTTATCATTGTTTAGAGTTGGTAAAAAGCTTGATTCGTAAAATTATAGTCGTCAAGCTTTTTCAGTAAAGATAATACTTAAAATAGATAAGGTTAATTTCAATTGAAATAACATAGCATTAACTAAAAAAAATGTATTTCTAAGGCAGTGTACTAAAATTATGAAAGTTATGTTAATGAAAACCTGATTCACACATACGTACATATAAACAACTTTTTTGATAAAGGTGCAACAGAATATCCATGACACAATTAGAAATTATAACGTTTATCTTATTAGTTAGAAATAAGTGCTGTGTATATTTTATTAATCATAACATTTATCACCTTGATGTCGATCATAAGTCTTAATGGGTCAAAATGCTAAATTGAGGTAAAGTTTTGGCTTTTCATAATCACAAACCTAATGGTTTTCATACCTAGACATTCCATTGCATATAAAATGGTCAAATGGGTCAATTTAAATGAAACGGTTCAATCGAGTAAATTATTTCAAAACAAAAAAGATGAAATAAAATCGCATGCTTCGTATTCAAAATGATAGAATTCTGATACTCCCAGTAAATAATAAACACTATTACATTTGTCTCATAACCAAAATGATAATTAAAATCTGAAACAAAATCAGAAAAAAATAAGAAAAAAACATAAACCAAGAAAACGAACATGTAAACAAATGTGTTTCAAATCAAAACTACGTGAGGAAAAAAGAAGTAAATATGATTTCTGGTGGTGTTGTGTTATTAGCTTCCTTTTAAAAAATAATTATATCTTGAAAAATCAATATTGAAAATCAAACCTAAAAAGATGAATCCTTAAAAATGAAGTAGGAGCATAAAAAATATTCTACATAAGTCCTAAAAACGTAAACCTCAAAACTGTAAAATACGAAAAATTCAAAACACACAAAATTATCAATAGATTCTTCTAACGAAATAACAAAATCAGAGAGAAAGAGGAAGACGAAATGAAGCAACAAAATGTAATGTATGGAATTCATGTTTAAAAAGTTTGAATACTATTGGAAGATTAATCGGTACACACAACTCAAATGTTAAGCTTTCACTATACTTTCTTATTTCCAAGAAAAGCATGCATACAATTTCAATCATGGTACCCTACTACCCTAGTTTTCTTTTAAATTTAAATCAAATTCAATTTACATACTAAATATTTAATTATTTAAATGAATTATGACATCACATTTCCATAAGCTATCCTATGTGTACAATCTTAAAATTCGACACATCGGTCTAATGACGTCATCATAGACTCCCTTTTATTAGATAGAATAGATAGATTGGATCAGGAGAGTTTGTGTGTACACGTGGTTTTATGCCATTGCTTAAATCTAACAGCAGGGGTACTTCATTTTAGGGATGGGTATGGTTTGTCCGGAACTGATTAAACCGGTTAAATCGAATCAATTTCATTGGTTTGGTCGGGTTAACAATTTATTTTTGGCCGGCCGCTTTTAGAATTTTTCAAACCAATGTATTGGTTTGGTTTGTAGTTTAAACATTTAAACCCGTCATTTAAACCATACCGAACCATTTATGTATATTATATATACTTTTTATATATTTGTATGTACATAAGTGTTTGTATATGTATTTTTATGTTGATTGTTTTAACATGTTATATTTTTTAAAATACAAATAGTATCATATAAGCCCTCGTAAACAGATTGTGTAAGATCATTTCATCAGGAAGAGCTAAAAAGAACTAGTGTATGCTCCCACGATTGGTAACAACATTATCTTCAAAGTTTCCAACATGGAAATTTTAAAAAAAGTTTTATTTAACATTTATTTTTCCTCTAAAATTAAATTGCCTAAATAACATTAAGATTGTTAATATTTGTTTTCATTAATGAATAACTTGAAATTTTTTCTAATAATTGATATTGTTTTACTTTACATAATTATAATAAAAAATAAAAATTAAACACAAACCGTTAAACCGGCCAAACCGATTTTGATTGGTTTGGTTTTAAAGAAACTTTTTGGACGGTTTGGTTTCAAAAAATTCCAAACCGACATTACCGACCGTGAATTTAAGGTCAAACCGCCCAAACCGAACCATGCACATCCCTACTTTATTTGTTGTTTTTATCTTTCTTTTAACTTATATCCTATTTAAAAAACACTATATTGTTTATAAAAATAAAATGAAATTTAAATTTTTGTTATTTTGAATTTAAAAAAACATTTTATCTAACCAGTTCATTAATTATGTTCCGAATTGAATTTGATCTACTTATGGTTAAATATGAATTATCAAAAAATATTCTTGACTGATATAGGAAAAGTTAAGGTGATTGGAGTATAACTTATCTTAATCTAGATTCTCTTTCGGGTTAACAAATATTATCTTCGACTAGATAAAGCCGGCTTAAAGTACAAATGACTATTAAGATGCCACTCCTTTTTAAAGCGACTCCGTTTGAAATATTTACATTTTTCCGTTTAAGATGTTAGATTTATGCTAAAATTCGTTACCAAATTAGTCAACTGGAAAAGGGGAAATGAGTATTTGCTGAATAAAGTTGTTTAGGTTTGATAAATGAAGAATATGCCAAGTTAACTTTATGCTCGTTAATCTGCAGGCCAAAGTTTTCCATTATGGTTCAATAAGCTTGATAGTGGAGCCATGCAGATCAGCACATCTTAAAGCAATGGAGGTTGCTAAGGAAGCAGGGGCACTTCTTTCATACGACCCCAATCTACGTTTGCCATTGTGGCCTTCACCAGAGGAGGCCCGAGAGCAGATCATGAGCATTTGGGAAAAGGCAGAAGTCATCAAAGTTAGTGACAATGAGCTCGAGTTTCTCACAGGAAGTGATAAGTGTTGGATTAAAATAAGATTGATTCATGTTTATGACATACCTCCAGATGATCCGGGCATGTTATTGAATAGGTTTGCCATGATGATTCCCAAATTGAGATGATCGTGTTATGATGGAGAATTAGATTAGAGAGAAACACTTTGGGATTGAGATGGTGATAATAAAAATGACCAACCCTAATAAGGGTTTATAATGGCCCTTTTATAGATACTCAAGTTAGGAGTATTTATTATTTAGTCCCTGGTGTTTAACAAGTGTTTATCATAAGCTCTCTTAGTTCCGATCACCTAATGGGAAATCTATAGTGTTGTTAAGGTAAATACGTCCATCGAATATTTACTAGACACAGATTTCAGTTAGTGTCAGTCATCATATCAGTAAGGATAAATGATCAATGAGGGTCACAAATAATATGGGTCCAACAATAAGATTGACGATGAGACTGCTATGTCTTTGTGGCACCCCAATTTGAAGCTTCTGTTGGTCACTCTTGGTGACAAGGGATGCAATTACTACACCAAGGTATGACCATATGAAATCTATTTCTTTATTTCTGCGCGGTAGAAAATTAATTGCATCCAAATTTGAATCATCCTAACGTTAATGTTCTGAAAATAGAAATTTGCCAAAAATTTGAAGTACCAAGATAAAATTGGTGGTGCTGGTCAAAATATTGAAAGGTTATCCTATTCAAAATAATACAACCCATATACTAAATTTATGCAGTTATTTAAAGACAAAAATATAATTTTGGATAGACATTTTCTACAAATTGGAATTGTGCATTTGTGGAAATGTTGTGTTTATTTTTGGAAATTAAGTAGGGTCGTGACGTTTGATAGTGAATTTTGCTTTTTTAGAAATAATGTTAAATAAGTTGAGATTATAAACCAAAGCAAGTAATCTGTTTTAAGTTCGATACCTCTGTTTACTATAAAGACATTTCAACAATTTTAGTTAGATTTTCATAATCATGTTTTTTATTCTCTTTCTTTAAAAAGGTCCGCATTTGTTGTTATGCGGTTTTCTGTTTTGGTGGAATTTTTTTTTTTTCTAAAATGCTTGATAGTACACGAGAAGGGGCCATCTTCAACTTTATGATTCTTGCTTTTCATTAAATAAATGAGAATAAAGTGTCCTATATGATGAACACCCATTTCCGGTGGTACATATTTGACTGGTAGTTCTTGTGCTTTTCATGCCGAAAGTGAAACATTCCCAAATTAAGGATTAAACCCATATAATTACAATAACAACTCCAAAAATCTGGATTAGTACGTAAAAGTGAAAAGTACCCTTCAGGCTTCATCTGATTTATCTTTATTTAGTTGTAATAATGTGGTAAATCGTTATGATTGCAGCATTTTCATGGAACCGTGGGTGCTTTCCCAGTGAAAGCAGTGGACACAACGGGTGCAGGTGACTCTTTTGTTGGTGCCCTTCTGACAAAGATTGTCGATGACCAATCTGTGCTAGAGGTAATATTACCATTTTGTTTACGTTCAGCAACTAGAACTGTTTTCATCGACGGGTCAAACAAAAATAATTGGGTCAAATGGGTCAAGATAATAACAAAACAAAAAAGTTTGTTGATCTTAAAGTTGTTTCAACTTCTGTGGTCTTATATATTCTATAAAAATTGAAAAGTTGGAAAACTAACCGAACTCAAAACGTTCAATGATTACTTATTTTGACGACTCACCCATTTAGTCACCTCAAATTTTACATGAAAGGCAATGTCTCATGATGAAAATCATTATTGCAGGATGAAGCCAAGTTGAAAGAAATACTGAGATACTCGTGTGCTTGCGGAGCTATCACCACCACCAAAAAGGGTGCAATTCCAGCCCTTCCATCAGTGTCGGAAGTCCAGACCTTTCTCGCTGCACAACATCATTAGGAAAACATTTCTCGTCTCCTGTTCTTCTTTCTTGATCGAATAATAAAGTTTCTTTTATTTGGTTTTTTTTTATTACCATCAATCAGTGTTTAAAGAAACAAAGAAATTGAGTCATGTTGATTAGCGAAAATTTGCTTCTAGTTATTGGTTTGTATGTTCAGATGGTTTTGTTTTAAATACCGAAGTTCCCAAATTATTTCTTCGATTTTATTCGACTCGATTCAACGTAGATAATGTATAGAGTACTGTCGAAGAGAAAGTATAAGGGTGATTAGATGTGAGTTTTATCATTAAGTTTTAACAAAACAAAACATGATAATCACATTTGATGAATAATAAAGTGGGGCTTGAAAACAAAGAAAGTATAAGTTCACTTAAAAAATGGACTACTTTTATTTTAAGAGTGATTAAAAAATGGTCCATTATTATTATTGGTTGGCAAAATATATAAAAACCCTTAAAAAAATTCGAATATTATTCTAGAAAAAAAAAAAAAAAAAAGGGATCTGTAAATGCTTAAATAACACATCATGATTGTTATTTTTTAAATACACTAATGGACCCATTCTACCAAATCTAACACATGAAAAATCATGTAATAATACATGAATTAATTCTTATTATTATTTTATATTGTTTTATAAGATCAACATGTATCATGCTATAACATCAAACGTGGTTCTTAATGAAGGATAAGAAAATAAAATTAAATATAATGATGATGTGAACATAAGTTGGTGTATATATATATAAATTCTATTTCGATTATTATAAAGCTAGAAACGAAACTATATTTGCATACTTGTAGTTCTAGTTAACAAGAGTATATACTTAAAACTATGACGAGTTATGTCTGTAAGAACATAGCACATTTGAGCTTATATTGTTGTTTCTATGTCTTTTTGGTTGGATGTTCGTCCATCTTTCTTGTGAACGAGTTTCGTGGATTGGTGAACATAGTTTATGACTTCAACAAAAGAGGGATTGTTGTTGTGACATTCGCGAATTTCTAGGTATATTTCTATCGTCACGTATTCGTTTTATTTATTTATGTTTATGTTTTGACCCTATCGTATTTCTATTATGTTTTATCGTATTCGTATTTTATGAGTATTGTATTCGTATTTCCCGTATTTATTAAGTATCGTATTTGTATTTTATGTAATTCGGATCTTTATGTCGGGAACGTATAGTCTTAAGTGCCTTTAGTATAAGTCTAGTATGCTCTTATGATAAGTTTAGGGGAATTATGCCTTAATTATACGATTAAGATTAACGTTTAAAAAGTATTTCATTTTTAGTCTTTTCGGAAATTTTATTACAAAACTAGTCCTATGGGAGAAATTCTATTACAATTTTAGTCCTTTTCATATTTTTATTACAAAAATCGTCCCTACCAACCCTTTTGTCTTTATCCATACCAGATTTTTGTCTCATTAGCCATCATCACCTACACTCTCTCTCTCTCTCTAGAATTCACCATAAACCCTCCTCCTTCTCTCTACATTTTCCGGCGATCCAGCCGTTGAATTTCCAATCCGAGACCAGATTATTGTTCACCATTATCACCTCTATCTATCCTCCGAAATTCGTTACGATCAGGTAAGTATTCCTCGATTTTAGTTTTAAACTTTGTTATTTTGATTCAATCACGGAAATCCCACTTTTCACCGTCAAAACTTAGATTTTATTGAAGATTATTGTTCCTAATCGTATTCTGGACATAGGGTTTCATTTATGGATCATTTAGACACCTAAAACACTCAGAAATCTCATTCCGAATGCTATTTTTCGTAAAAACCCAGTTACGTCACGTAACTGTGGTTACGTGCACGTAACTGATCAAGTAACTCTTCTAACATCACGTAACAGGTCCCCTATTCACATAACTCTGCTATTTCGTACGTAATTGACCAATTACGTGATCTAGGATTCACGTAATTCCTTTCTCTTGACTTGTTACGCACGTAACAGTTGTGTTGTTCACGTAATAGCTTGGCCTGCACGTAACAAACCCTCATGATCCCGTAATTGTCCTGTTTTCTCACGTAAGTATCAATTACGTGACTTACAAGTCACGTAATACTTCATGATCACGTAACTTCGGACTTGAAATCCCGTAACTTGTCGCGTAATACTTGATGGTCACGTAATTAACTCTTGTATGTCCCGTAACTCCTTGCATAGCAAGTAACTCATCACTTACGTGACTTGTAGTGCACGTAAGTATGAGGATCACGTAATTAGCTTGCTTATTTTCCGAAACGTTTGTAATCCCGTTAAATCAATGTTCCTTTTGGTCTATTTAAAACCCGTATAAAACGTTAATCGTTAAGGCATAATCCACTAGACTTAGAGATACTTAGACATGTTTATTTACGTGATGTTTAGGGCACTTAGACGTGGGAGCTTGACGGTATTATAGTATTTCCCGACATATTGTGATTTGGATTGCTTTGCTATTCTGTGAGTTATTTCGCTGCCCTTTTTACCGCTTTTACTTTTTGGGCATGATTAGCGTTGTATAAAAGTATTTTATGTTATATATATGGTATGGTATGTATTATGGTATGTATTTTGGATATGGATGCCTTTAGGTTAGCATTACCCAACTTGTTCCGCCTTTGTGGTAGAACGAGGCCCCGTATACACACCTGTTAGCTTTTAGCCGCCGGATCGTATATATAGCGCTATATGGGCCTAACAAGCCCTCATTGTTAACACGATGGATGATGGATGCGCCCTGTCCGTGTTAGCAATGTTATGACCGATTATTATTATCGAGGACAACCTAGCGTAATGCACTAGGTGGGGTTAGTTGCCAGTATTGTTGAGGTTCAGGTGTATCGTATTTACCGAAGGCTATTATTCTATCCAGTATGGTATTATGTTATGAACTGAGTATGGTATTTTTATGAAATGATTATGGTATTTTATGGTATAAGTATGAGTATTTTATCAAAAGCTTTTGTAAACCTCAAGTATATTTTGAAACATCATTTTCAAATGACTTATCTTCAAATCTCATCATTTTTGGGTCAAAACCTATTGAAAACTTTTATACTAATATGTTTTCATTTACTATTGCGAATAATTCACCAACTTTATGTTGACGTCGTATTTTAACGCTTTTCAGGGATTTGAGGTTACACTTTATGATGCTATGCTTTATTGGCTACGTGGATCTTTTGCTTGGAATTTGTTTTGCTATTGTAATTCCTTAGTATCCCAAACTCTGTAGCCGTATTTTGATATATTCGGATGATTGTAATAAGTATTCTCTTTCAAACTCTTTATCTATGTTGACGATGTATGGCTTATTTATGTTTGATGTAACCTTTGAATCTCTGATACCGTATACACTGTACACCTCGGTTCCGCCATTTAATGCGGGGTGTGACAGAAGTTGGTATCAGAGCCAATGGTTATAGAGAACTAAGTGACCTTACGGAATCACTTAGACTATGACCTAGGCTTTTGGACCTATCTGATTTACTCTATGTGCGCTTTTACTTCTTTTGTGGGCCTGTATGTGATTTGTATGCTTTATGTGCTTTAATTTTGCTTTTTATGTTTTGGGGCCTGCTTGTTTTAGTCGCACATACAGTTATCGTTCTGATTTATTCTGTTTGACATTCGTAGAAGATGCCGCCTAAGAGAGCTTCTACTAGGTCTACTCCGGCCGTCACTGCTACAAGAAGGTCGACGAGGCGAGGTCGCGCCAGTTCGAGAGCGGGTGCTACGCCTCAGAATACCACTGCTGTCCCTAATGCTAATACCACTACTCCGGATATCAGCCAGTTGATTGCGGAGCAGATTGCGGCAGCTATACCCGTGATTGTGGCACAGCTTAAGGAGACGCCGGTGCAGAATTTCGACGTAGGGTTGGAAGAACCTGAGATGCACGGTATTGAACCAGAAGGTATGGCGTCTGGGCGCGATGGTTCCGATGTGGGAAGAGCAGTGCACGTGGGAGTCGGTGGACCGAGTATCGTTATTGAAGATCCACCCCGAGGCTGTTCGTATAAGACCTTTCTAGATTGCAGACCTACTGAATTTAAGGGTACTGAAGATGCGGTGGCTACCCTGCAGTGGTTTGAGAGGATCGAGTCGGTATTTGATGTCTCGGCATGTGCTGAGGAGAGCAAGGTTAAGTATGCTACATTCTTATTCCAGGGTAAAGCCCTCACTTGGTGGAACTCGGTGAAACGGGTTCGGGGCCGAGCTACTGTTGCCTTGATGACTTGGGAGAATTTGAAGGTTATTATGAAAAAGGAGTATGTGCCTTCGTCTGAGACGCAGAGGTTGGAGAACGAGTTGTGGAACTTAACTATGCAAGGTGCTGATTTCCGCGGGTATGTGAACAGATTCTATGACTTGTGTGTTTTGGCTCCTCGGTTGGTCCGCACGGAGACTGAAAGAATTGAACGCTTCACTCATGGGTTGCCCCAGACTATGCGGGACCACATTATTTCTCATCTCCCGGGCACCCTACAGAGTGCGGTTGATATTGCGGGTCGGTTGACCGCAAGTGCGATTCGTGGTGGTACTCTTCAGCCGGTTGTGAGCCGAAGAGATTTTGGAAGATCTGAAAGA
>CAJVGC010000508.1:41183742-41333018 GCA_910822075.1 Senecio squalidus | reverse complement strand
ATAGCATATTGTACTTATTGGTCATTATTATTTATTAATGAAATTTTTCCTCCTTATTCAGATTTTGTTTGTCTATTATTTACACCTTATGCGCATAACTGTGTTAGACATTATTATAACAAAATTTGTCTTAGTTAGTCTATCATCGCTTATTCAGTTTTGAATTTGAGTCATAGTTTGACTAGTGGGGGTCCTGAGTAGATGTTCTTCTCTACGACTGTACTTATTGACTATGATTTCGGTTTGAAACAAAATGAGTATTATCTCGTACGGACTTATTAATACTCATAGATAAATGATCTACTTGGTCAAGTGGGAGAATGTTGGACCCATATTATTTGTGACCCTCATTGATCATTTATCCTTACTGATATGATGACTGACACTAACTGAAATCTGTGTCTAGTAAATATTCGATGGACGTATTTACCTTAACGACACTATAGATTTCCCATTAGGTGATCGGAACTATGAGAGCTTAAAGTAAACACTTATTAAACACTAAGGACTAAATGGTACACACTCCTAATTTGAGTATGTATATAAGGACCATCATAAACCCTTATTAGGGTTGGTCACTCATTACCCATTTTCTATCCTAAAACACATATAGTGTTCTCTCTCAATTATTCCATCCTAATACGATCATCTCGTTTTGGGAATCAATGGCTAACATATTCAACAACATCCCAGGATCATCAGGAGGTATGTTAAATAGCATGAATCAATCTAATTTAATCCAACATATTTATCTTTTTTCTTGATATTCGACATGTATCAATTCTCAATTATAAAGGTTAGACAATTTTTATTCCTAATTTAAGGGTTTGAGATTGGTTTTGTTTTAAGCTGATTTCTTTGAAATAAAACAAAGGTTAGGTGAGATATGGGATTGTGGATGGGGTAGGTTGAATGATAAATAAATATGATATAAGTAATTTAAATCATAACTCCTTTCCACCTAATGTAATATATATAAGTTCACATGAAACATCCAAAAAAAAGTTGCATTTTAAATAAAGTTTTTTGTTATTTTGTAGTATTATTTTATTAATTGGGTGACTAGACATCTAAGAGGTTAAGAAAAAATAAAATTATACTGATAAGTATCCTAAGAATTGAGTCGGCGGGTTTATATTATGGGACACGCCGAAAGAAGTGCAATATATATAAATATGTATATTATTTTTCGGTTTCAATAACATAAAATTATCATAGTACCATTTACATTGTCTTATACGTAGGGGTGGACGAAAGGAATGGAATAAGGGCGACAGACAGCACATGACCCAAAATTTGTAGGCAGCCTATTATATATTTATGTTTGTAGTTTAAATATCGGTTTTTATACATATAAGTATCCTAGTAATAAATTAACTTCACTTATATATATATGTAAATCATTAATTATTGCAACTTGTTTCGAAAAACATATGAACCATAGTGTATTTAGGAGGCCCAATCTTATTTTTCGCATAAGACCTTCCGATTTTCAGACCCGACCCTGCTTATATGTATGTGTAAGGAGCCCTATATTTACTTTCCACACGAATCAAGTCTGGTAACCGGTTGTAAGATACAAACCGGATAACAACATTGAAATTGAAACATCACCTTAACCATATTGAAATACAACTAAAACTAAGTTGATACTTAAACCACAAGAAAAATTAAACCTCTTAGCCAAATTGTAAGCACTACATCCAAGGTAGATGTTTGCCGAAGTGAATTTGATGAAGACAACAATCCCTCTTTTGTTGAAGTCATAAACTATGTTCACCAATCCACGAAACTCGTTCACAAGAAAGATGGACAAACATCCAACCAAAAAGAAATAGAAACAACAATATAAGTTCAAATGTCACTACAAGAAATAGTGCTTTTGCTGACAGACAAAAAGTGTCAGGAAAAGTATAAGAAGTGTCAGGAAAAGATAAATTAGCTTCTCCTTCACTTATTATAAGTGTTGGCAGAAGCTCCGACGGTAAAGGTTATGGTGACACACCTATCCTGACACATCATATGTCTACATAGGTTAGATCTTTTGCCTACACCAACTTTTGTGTCAAGAATTGACAATTTCCAGAAAACTTCTATACAAAACTTTTGCAAACACATATTAGAACTTTCAGAAATACCAAATAATAATTTTCAATCTAGTCATAATATAAACATCGCACGCAAATCATAATCCATATAAATCATAATCCATACAAATCATAATCCATACGGAACGCTTTATCCGACATGAGCATTACATGTACTTAATAACCAAGCGTAAAAAAAATATTTACCCCTCCACTGAACATGTAACAATGCAATAACATCCTCTGCTAAATCAGTTGATGATCTGAAACAAAGTGTTTTTCACAAAGAACGATCAGCAAAATAGCTCCTTGATCAAGCCGAGTGAAGGAATCTGCATTCTGTCGAAAGGGCTCACTTAAAATTTCTGCAAAGCACATTCGAGATAGATTTAGGATAAAAAACATGGTACACCTTTTGCTCACGTTAGGATCAAAATGTAATTACTGTCTTCTAAAATATCAAGGATCATATATAGACTCATTACCCATTTTGACCTTTTACCCAACCGCCCATTTTGCCACCTCTAGGTCTACTAGTACGAGACACCTAATTAGATCATTTTTTAGTCCGAAAAAAAAAAAAAGAATCTGTGAAAATGGGCTCATTGTTGGTACCGAGTTGTCTTTGGCCCATTCAGCTTCTTTTAACATACTTTTCATCAAATCTAACCACTATCAACAAACAAAAAAATACGTCGATTAACTTACACCAAGTAACGAAAATATCAAATAACGTGAGGAAAGGATGTAATCTTACAGTTTGAATAAGATGAGTTGTTATGCTTCGTGATTGACGTTTAAAAGCTCTGTCTCCAATCCATGTGACCGCATCTTTAAGTGCTAAAAATACAATGCGAACAATCTCTGAACAACAATCTTTATCAACATCTATATTCCATCTGCAACCGACAATGTAAAAGTATAAAACCATCACTTTTTCAAAAACATTACGCTGAAAAAGAAACAGAAGTATTTTAAAGATAATATACTTTTTAACACACTGAATCAGGTTTTCAATCTCGTCCATAGACGCTCCAACATCAAAGAAATCATCAATTGCGCCAGTGAGAATTGTACTTTTGGCCCAAGCAATACGGCCATCATATAGTTCGGGAGACGGAAGTATTGTTGTAGCACAAAAGTAACAGTAGGCGGTTCTCTGTCTAGCAAACTTGAGTTGGTTCAGTCTCATCTCTGTCACCCAACTGCAAATCAAAATAAAAAAAAAACGTAAAATATTCGCTTCCATACTTGAATTAACACCAAAAACGACTTTGAGAGGAATAAAAGAAATATAACAAATTATGGGAAATGACTTGCTAAATTATATGTTCTGAAGTTTGAGAAATATACCCGAGGATATTTCATATCCATTGAACCTTAATATCCTGAAGGCTAGAGCACAAGTGCCAACATCCATGAATATTTCCTCGTCCGCTTCTACCCAACATCTAAAGTTCTAGCGAATGTCATATTTTGGACAGATGAAATTCAATGACATATGTTTTAATTTAATAGAATGAAATGAGCATGATTACCTGTATGTTTCATCTAAAACATTTTGGATTTCCTCCTTGAAATGTCGTGCGATTCCCAAACTTGTTAGCGTGTCAACCATGCAAAGTCGAGCATATATATCAACAGGGTAAATTGTTGGGACTGCATTCCCGAATTTCTTCAAAAGTGCCTTGATTACTGTATATGCATCTCCTAATTCCCTATCTTTATCTGAAATAGTAAAAATTTACCAAAAAAAACATATCAAAAAGTGGCGAATTGCATAATAGGGAGCGAGAGATGCCATTTGCGATAACTCGGTCCATTAATAAACTTGGTTTTCACAAGAGGCTTATGGTCATAAAACCAAGTATAAACAGCAGAATCTTCCTCTTCATTCACAAATGTGATTGCACCAGTATTGGCAAAGAAAAACAAATTAGTCCAAAAAAGGTAAATTATGAAACAACTCGTGAGATATGAAAAAAAGAAAGTGGTGTTAACATGCATAATACAAATGAAACAAAAATGCAGTACCTGTTCCCAAGGCATTGGCATGTTCTCTAGAAGCTTGTAAACTGCATGAGGAACAAACTTAAGAGCTCCTAAGTATGCACGCTTATCATGTCGATACTTCTTTGATGACATATCCCCATGATCTCTAAAAGAAAATACCAAATTGCAAAATTAGATCCAAATATTATAAAACCAAAAAATTGAAAATTGCAAGTACCGATTCACATATAACATAGCGAATCAAAAGGGATAAAAAAAATGCATGTTAGAATCCAAACAGGAGATCATCTTATTAATTGATTTACCCTCTAAATAAGCTAATAAGCTGTTCAAAAAAGCTTAACCAAACACCCTACAGAGCTCATCACCTTTATCTTCCAAACACTTAAGCCGCCCAAACATGGCTTTAGCAAGTAATTCGCCCCTAAATCTAACCTCGAAAACATTCATCTACAACTAATTAAGCTCAATTTTGCTTCAAAAACACTAAAACCTAAACATATTGAAACTTCGTTGAACAAATTTGACTTCAAAATCACCACTTTTGTACTCGGTTTTTATAAATAAAGTATGAATAAAAAATGATCACAAAAATATATTAGTTTAAAAATATAAGTGGTTGAATAAACTAAAATACAACTTGACCAAGATTCTTGTTTCCCATTAAACTTATTTTTTCTTTTAACGTTTAAAGATAAAACATAACAGAAATCGACAAATTGAAATTATTGGTTGAAAATAAAATAGTACCAAGATAGTATTATGCAGCTTTTTTCTTAAACTTTCCCCTTCTAGAAGTTGATTTTAAGCATCTCGCAAACGATCTTGTAGTTCACAAACGACACGTTTCTGCTCCTCGTACTCTGTCCTTATTTCTGATGAAGATAAATCAGCCATCTAATTGAAAGAAGAAATGATAATGAGAAACGGCTTTTCGAACATTCATTATAAAGTTTACATCAGTGCAGACTAGATGACTAGTAAACATACCTTAAGCTTTTGAGTTGCAGCTGCTAATTGATGCTGAAGGACAGATATTTGCTCTCTTTGAGATTACAGTAAATCAACAACTCAACGTTGAACACAAGACAATGATTACTACATCAACTCTACTATTGTGCAATCAGTATCGAGTACCAATAGCGTTCGTTCTTTGCGTTCAACTAAAGCTATCTTAACACTAATATATATCAACAATGAAGATATAAAGTAACAAATAAGTATCATCATTCAACAATTACATAAACATAAATATACAATAAACGATAACAATATACCTGATAGTATTTGCCAAGCTCCTTAATACCGTAACCTAATTGAATGGTGCCAAGCGTTTTCATATCAGTAAGAACACATTTTCTTCGAAACTAGATACCAATTCCACAAGTGATTACTTTCCAAAATGGAGCTTCAAAAATAACATACAATCGGTAAGCGACATGTAACACATACAAATATCAATCTGTATATAATCACGAAAAGGAATACGAAACTATTAGGTATAAAACAACAAATTCAACAATTTACAGAGAAATATAAGAAATGAATTGAACGTGTGTTAATTTTTATGAGTAACAGTGGTTGATTTTACAATTAGGTCAAAATTTGGGGAAATTATGTGGTTGATTAATTCGATTGTGTCGGATTGATTACATGAAAATTGAATGTGTGAAGAAAGAGAATACGGACCTTTGATTGTGATGGAGATGCTGCCGGAGTTAAAAGTCGTTCGCCGGAGGTGATTTGATCTAGGGTTTTGGTTAATAATGGCGGACTGATAGTGGCTGGATTATGAATTGGAATTATATAATTTTTTTTTATTAAGTTTGAGAGAATGCATACATACAACCCCCTCTACCTTCTACGGTATATGTATTCCTTTGTGTCCATTCATAGTATTTCATTGCCTTTCCTAAACTGAAGTTTATTTAATTATGACATTTTCAATCCTTTATTTTTTGACACATATAATTTTAAAATCAAAATATAGAAATATATATTTTAATAAAAAATATTTTCGAATAGTATATTCACGTTTAAATATTTAATTTAGTTTTCTTTCTATAAAAGAAGTTTTATTAGTAACCACTGTTATTTGATATCTTGTATTTTTTTAAAATATAGTGACCACTATTTGTTTGGTCTCTAAATTTCCAATTTAGTGACCAATATAGTTTGTGTCCATTCATAATATATATTTAGTAATATAATTTATATTTTTTTAAAATATAGTGAAATAGAGTTGATCATCGGGTTAAAATAAAGCAGAAGTGAAAACTGATTTTATAAGGAACCTGTACTGAATCGGTTCGGATCGGTTTTCGGTTAGATTTCGATCGGACCGATTAGGCTAGGTTTTTGGGCTCGGTTTGAGTTGGACCGGCACAACTTAGTTTTTAGGTTCGATTTGTGTTGAACCAATCCGATTCGGTTTTCGAGTTCGGTCCAATCGATTTTGATTTCCTCTAAGTAAACTATACATCTCACTACACTTATTGGAAAATGTATATAAGTGTAAGGATATGCGTACTTTTGCTAACACTTTTTTAAAAGTATAAGCAAAACACTAGACTTTTACTAATACTTTATAAAATGTGTAGATAAAATTGTACATCTCCCTACACTTATCGGAAAATGTAGATAGGTGTAAGGATATGCGTACTTTTGCTAACATTTTTTTAAAAGTATAAGCAAAACACTAGACTTTTACTAATAATTTATAAAATGTGTAGATAAAATTGTACATCTCCCTACACTTATTGCAAAATTTATATAAGTGTAAGGATATACGTACTTTTGCCAACACTTTTTTTAAAGTATAAGCAAAACACTATACTTTTACTAATACTCTATAAAATGTGTAGATAAAACTTCATATATCCTCACACTTATTATAATATGTAATCAAAAGTTACACTTTTGCTTACACTTTTCATATTGTGTGGATAAAAGTTAAGCTATGCTTATAGTTTTCTTATAAGTGTAAGGATATGTGTACTTTTGCTAACACATTTTATATGTGTCATTAAAAAAAGTGTGAGCAAAAGACCTTTTTCTTGTAGTGTGTGCTATGTTCTTACAGACATAACTCGTCACAGTTTTAAGTATATACTCTTGTTAACTAGAAATACAAGTATGCAAATATGTGTTTCGTTTCTAGCTTTATAATAATCGAAATAGAATTTATATATATATATATATATATATATATATATATATATATATATATATATATATATATATATATATATATATAGGAGGTTCTTATAAACCAATATTTAAAGTAAAATAAGTAAAAAAAATATGAAAAAATAATTTATAATATGTGTAATTTTATATTATGTTTATTTATTCAATTATAACAAACTTTAAAAAAGCAAGTTTTGATATGCATCAAAATATATGTCGTTTAGTGGCTGTACATCAAATTCATTGTTTTTGTGCAGTAAATATTCAAATTTGATGCACAATGATAAAACTATCCATTTTTTGATTTACAACAAAACTTCGTTTTTTAAAGTTTGATATATGGGTAAAATGAACGATAATCCAAAATATCTAACGTTATAAATTATTTTCTAATTTGTTTTTACTTATTTTATCTTAAAGTTTGTTTTTACTTATTTTATCTTAAAGTTTGTTTTTACTTATAAATTATATATACCAACTTATGTTCACATCATCATTATATTTAATTTTTTATTTTTTTTATCCTGCATCAATACCCACCCTTGATGTTTTAGCATGATACATGTTCATCTTATAAAACTATATAAAATAATAATAAGAATAAATTCATGTATCACATGATTTTTCATGTGTTAGATTTGGTAGAATGGATCTATTAGTGTATTTAAAAAATAAAAATCATGTTGTGTTATTTAAGCATTTACAGATCACATTTTTTTTTATAATAATATTTGACTCTTTTTTTAAGCTTTTTTATATATTTTGCCAACAAATAATAGATCATTTTTTAATCACTCTTAAAATAAAACTAGTCCATTTTTTAGAGTGAACTTATACTTTCTTTGTTTTCCATGCCCCACTTTATTATTCATCACATCTAATCACCCTTATACTTTCTCTTCAGCAGTACTCTATACATTATCTGCGTTGAATCAAGTCGAATGAAATCAAAGAAATAATTTGGGAACTTCGGTATTTAAAACAAAACCATCTGAACATACAAACCAATAACTAGAAGCAAATTTTCGCTAATCAACATGACTCAATTTCTTTGTTTCTTTAAACACTGATTGATGGTAATAAAAAAAAAAACCAAATAAAAGAAACTTTATTATTCGATCAATAAAGAAGAACAGGAGACGAGAAATGTTTTCCTAATGATGTTGTGCAGCGAGAAAGGTCTGGACTTCCGACACTGATGGAAGGGCTGGAATTGCACCCTTTTTGGTGGTGGTGATAGCTCCGCAAGCACACGAGTATCTCAGTATTTCTTTCAACTTGGCTTCATCCTGCAACAATGATTTTCATCATGAGACATTGCCTTTCATGTAAAATTTGAGGTGACTAAATGGGTGGGTCGTCAAAATAAGTAATTATTGAACGTTTTGGGTTCGATTAGTTTTCCAAATTTCCAATTTTTATAGAATATATATGACGGCAGAAGTTGAAACAATTTTAAGATCAGCTAACTTTTTTGTTTTGTTAATATATTGACCCATTTGACCCAATTATTTTTGTTTGACCCGTCAATGATAACAGTTCTAGTTGCTGAACGTAAATAAAATGTTAATATTACCTCTAGCACAGATTGGTCATCGACAATCTTTGTCAGAAGGGCACCAACAAAAGAGTCACCTGCACCCGTTGTGTCCACTGCTTTCACTGGGAAAGCACCTACGGTTCCATGAAAATGTTGCAATCATAAAGATTTACCACATTATTACAACTAAATAAAGATAAATCAGATGAAGCCTGAAGGGTACTTTTCACTTTTACGTACTAATCCAGATTTTTGGAGTTGTTATTGTAATTATATAATCCTTGATTTGGGAATGTTTCACTTTCGGCATGAAAATAGTCAAATATGTTCCACCGGAAATGGGTGTTCATCATATAGGACACTTTATTCTCATTTATTTAATGAAAAGCAAGAATCATAAAGTTGAAGATGGCCCCTTTTCGTGTACTATCAAGCATTTTAGTAAAAATTTTAAGAACACTTCGCTAATTTCCAGCTGTTATATTTAATAAAGATGCCAAGATGGTCGGTTAATTTTCACCCACCGTCCACCAAAACAGAAAACCGCATAACAACAAATGCGGACCTTTTTAAAGAAAGAGAATAAAAAACATGATTATGAAAATCTAACTAAAATTGTTGAAATGTCTTTATAGTAAACAGAGGTATTAAACTTAAAACAGATTACTTGCTTTGGTTTATAATCTCAACTTATTCACATTATTTCTAAAAAAGCAAAATTCACTATCAAACGTCACGACCCTACTTAATTTCCAAAAACAAACACAACATTTTCACAAATGCACAATTCCAATTTGTAGAAAATGTCTATCCAAAATTATATTTTTGTCTTTAAATAACAGCATAAATTTAGTATATGGGTTGTATTATTTTGAATAGGATAACCTTTCAAAACCGGAAAATTTGACCAAAGAAATCTGGTCAATATTTTGACCAGCACCACCAATTTTATCTTGGTACTTCAAATTTTTCAACTTTTTGACAAATTTCTATTTTCAGAACATTAATGTTAGGATGATTCAAATTTGGATGCAATTAATTTTCTACCGCGCAGAAATAAAGAAATAGATTTCATATGGTCATACCTTGGTGTAGTAATTGCATCCCTTGTCACCAAGAGTGACCAACAGAAGCTTCAAATTAGGGTGCCACAAAGACATAGCAGTCTCATCGTCAATCTTATCACTTCCTGTGAGAAACTCGAGCTCATTATCACTAACTTTGATGACTTCTGCCTTTTCCCAAATGCTCATGATCTGCTCTCGGGCCTCCTCTGGTGAAGGCCACAATGGCAAACGTAGATTGGGGTCGTATGAAAGAAGTGCCCCTGCTTCCTTAGCAACCTCCATTGCTTTAAGATGTGCTGATCTGCATGGCTCCACTATCAAGCTTATTGAACCATAATGGAAAACTTTGGCCTGCCGATTAACAAGCATAAAGTTAACTTGGCATATTCTTCATTTATCAAACCTAAACAACTTTATACAGCAAATGCTCATTTCCCCTTTTCCAGTTGACTAATTTGGTAACGAATTTTAGCATAAATCTAACATCTTAAACGAAAAATGTAAATATTTCAAACGGAGTCGCTTTAAAAAGGAGTGGCATCTTAATAGTCATTTGTACTTTAAGCCGGCTTTATCTAGTCGAAGATAATATTTGTTAACCAGAAAAAGAATCTAGATTAAGATAAGTTATACTCCAATCACCTTAACTTTTCCTATATCTGTCAAGAATATTTTTGATAATTCATATTCAATCATAAGTAGATCAAATTCAATTCGGAACATAATTAATGAACTGGTTAGATAAATGTTTTTTTAAATTCAAAATAACAAAAATTTAAATTTCTTTTCTTTTTTTATAAACAAAATAGTGTTTTTTAAATAGGGTATACGTTAAAAGAAAGATAAAAACAACAAATGAAGTAGAGATGTGCATGGTTCGATCGGTTTGGGCGGTTTGATCTTAAATTCACGGCCAAACCGGCAATGTCGGTTTGATTTAAAACCAAACCGTCCAGACCGATCAGAATAACATGATCCTATTTGTATTTTAAAAAATATAACTCAGCACGATAAGTGCTACATGGAGGACTTGTGGATGCTTCACAAGTTCAGTCTACGGGACCCAACTCAGTACGTCAATGTCGCGTGGACCCTGGCAAAATATATGGCGGCTCGGGGTATGGGGCAGGATGCCTCAAGTCAGATGGTGTGCGGGCACTTTATCACCCGTAATGCTCGGAAGTTAGGGTATCATACTAGGGCAAACGTGCAGAGATGTTCCCCTCATGTGAAATGCAAGTCAATCACCCAGAACGACTTAGCACGGGCAAAGTTGCTTACCCGAGTGGGTAACCGCTTAGTAGAACCAGGGCATGGTCCTAATCAGCCACCACCACCACCGAGGCAGTCGGAGCCGAGTGTGAGGGATATGCTCGGAGAGATTAGTAGGGGTATTCATCATCTGAACTTCACCTCGAGTCAGATGGGGAGCATGGTGGACAACGCTCGGTATTATCTCCAGCGGTACCAGCCGACATTGGAGGATCTAGCGAGACAGCGCTATGAGACGTCGGGTTCTACTGTACCGTGGGAGCCTCACGTGGCCCCGCAGTTTTATTATCCCGAGCCTTACCCTAGGTATCGACAGCCGGTTTACCACCGTCATGTTAAGGAGGAAGGAGATGGTGATGATATGGAGGATTGAGTTGGTTTCGTATTTGATATTTGATGTATTTGTAATGTTATTGTTTTCCTTTTTCCACTATTAGACTTTAAAAATAGTAGACTATTTTTTTTATTCATCGTAACTTTATTATTTTTATTTTAGTTTTTATTTTTCTTGTGATATTCTAATATTGTTGTTTAGTTTTTCTATTTTAGTTTTTCAAAGACTGTTAGTAAGTTCATCAACCGGTTTTGAGTCTGATATTCAGTCCAACAAATATTTTCAACGACAAATTTTCGATATCTACAAACGGGTTCTACTTTCTTCTTTTCTTATTTTGTATTTATTTTTCTTTTTAGATTAGATTTTATTTTTGTAATTTCCCTTAGGTTTTGAGTCGTTAACACATTAGGGGCAATGTGTTATTTAAGTTTGGGGGGGTCATCGGGAAATTCCATAGTTATATTTTTCGACCCTTAGTTTTCCATCATGTTAGGTTGTAAAATTTGTACATTTTTATGAAAAAATCGAGAAAATACAAAAAAATTGAAAAATTGAAAAAAAAAAAAATATAACGTGTCTAGTCAGTAATTACCTTAAATTTTTAGCATAACCGAGTGCATTTGATACCCTACTCGATTAAATAGTGAGGATTTTGAGCCTTTGAAAGCATTCATTTTTAATGCTACTTTTTCGATTCTTTAAGTGTGCCGATGGTTGATGATTTTAGAACTTGACATTGTTATACATTTCGAGACCACATATAGGCATTACATTAGGGTAACTTAGTGTAATTTGGTACAACGGTAGGGGAAAATTAGGATTAACCCATTTGATTAGCCTTTTTCGTTTCTTATATATTTTGTATAGTTTAATCACATTGATTTACTATTTTCCGCCTAACCCTTGTAACACTTACTTTTAGTGTTAGAAACTTTAGAAAACCACTTTGCGCCTTAACTTTTTCGTTTCTTTAAACACTACCATATATTTTGTACGTTCGCCTTATTTTTGTTTCATTATTAGATTAGATCCGAACATAATTTTTGATTGTTATTATAACATGAAGTTTGAAGATTATAGGTTTTTATGGCATGAAAAATTATCGAATATCGAGGCCTTTGTATTATATTTGTATTTGGAAGAAAAACAAAAAAATTGAATTTTTTTTTTTAGCTAAATGAGCCTTTTGAGCATGTTATCTTACCGAAAGCAAAATTATATTGTATACTACAATTTTTGTATACGTTTTATTTTTTATACCCTTGTACACTCCATTATATATTTCCATATGACTTTGCCTGTATATTACAACCCGAATAAAAGTTCCCTTGTAGTTGTACCTAGACTCTAGTGGTGGAGATTTGATTCTTTATCAAGCTTATGATAGAAAACTCACCACGACTGAGCAATTGAGCGATTCTACAGAATACATTACACACCTTTTAGACTAGTTTGAGAGATTGTGTGATTTACTTCCCATAAAATTCGTGAGATGTTTTGTTATGCAAAATTAAAACATGGCTTTGATAATTTGTTTGAATATAGTTTTTGCTTGAGGGCAAGCAAAACGGTAAGTTTGGGGGGATTTGATATCGCATATTTATACGTTTATTTCTATACGATATTTGGTCGATTTTCGTATTAAACATGATGGATACGATAGGTCTTTGCATTTAATTGTGTGGAAAGTTGTTTTATTCAGTTTACAGGTTTATATGATCGGGAAGTGAAAGATTGGACGAGAAATGAGCGTTAATGATGAAAAATACACAAATTGGTGAATCTGGCAGATGATGCGATGCACCATGTAGGGTGATGCGCCGCAGTCAACGCAAGTCAACACGAGAAGGAACTGGTCACAAGATCGATGCGACGCAGTAAGCATGGGGTTGCGACGCACCAAGAGTTCGTGTTGGTTTAAAAAATAGGAGTTATCACGGTGCGGCGCAGTATCAAGATGGGTGCGGCATAGTTGGTCAAAATTGCAATTGTAGTTGAAAACGGATTTCTCTCTATAAATACAAATCTAAACCTCCAGAAATTTTATCAATCGTTTTTTTTTTAATCAAATTTTGGAACTGGAGAATCTGTTGGGAAGCTGCGAGAAGAGTTAGAAGTTGTTTTAAAGATATGTTCGATCACGACTTCAAGATTTTGCAATTCTTCGTTGTTTTTCTTACATCGAACTATTTCATTATGTTTTCTCTATTCAATTTTGCTTATTTTGTTCAGATTATTAGTAGCTAAACTCTTTTAATTCTCGTTTGATTATGGATCTTGTTTGACAATTTTGTTTGCAATTGAATGTTTAGGTGTTTATGTTTAATCGAGGATCCTTATTTGTTCATATTTTATATATTACTTTGAGTTATTTATATGCAATTTGTTAATCAATATTCTAGGTATTCGAGAGGAATCTAGTTAGATTAATTAGGTTGTATGAAATAATCAATCTGTCTATAATTGGTTTAAAGTTGCTAGGATTCGAGAGGACCTAGTAATTATAACTTAGGTAATTAAACGTGAATGAGTAAGTCTAATTAATAAGATTTGATAGGACTTAGTAATTAGAGAAGTTATTCGAGAGGAAACTTTATAAGATTGAGTCATAGAACATCGGCTTCTTGATTAATGTTTAATTATCTAGAATTTCAACTTAATTCGAGAGGAACATTATAATTCGAAGTAATTAAAGTTAGTGTTGGGATTGAAACTTAGTTAATTAGTTTTAATTTCAATTAATGCTCCTCGTTAATACTGACATTGAAGAACTGCTTCATTAATACGGACTGAAGTTATTAATGCGGAATGAAGACAGTTACTACTGAAGACATAGTTACTAAGGAAGATACGGTTACTACTGCAAGATCATTAATATTGCACATTCTCATTACTGCGGACGAGTTTCTACTACAGCAAACTTGTTATGCAAGTTTAGAATTACAATTAGAGTTAGATTGTATTTCCTTTTAGATGATGTTTCCTATTTAGATAGGATAGCCTCAAGGTCTATATATAGATCCTTGTAGAATAGAAGAAACACGTTGTATTGATTCATTATTTCAATATAATTGAGGCTTATAATTCGGCAAACTTATTGTTCATAACTGTTTTATATTTTTCAATATTTGTTTGATTCGACAAACTTGTAATATCAATGTGTTCATCCACTGCTGAAATTCCTTGATAGATCAAGATCTTACTGACATTGAAGAACTGCTTCATTAATACGGACTGAAGTTATTAATGCGGAATGAAGACAGTTACTACTGAAGATATAGTTACTAAGGAAGATACGGTTACTACTGCAAGATCATTAATACTGCACATTCTCATTACTGCGGACGAGTTTCTACTACAACAAACTTGTTATGCAAGTTTAGAATTACAATTAGAGTTAGATTGTATTTCCTTTTAGATGATGTTTCCTATTTAGATAGGATAGTCTCAAGGTCTATATATAGATCCTTGTAGAATAGAAGAAACACGTTGCATTGATTCATTATTTCAATATAATTGAGGCTTATAATTCGGCAAACTTATTGTTCATAACTGTTTTATATTTTACAATATTTGTTTGACTCGACAAACTTGTAATATCAATGTGTTCATCCACTGCTGAAATTCCTTGATAGATCAAGATCTTACTTAGGCAAGCTTTAGGTTTATTCAACTTATTTGATCCTGACAGTTAGTAAGGTATTCGAGAGGAATTTTACTATTACTATACATAAGAAGTTTAATTATGCATTCAATTACGTAAACTTAATTAGATCTCAAATGAAGTATCAAACAAGTGTTTTTCTCCATTAATTGATAACAAACAAACACTTTTCTCAAAACGATTTTTATAAATCACTTTTTAATTAATTAGTAAATCATCGTGACAACAAAAACCCACAAACAAAAATAGTATTATTAATTCTTAATTCAAAGCTAAATTAGTCCCTATGATCGAACTTTTACTTACTTCTGCTATATTATATACGAATAGGTACACTGCCTATAGTGTGTAATTGAGTTAATAGTAAATCAAATTTTTAAACTAGATTTTACACATCAGTTCCACAGTGTCAGATCAAGGGACGAATCATTAGTTCGAAATATGAGCACAAACAGGATGTTTTTGCTATCAAACGCACAGATGGTGTTCAATATTTCAACTTGGAAAAGAAAAACATCGCCACTCTTCCCAAGCATGATCTCAATCACCTGATTCAAATCGACATCATAAACCCCACAACTCATAAATGGGGTGCACTGTTTCAACGGGTGATGCAGCTTGAGATGAACAGAAACGTTCCATATGAATGGTTTGTGCCTAACATGGGAAGACGGGTAGAGCAAGATGAAATCGATCCTCGAACCGGCCGACCCAAAGTCAAAGTCTACTTCAAAAGGGTGTCTTGCTTAAAGTTTGCCCCACTTGTGCCCCTGCCTCAAGATTGTTTGGGAGACATGCTCGGGTGGTTTTATGATGACACCAAAGGAGAGGCTGTGAATGTTGGGAAATATCGCTAGGATATCTTGTGGGTTCTTGATCCGTATCAGTTGATGGGATTGTCAAGGAAGGATTTAAGGAAGCTCTCCATGAACTCCATTGAATATGGGAGAGGTGAAGGAATTCAGGCTATGAGGTTTTCAAACTTTGTTGCTCGCGTGAGGAGAGCTAAAGCACATTCTCAGAATCATATGACCTTCAATCCAACCGGAATCACACCCGTTGTTGGTCCCGCCCGAGTTCAAGGACGAGTTAAGAAAATGTGAACACATTTGTAGATTTTTGAATGTTTTGGGGTTTTGGTATTTTCTTTCCTTAGCTTGAAAACATTATATTTTTGATGATATGTAATAAGAATCTTTATCTTTGCGTTCATTTCTTGCACTTTGTTTGTATGCGTATTTCACTTAATTAATACGTTCTTGCTTCCTATTTCAGTTTTGTCGATTAACAAAGTGCAAGCATTTGAGGTTAAGAAAAGCAATCGTATTCGTAATTTAAAGTATTTAAAGCGTTTAGACTTCGCAACACATAACAGTTTCGAACTCGAACAAAACTCGTTTTGCTTAAATGCAAAACTCTTTTTGAAAAGAGTTTAAAGTTTTGTGACTCAAAGATTTTAAAGATAAATGCTCTCAAATGAGTCTAAAGCGTCCAAAATGATAAATCTAAATCTTTGATCGTGACTTCGAAACCTTTTCTTTTTTAAGGTTTTAGGTTTAGTTTAGTCATAAAAAAATCAGAAAACACTAAAAATCAGAAAAACATAAAAAGATGGGGAGAAAGTTTGTGAAAAATTTAGGAAATGATAGTGTATCGTTACATTTAAGATTTTTCACAAAATCAGGGTCATAAGTTTTTGTTCGATGTATTAGTAGGTACGGTATCATCTAAAAAATTTCCCAAAACTGTTTATAATGGGTCACACGACGCTTTCTGTTCATTTCAATGATAAGTCGAGTTCTTTCGGTCAATAGAATTTGTCACCAATAGGATTATATATATATATATATATAGATATATATATATATATATATATATATATATATATATATATATATATATATATATATATATATATATATATATATATATATATATATATATATATATATATATATATATATATATATATGGGTAAAAATAAGAGAGTAATAAGAAAAAGTGAGAAAAACTTCATAACTCTAAATAATCAGTTATGTAACAAATTCGAATAAACACTCTAACCCTTGATGCTGACTTAATAAAAGGCAAAGACAGGGGGTGAGTCGGTAAAAGTCTAAAATTTTGTAACCCTTGATGTTGACTTGATAAAAGGCAAAGACATGGGGAGGAATTCGTGTCATAAACACCTCATAAATAATTGAATAAATTAATAAATACTATACGTATGTATATTAGTTTTCGGAGAAATGTCGTGATATTGGGGGCATCGTGTGTAACCGGGTGCAATCAAAGCTTATATATATACCTAAAACGGTTATACACATACTCAAAAGGGTATGCATAGCATTAATACTCGACACGGTCCAATTTTCTAGTTTTGTTAATAAAATTAGGAATAACGTGACATTTTCCAGCCAGTTAGTGAGAGTTCGATGACACTTTGAAGAGAGTTCCGAATTAGCTAAGTGTAAATATAAGTGGGATACATATAAACAGATGTAAATACACAATCGGGAGATTGGTTCTATGATGTCGATGTTGTACTTAAGAGGACAAATATACTAATAATCGGCTGATTCGTATGACTCCACTTCTAGCGATATGATCCTAAAAGCAAACGATTTCCTGTCAAAAAAGATTTGACGTTTTTAGGTTGTTAAAGTACTGTATATATCTCATAGATGAAAATCACCAAAATATTTTTCTTTTTAGGTTAAGAAAAACAACAAAAATCCAGAAATATGTTATTTCTATGTTTATTTTCTTCGTCGTCACATATCGTATAAGGTTATAAGGTTTTATCACATGTTTTCTGAAAAACAAAAATATTTATCAGTTTAAAGCACAAAAACATGTGTTTGGAAATTATTGGTCTCTATTAGTTAGGTAAACAAAGTTTAAAGAATTGGATCTCAAAGAGTTTAGCACTTCTTGGAAGTCAAAGACTCAAAGCCAACCTTCATGGAGCCGTGAAGCTTGAAGATGAAGAATCGGAGTTCAAGAGATTCAAGTCACGTCGATTACAGACTTAAAGACCAAGACTTCTCGAAGATTGAAGTTAAAGAATCGACTCTCGATCTCACGACATCAGAATTTTTAGAAATTCAGTCGAAAGTACAAGCTACATCAAAAGGGGAGTTTGTTGGAGCATATTCGTTAATTGATTGTACTTGTACTTAGTGTCACACCCCGCAAAAATGGCGGAACCGAGGTGTACAGTGTATACGGTATCAGAGATTCAAAGGTTACATAAACATAAGTAATCCATACATCATCAACATAGATAAAAGAGTTTGAAAGTAGAATACGTTATTACAATCATCCGAATGATATCAAAATACGGCTACAGCGTTTGGGATACTAAGGAATTAAATAAAGCAAAACAAATTCCATGCAAAAGATCCACGTAGCCAAGCAAGCATAGCATCAAATAGAGTAACCTC
Source organism: Senecio squalidus (assembly GCA_910822075.1). NCBI lineage: Eukaryota > Viridiplantae > Streptophyta > Magnoliopsida > Asterales > Asteraceae > Senecio > Senecio squalidus. The sequence continues at coordinate 41,314,403 of CAJVGC010000508.1, read as the reverse complement.
AAATCCATGAAAAGCGTTAAAATACGACGTCAACATAAAGTTGGTGAATTATTCGCAATAGTTAATAAAAACATATTAGTATAAAAGTTTTCAATAGGTTTTGACCCAAAAATGATAAGATTTGAAGATAAGTCATTTGAAAATGAAGTTTCAAAATATACGTGAGGTTTACAAAACCTTTTGATAAAATACTCATACATATACATAAAATACCATAATCATTTCATAAAAATACCATACTCAATTTATAAAATACCATACCGGATAGATAACATAATACCATACTGGATAGCTTTAGGAACATACAATACACCTGAACCATAACAATACTGGCAACTAACCCCACCTAGTGTCTTAAGCTAGGTTGTCCTCGAAATCAACGGTCATAACATTACTAACACGGACAGGACGCATCCATCATCCATCGTGTTAGAAATGAGGGTTTGTTAGACCCATATAGCGCTATATATACGAACCGGCGGCTAAAAGCTAACAGGTGTGTATACGGGGCCTTGTACTACCACAAAGGCGGTACAAGTTTGGGTAAGACCATCTAAAGCATCATATCCATAATTTATAACCATAATACATACATACCATAAAATACATTTGTTTAACGCTAATCATGCCCAAAAATGTAAAAGCGGTAAAAAGGGCAACGAATAACTCACAGAATAGCAAAGCAATCCAAATCACAATATGTCGGGAAATACTATAATACCGTCAAGCTCCCACGTCTAAGTGCCCTAAACATCACGTAAATAAACATGTCTAAGTATCTCTAAGTCTAGTGGATTATGCCTTAACGATTAACGTTTTATACGGGTTTACAAACGTTTCGGAAAGTCTAGCAATGAGTTACGTGACAAACAAGCCTCTTACGTGCACTATAAGTCACGTAAGGGACTAATTACGTGTTCTAGAAAGTTACGGGACAAGAATTACGTGTTTAACAAGCAATTACGTGATTGGGACTACTTTCGTGAACAATTACGGAACTTAGGGACTAGATATGTAAAATAAGCAAGAGTTACGTGAATCATAAGCCAATTACGTGACCAAGAAGGATAATTACGTGATCAAGAAGGATAATTACGTGATCAAGACCTTACTTACGTGCGTAACAAGGCAAATACGTGTTTAGGACTAATTTCGTGAACAATTCTGGAATTCAGGGACTAATTACGTAAAAAACACCATAGTTACGTGATTTTGCACCTTAGTTACGTGATTGGAAGCTTATTTACGTGATTGGAAGCTTAGTTACGTGATTGGAGTCAGTTACTTGATCAGTTACGTGCGCGTAACACAGTTACGTGACGTAACTTAGTTTTTACGAAAAATAACATTCGGGATTCGATTTCTGAGTGTTCTAGGTGTCCAAATGATCCCATATTGGAACCCTATGTCCAGAATATGATTAGGAACAATAATCTTAAATAAAATTCGAGTTTTGACGGTGAAAAGTGGGATTTCCGAGTTTGAATCAAAATAACAAAGTTTAAAACTAAAACTGAGGAATACTTACCCGATCGTAACGAAATTCGGAGGATAGATAGAGATGATGATGGTGAACAATAATCTGGTCTCGGATTTGGATTTCAACGGTCGGATCACCGGAAAATGTAGAGAGAAGGAGGAGGGTTTATGTGTGTGTGTTGTGTGTGTTTTTAGAGAGAGAGTGAGTAGGTGAAAATGATACAAAATGACAAAAATTCTGGTCTAGATAAGACAAAGAAAGTTGGTGGATCCATTTAGGACCAATTTTGTAATAAAATCTAGAAAGGACTAAAATTGTAATAGAATTTCTCCCATAGGACTAGTTTTGTAATAAAATTTCCGAAAGGACTAAAAATGAAATACTTTTTAAACGTTAATCTTAATCGTATAATTAAGGCATAATTCCCCTAAACTTATAATAAGAGCATACTAGACTTATACTAAAGGCACTTAAGACTAAACGTTCCCGACATAATGATCCGAATCACATAACACACAAATACGATACTCAATAAATACGAGAAATACGAATACAATACTCATAAAATACGAATACGATAAAACATAAAAAGGAAATACAATAGGGTCAAAACAATAACATAAATAAATAAAACGGATACGAGACGATGGAAATATAACTAGAAATTCGCGAATGTCACAGTCTCCCCAAGTAAAAAGAAATTTCGTCCTCGAAATTATCACTTGGTACCACTTCCGGGGGAAAGGTGAGGATACTTCCGCGGAATTTCATCTTCGCGTTCCCACGTGAACTCAGCTCTGAAACGGGAATTCCAACGAACCTTGACAATCGGGATCTTACTTCGTCGTAGACGCTTAACATCACTAGCAACGATCTCGATCGGTTCCTCAACGAAATGAAGCTTATCATCAATCTGGAGTTTCTCAAGCGGAACTAATAGCGTTTCGTCAGCCAGGTATTTCTTCAACTGAGATACATGAAATACATTGTGTACGCTGCTCAGTTCTGCCGACAAATCTAGTCGATACGCAGCTGGGCCGATGCGGGCTAAAATCTTGAACGGACCCGTGTATCTCGGACTTAGCTTGCTGCGCTTCATGAATCGGACAACCCCTTTCCATGGAGATACCTTCAATAATACCATATCTCCAACACTGAACTCAAGAGGCTTCCTTCGCTTATCAGCATACTTTTTCTGTCGATCTCTGGCAGTAATTAATCGCTCTTTGATCTTGAAGATCTTGTCAGTGGTCTCTTGTATAATCTCCGGACCAGAAATCGGACTATCTCTAATTTCTGTCCAACATACAGGCGATCGACACTTGCGGCCATACAAAGCTTCAAAAGGCGCACACTTGATACTCGTGTGGGAGCTGTTGTTGTACGAGAACTCAATCAACGGCAAATGAACATCCCAACTACCACCAAAATCAATTGCGCAAGCTCGTAGCATATCTTCCAAGGTCTGAATAGTTCTCTCACTCTGACCATCGGTCTGCGGATGATAGGCGGTACTCATATCTAACCTTGGACCCATAGCAGTCTGGAATGACTTCCAAAATCGTGAGGTGAAACGAGCATCACGATCGGAAATAATCGATACAGGGACTCCATGTTTCGACACAATCTCAGCAATATATAAACGCACGAATCTCTCCATCGGATAATTCTCACGAATCGGTAGGAAATGAGCAGACTTCGTCAAACGATCAACAATAACCCAGATACTGTCATAACCACTCGAAGATCTCGGAAGCTTCGTAACAAAATCCATAGTAATACGCTCCCATTTCCACTCGGGAATCTTCGGTTGTTGAAGTAGCCCAGACGGTTTCTGATACTCAATCTTCACTTTGGAACAAGTCAAACATCGACTAACATACTCGGCGATCTCACGCTTCATACCCGGCCACCAATAGAAATCTTTCGAGTCATGATACATTTTGTCGGAACCCGGATGAATGGAATAGTTAGACTTATGGGCTTCGTCCAGAATCAACTGACGGATACTAATCGGAACCCAAATACGCTCGAGGAAATACAGAACTCCATCCTCCTTCGGTTCTAATTCCAACGCCAACTTATACAATCTTTCCTATTTAACACGGTCCTCTGTCATAATACCTTCTTGTGCTTGAATAATCCGAGCCTTCAAGCTCGTCTGAATAGATATCACCATAGAACGAATACGGACTGGTTTGACTGTTTCCTTACGACTTAGTGCATCAGCAACAACGTTCGCCTTACCAGGGTGGTAGCGAATGTCGCAATCATAGTCGTTCAATAACTCAACCCAGCGTCGTTGTCTCATGTTCAGCATCTTCTGATCGAATATGTGTTGAAGACTCTTGTGGTCGGTAAATACAGTACACTTGGTCCCATACAGATAATGTCTCCAAATCTTCAATGCGAATACGACGGCTCCCAATTCTAGATCATGTGTCGTGTAATTCTGCTCATGGACTTTTAACTGACGCGAAGCGTAAGCTATAACTTTTCCATTCTGCATAAGCACACAACCCAGACCCTTGTGCGAAGCGTCGCAATAAACAACAAAATTCTCGGAACCAACTGGCAGACTAAGAACAGGAGCGTCACCCAACCGCTGCTTCAATACCTGAAAGGCTTTCTCCTGGTCGGAACCCCAAACGAATGGTTCACTCTTCTGTGTCAACTTTGTCATAGGTGAAGCGATCTTGGAGAAGTTCTCGATGAATCGGCGATAATACCCAGCAAGACCCAAAAATGAACGGATTTCGGTCGGTGACTTTGGTGCAACCCAACTTTTAACAGCTTCAATCTTAGCAGGATCAACGTGAATACCCTTCGCGCTAACTACGTGGCCAAGGAATTGAACTTCGGATAACCAGAACTCGCACTTAGAGAATTTCGCATACAACTTTTCTTTTCGAAGCACTTCTAGAACAAGACGCAAATGCTCTTCATGTTCCTTGCGACTTCGGGAATAGATCAGAATGTCGTCGATGAATACGATAACGAATTTGTCAAGATACGGACGACAAATACGGTTCATTAGATCCATGAATGCTGCAGGGGCGTTTGTCAGACCAAACGGCATCACCATGAACTCATAATGACCATACCGAGTACGAAAAGCGGTCTTAGGTATATCATCTTCCTGAACTCTCAACTGATGATAACCAGAGCGAAGATCGATCTTAGAGAAATAGCAAGAACCCTGAAGTTGATCGAATAAATCGTCAATACGAGGAAGGGGATAGCGGTTCTTCACAGTCAGCTTGTTTAACTCCCGATAATCAATACATAAACGCATGGAGCCATCCTTCTTCTTAACAAAGAGAACAGGAGTACCCCCACAGGGAGAAACTAGGACGGATAAAACCTTTATCTACCAATTCCTGAATTTGCTTTGACAACTCGAGCATCTCGGAAGGAGCCAAACGATACGGAGCTTTAGCAACAGGCGCTGCTCCAGGAACAAGATCAATACGAAAATCGGTTTGTCTCTGGGGAGGGACTCCAGGTAAATCTTCGGGAAAAACGTCAGAATACTCGCGAACAACCGGTACACCATCAATCTTTATCGCAGAATCTTTCTTCACCAAGTGAGCGAGATATAAGGAACAACCCTGACGGACATACTCGCGAACTTTCAAACTCGAGATGATTTTAAGACGTTTCCCAGCCTTGTCTCCGTGTACAATCAACTGATCTCCATCCGGCTTCTAAATACGAATAAGCTTCTCATAACAGACTATTTCTCCTTTATGTTTCGCTAACCAATCCATACCGACTACGACATCGAAACTACCGAGTTTCATAGGAATAAGGTCGATGGCAAAAGGAATATCGGCTAATACGAAGGGAATATCACGAATAACTTCTCTAACACAGGCACATCTACCATCAGCTATTTCTACCTCATAAGCAGGCTCTAAAGGACTAGAAGAACGGTTTACTAAGGGGCGGAAATTACTAGAAATAAAGCTTCTATCGGCACCCGAATCAAACAAGATAAAAGCAGGATAATCATCGACAAGAAATGTACCAGTGACTACAGTGGGATCCTGGTGAGCTTCGGAAGATTCCATAGCGAAAGCTCGGCTTTTGGCAGGATTTCCTCTTGCACTATTACCAGCACCGTGAGTAGGAAGGGAAGTAGATGATATAAGCTTGGGACACTGATGACGGCGGTGACCTACTTCTCCACATTCAAAACACGCTCCAGTAGCTCTTCTACAAAACTGCTCGGTGTGGCCTAACTTCTTGCATCGTTTACAAACCCAACAAGCCACATTTGCTGCATGCGCACTGCCGCATGTACCACACTTCGGGCGCCTGCCCTGATAACCAGCTCCAGGACCTGTCAAAGCATACACCTGAGGAAGTTGGGGTCTCTGATCATGACCACGGCTTCTCTTCCTCGAATTTCCCATGTCTCTCCCAACAATTCTTCCAGAATCTCTTCGGCTTACAACTGGCTGCAGAACACCACCACGAATCATACTTGCGGTCACCCGACCAGCGATGTCAACCACACTCATGGGTATAGCTGCTGCAATCTGTGCCACAATCACGGGTATAGCTGCTGCAATCTGCTCCGCAATCAACTGACTGATGTTCGGAGTAGTGGTATTAGCATTGGGGGCAGCAGCGGTATTCTGAGCTGTAGCACCCGCTCTCGTACTGGCGCGACCTCGCTTCGACGACCTTCCCGTAGCAGTGACGGCCGGAGTAGACCTAGTAGAAGCTCTCTTTGGCGGCATCTTCTTACGAATGTCAAACAGAATAAATCAGAACGATAACCGGATGTGCGACTAAAACGAGCAGGCCTCAAAACATAAAAAGCAAAACAAAAGCACATAAAGCATACAAATCACATACAGGCCCACAAAAGAAGGAAATGCGCACATAGAGTAAATCAGATAGGTCCAAAAGCCTAGGTCATAGTCTAAGTGATTCCGTAAGGTCACTTAGTTCGCTATAACCATTGGCTCTGATACCAACTTCTGTCACACCCCGCAAAAATGGCGGAACCGAGGTGTACAGTGTATACGGTATCAGAGATTCAAAGGTTACATAAACATAAGTAATCCATACATCATCAACATAGATAAAAGAGTTTGAAAGTAGAATACGTTATTACAATCATCCGAATGATATCAAAATACGGCTACAGCGTTTGGGATACTAAGGAATTAAATAAAGCAAAACAAATTCCATGCAAAAGATCCACGTAGCCAAGCAAGCATAGCATCAAATAGAGTAACCTCAAATCCCTGAAAAGCGTTAAAATACGACGTCAAATAAAGTTGGTGAATTATTCGCAATAGTTAATAAAAACATATTAGTATAAAAGTTTTCAATAGGTTTTGACCCAAAAATGATAAGATTTGAAGATAAGTCATTTGAAAATGAAGTTTCAAAATATACGTGAGGTTTACAAAACCTTTTGATAAAATACTCATACATATACATAAAATACCATAATCATTTCATAAAAATACCATACTCAATTTATAAAATACCATACCGGATAGATAACATAATACCATACTGGATAGCTTTAGGAACATACAATACACCTGAACCATAACAATACTGGCAACTAACCCCACCTAGTGTCTTAAGCTAGGTTGTCCTCGAAATCAACGGTCATAACATTACTAACACGGACAGGACGCATCCATCATCCATCGTGTTAGAAATGAGGGTTTGTTAGACCCATATAGCGCTATATATACGAACCGGCGGCTAAAAGCTAACAGGTGTGTATACGGGGCCTTGTACTACCACAAAGGCGGTACAAGTTTGGGTAAGACCATCTAAAGCATCATATCCATAATTTATAACCATAATACATACATACCATAAAATACATTTGTTTAACGCTAATCATGCCCAAAAATGTAAAAGCGGTAAAAAGGGCAACGAATAACTCACAGAATAGCAAAGCAATCCAAATCACAATATGTCGGGAAATACTATAATACCGTCAAGCTCCCACGTCTAAGTGCCCTAAACATCACGTAAATAAACATGTCTAAGTATCTCTAAGTCTAGTGGATTATGCCTTAACGATTAACGTTTTATACGGGTTTACAAACGTTTCGGAAAGTCTAGCAATGAGTTACGTGACAAACAAGCCTCTTACGTGCACTACAAGTCACGTAAGGGACTAATTACGTGTTCTAGCAAGTTACGGGACAAGAATTACGTGTTTAACAAGCAATTACGTGATTAGGACTACTTTCGTGAACAATTACGGAACTTAGGGACTAGATATGTAAAATAAGCAAGAGTTACGTGAATCATAAGCCAATTACGTGACCAAGAAGGATAATTACGTGATCAAGAAGGATAATTACGTGATCAAGACCTTACTTACGTGCGTAACAAGGCAAATACGTGTTTAGGACTAATTTCGTGAACAATTCTGGAATTCAGGGACTAATTACGTAAAAAACACCATAGTTACGTGATTTTGCACCTTAGTTACGTGATTGGAAGTTTATTTACGTGATTGGAAGCTTAGTTACGTGATTGGAGTCAGTTACTTGATCAGTTACGTGCGCGTAACACAGTTACGTGACGTAACTGAGTTTTTACGAAAAATAACATTCGGGATTCGATTTCTGAGTGTTCTAGGTGTCCAAATGATCCCATATTGGAACCCTATGTCCAGAATATGATTAGGAACAATAATCTTAAATAAAATTCGAGTTTTGACGGTGAAAAGTGGGATTTCCGAGTTTGAATCAAAATAACAAAGTTTAAAACTAAAACTGAGGAATACTTACCCGATCGTAACGAAATTCGGAGGATAGATAGAGATGATGATGGTGAACAATAATCTGGTCTCGGATTTGGATTTCAACGGTCGGATCGCCGGAAAATGTAGAGAGAAGGAGGAGGGTTTATGTGTGTGTGTTGTGTGTGTTTTTAGAGAGAGAGTGAGTAGGTGAAAATGATACAAAATGACAAAAATTCTGGTCTAGATAAGACAAAGAAAGTTGGTGGATCCATTTAGGACCATTTTTGTAATAAAATCTAGAAAGGACTAAAATTGTAATAGAATTTCTCCCATAGGACTAGTTTTGTAATAAAATTTCCGAAAGGACTAAAAATGAAATACTTTTTAAACGTTAATCTTAATCGTATAATTAAGGCATAATTCCCCTAAACTTATCATAAGAGCATACTAGACTTATACTAAAGGCACTTAAGACTAAACGTTCCCGACATAATGATCCGAATCACATAACATACAAATACGATACTCAATAAATACGAGAAATACGAATACAATACTCATAAAATACGAATACGATAAAACATAAAAAGGAAATACAATAGGGTCAAAACAATAACATAAATAAATAAAACGGATACGAGACGATGGAAATATAACTAGAAATTCGCGAATGTCACACTTAGGTATATATAGAAACATGTCGTGAAATCTAGAATGTATATAGATCGAGTTGTAAAGTGTTACGTGCGTTTATGACAGTGTTGCGTTGTGCAACACTTAGTTGCGCAACACTTGTGTAACAGTTTAGGGTTTTATGGTCACCTATAAATACCCCAACTTCAGGTCACAAATGAAGTCGTCTAGAGAGAGAAATAAAGTGTTTCGCTACCTTGGAGAATAGTTGCGCAACACTTATTCAGACGGTTGAAAGTTTTTGTAATCGAACGTATTGATGTTATTTTGCATTGTTTACATTACGTAAGGTTTAATAAATATCAGTAGTTTGGTTATTTGAGTGTTTTCACCATTTATATTCACTTTTAAGTAATTCCGCTACTTTCTAGTGTTTGGGTCTAAACTGGAGTCTAACAAGGCGACCAACACTATTTATAAATAACTTAATTACTTGTGCGTTTAGAGTTTAGGGTTTAGGGGTGTGACCGGCATTACTTCTAGAATAAAGTTATTTGAAATACGATGTTATATGTTTTGCGATAAATAAGTAGTTTATGAGTTATAATAAATAAATTGGTAAGTTTTTGTATGATTGTTTGGTTATTAGTTTATTATAAAACTGATTAAACAAAATCTTACATAGTGTCATGCATCACAAAATGGAGCTTATAAGCCAACAAAGAAAGAAGAAGATAAAATGACCACTTCGTATGTAATCATATGTAGATAGAAATATTTATCAAACACAACTTCATATACTTCTTTTGTACTTCTAAAAAGTGACGCTGATGCACATTATTTTCTTGGAGATCCCTGCCCTGGCGGCTAATATGCAAAAATATTTAAAATACTACTAGCGATTAAAAGTCAACCAGAAGAAGCTTTGCATCCTTTTAAAAGAAAACAGTTTGATGTGAAGTTGATCGATCACCATCGATCGTCAATGAAATGGTTGTTCTCAGCTCATAAAGCAACCCGACGATTCATGAATTCGCAGCAATATCATCTTCATGGAGGTTCTTTAATCTCCCGTTATCGATTTTTTCATGGCTTAGACGCAATGGCCTTGTCAAAACCCGAGTTAGAGATCATCCCATCGATGAAATATTGTCACCGATATACAGTACCATAAAGAGCGATAATGGTACCAAATTATCCTCATATAGATTGCAGCCGAATGAAAAGCGTATATATAAGGTAGATCTTGAAATAATTTCAAGAGATATCATCAAACCAGCATCTCCTACTCCGCATCATCTCAAGAACTTCAACTTATCAATTATAGTCTTATAGATCAAGTACTTTTTGATTACTACGGCCCTAAGATCTTATTCCTTTCTAATAGCAAGATCTTTGTGATCAAGGTCAATGAATGAGGGTTCAGAAACTAAAAATGGACTATTAACTTTTATTAACTTCTCATGGACTTTTCTTTGTTAATAACTAGATTATTGCCCCGATAGCGCGGGCAAATATAAATAAAAATTGAATTGATATGTTTATGAACACTTCTTTTTAAATTATTATGAGAATACAATATTACTCGCATAATAACAAATATACATTTATGTTTATACACATGTTGTTTATAGTTATAATAATTAACATATATACATTTATGTTTACACACATATATTAATATTTTATATTAAAGGATTATAGAATAATAATAATAATGTAAATCATAGTCCAATAAGAGACATATGTTTTTTATTTTAATAATAGTGAAATTGAAGAGAGAATGCAATTATGGACTGTAAAAGGGTGTAAAGTGAAAAGAATATTTGATGACATCATCAATTTCATCTAACGGTTGAAATCAAAGTATCTAACTCATCTAATGGCCCTTACTTCGCCATGTGGCATTTAAGGCCTCTCTTTTATTATATATTAAAGATACTAATATTATTATTAGTAATAAAAGTTTTGATAAGTCTAGTCTTTAGAGAATTAGAGTTGTATTTAAAAAGTTTAGAAATACATAAAAAAAAGGTTACACAAATAATTACTTCGAAGTTATTTCTTTTTGTTTTTTTTTAAATAATTAAACCAATAGTCACATTGTAATTATGTTACGTCGACAATCAATTTTTGATGATTGTCAATCAATTTCAAACCAACATACCAAAATACCATTTCTTAAACTTTTCTATTTTCTTTCACATAAAATTATAATAAAAAAAGTTACTCTTTCTTCTCTTCTTTCTCTGCCCCTCTCTCTTTCGCTCTATCACTCCCTATCTCTCCTCTTAATCACTCTTTCTACCAAGTATCCTCCCTCTTGATCTTCGTTTTCTCAGCCAACCTTAACACAACCTTTAACGCCCCATTTCTTTTTTCTTCTTTTGAAATGCTTTTGAAATCAATAACATAAAAACCTTTTTTCAAATCATAGTCTTTTAATATACAAAACATTTTGTACGGTTCATTACAAGTCCGTTGCTACAAAAGATTATCATTTACTATATTAATCTTATTAAATACAAATTTACAACTTCACTCCTTCTACTATGGATTCTATCCAATAATACCTTAAACTTATAATTTATTTATTTCTAATTTGACTTTAACAACACTATAACAACTATATTCGACTTTTTCAAAATTAGTCAACCTAACTAGTTTTGACACACTAATCATATAATTCCTTTCACTTCATAACAATCATTATATAATACCACATAACATATAATTAAATACTACAAGAAAATATTTATTCAGGTTTTGGGACGTAACATCCCTCTCTCTTTCCCTTTTTTCGTATAACTAAATATTATAAGAAAATACTTAATCGATCTAATTTTTCTTTTCTTTTCAATTGAGTCATAAACGGATATAGATGATTATATGGATATAGAAAGACTATATGCTTCAAGTAGTGAATAACTAAATCATGTTTGTATCCTCATCTAAATAAACCAATTGAATGATGTAAACGACTAATCAACCCTCATTATCTTTAATAATTGTAAACAAGGATGGTGTGTCCGCTCGCTGCTGCAGGTTACATATTTATCATGTATAAAAGTAGTTGTACAAAAGAAATATAAATGTGACTTAACAAAAAACAGATTAATAAGCAAAAACCCTAAATTAACAAAACTAAGCAAAACAACATTTTCGTGGGTGGTAGGTCATCTGTCTTCCAACGTAGAGATGCGGGTTCAACTCCCATTGTTTTGTTTTTTTTTTTTTTTTTTTTAAAACAATCCTTTTATATATATATATTTACCACAAAGCATACAGGTGGTAGAGTTTGAACATGCTAGCCGGTAGGACAAGATCGAAACCCATTGTTAGTTTTTTTTTTTTTTTTCCTATTAAGGTTACACTATAGTGTCTACGTCTTAAAACATTGCAAATCTTCGTGCGTGTACTTCAGATGTTATAAACATTAATCGAAACTAAAAATATAAAGTAGAAATAAACCTAGCTCAACAATAACACAAAACCTAATTAAAAGAACAACATTTTCTTTTAAACAGAAAAAAGAACACAATTATTTTGTCAATGAAGCCGATCAGAGTCAGTTGATTTTATTAGTTGAACTGACTTATGTAGCTATATAACTTTTAGAGTTAATTACATAAATCGTCCCTATGGTTTACCTAAAATTACGGATTTCGTCCCTTAGTTTAAAACGTTGCATAATTCGTCCACTTTTAGAAACTAATTACCCTTTTCGTCCCTAAAATGGATGTCCGTTAATAATTTTTGTTAAAATTATCGCTAACTAATTTCATATTTAGTCCCTAAAATGGAAGTTCTTTAGAAATTAGGGACGAAAAGCGTAATTAGTGTAAAGAAATGGATGATTTAAGCAACATTTTAAACTTATGGACGAAATCCTTAATTTGAAGTAAACCATAAGGACAATTTATGTAATTAACTCTAACTTTTATTTTACATTTCAAATGAAAAACAATATAAAAGACATATATGTATATCACCAAAATATTTTATATCATTATTCTATTATGTTGTTTGTAATATTAACATAAATGTATCATGCTAAAAGTATTGACAACATGTCAATTTAAGAATATGTGTAATTTAGTTTTGTTTTGAAATAGGTTAGGACTTAGGAGTAGGACTAAACATAAAATATTAATGAATTTAAAAGAAATTAAGAAAAAGAAATGACATAAAACCATCATACGTGTCAAAACGTCGGTTTTCACCCATTATTTTCTTTCTTTCTCTCTTTCAAGTTAAATCATTAAATCACCTTTTTCATTCTTTATCTTTTTCATCCATTATCTCTTTCATTTTCTTAAAAAATTTATATTTTTTCACATTGCTTTCATAGTTAAATTATATTGATGATGATGTTGGCAAAATCGAAAATGGTTATTTTTTCTCTTCTTAATCTCCGATTGATTCAGAAAATGTTAAAGCGGCGTGGTATGAATGGTAAATTGTAGCTGTAACTGTTTGCAACGACGAAGGGGTTTGTCGAGTTTGTCGGAGACAACGACAATGAAGCACCACCGTCACCGTTTAATGGAGGAAGGAATAAAGAAAACGCCATTTTCAGTCCGTAAGCATCACCGCCGCCGCTATTTTCCAGGAGCAGAAAAGAAAAAAAGTCACGCGCTTTTGTGTGCGTGTTGTACAATCATTATAAATAGGACAAAATTTTCTTGATTTATATATATATATATATATATATATAGAGACTGATTCATGCGAGAACTCTTATTTCTGCGACAACTGCGAGAACTCTTAAAAAAAATGTCAATTAACATTTAATTATGTCTATTGACATGTAAAAACTATTAAATGTTAAAAATCTAGTAAAAATATAAATGAAAAATTAAAAAAAATTGTATGAAATTACGCTTATTTTAAATTGTTCACATGTGAACGTTTTTTTTTCAAAAAAGTGTTCATATATGAACGAAAATGTTTTACGTTATTTTATATGATTTTTTTTTTTTAGTTTTTTACGTTTATATTTACTTGATTATTGATCTCCAAAAGAGTTTAAATGTGAATGAACAAAGTGAAACGTGATTTAACAATTGTTGTAAGAGTTTTCGCAGTTCTCGCAAAAAACAGAGACCATTCACTATATATATATATATATATATATATATATATATATATATATATATATATATATATATATATATTGAATGATTCATGCGAGAACCAATATTTTTGCGAGAACCGCGAGAACTAAATCTGAGTCATTAGATGTTTTGATCAACGGTTTAAATTTCTTGATGGTTTCTTTGTAATTAAATTGAAGTTTAAGATTATTATTTAAATAAAATAGGGGTAGTAAGGTAATTTCATTACAAAAAAAATCTTAAATAACTAGCCGATTAACTATCTTGAATGATTTGACCTTATGTACTAGTTACTCACCAAAATAATAGGCTACTATCTCTCTATTTATTTTACCTGTTTTCAATTCTAGAAAATGGAAACCTCCTCAAAAACAACCGCCGCCCACCACCTAAACCTCCTTAAACCGTCGACTTTTTTCTTCTTATTCTTTTGTCACTGCACTGCCACCATCTTACCCGCCATACTCCATCGTCTCCTCCAACACCATTATGATCGCCTCAAAACAACATAATGATATCATATGTCTCTTTTATTCTATTATTCTTAGTAAACATATGAGACCAAATAATGAACTTGATGTTTCTTTCAAGAATATTTGAAGATAAAATGTACCACTATAATTTTCATTGGTACTAGGCTGTCCAAAATCATATGCAGATATAAATATGCTTCGGTGAAGAAGATAAATACGAGTTGTTCATATTTGAACTTATCGTGTTCATGCTTGAACATCTTATTTTAACCACGTAATTTGACCGAGTTCATATATGAACTATACATGTTCACTAATAAACATATGCGTGAATAAATTTTTGTTCTTGTATGAACAAACTCTTTATTACGAAATACTTGGTATTACATAACTCTTTCTTTTACAACTAGATTTTAATACCAGTTTTACTTGATTTATAAAAAACAAACCTGAGAACATCATGTTGGGTTAAGAGAGATAAAATATAAAAATTTTAATATTATATATATAAAATATCAAGTTTACTATTATACCCTTTTTATTTAAAATAAAGATTTTAAAAAGTTAAAGAATTGGACCAATCAAAAGTAGTTCTCGCAGTTCTCGCAGAAATTAGAGTTCTCGTATTAACCAATCCATATATATATATACTAGTCTAGTACCCGCGCGATGCAGCGGCGACGACGAAGTTGATTTCGTTAAATGGTTTTGCGGCTACAGTTTTCAGTAGTTTTTAATCCGTCTCGTGATCCATATGTTAAGTATAACACTTTCGGTTGTTTTTCGGTCGTCATGTGATATGAATATAGAAACATATATAATATAAAATTGTATTGGATATATATTGAAAATGTAAAAAATAAAATTACAAAATCGAAACAAAAGAATAGCATTCAACCAACAATCTCTCTAATCTATTCAGACTAAACATGTTTCATAAAATGGTTTGCGATGAAGTTAATTTCGTAAAATGGTTTTGCGGCTACATTTTTCACTATAGAGATATATATTTTGCGACGGCGGCGATGGAGTTAATTGTGCTTTAGGTTTCGGTTGTTTATAGTTTGTCCAGAGATATATATTTTGGAATGTAATAATTTCTTGTTTTACCTTTCGGGTTAAAAGTAAAATTATCCGCTGTAAGGTTTTACATATAGCATTCGGGTCATAAAATGGAAAGTTTGTGTATATGATTTGGCCATTCAGGGCATAAAACAACGTATTTACATGGAGTAACAATTTTTATTTATTTCCATTATGTCTTGTATTAATATATTATATCTTCAAATTAATTTGTACTCCGTATTATATAGGTCAGAATCTCTAGTTAGAATCATAGTTCATATATCTTTTAAGTGATAAAAAAATAGTCTTTATGTAACTCATATTTTTAATATCTTTTTACAACCGTGTTAATTCTTTTTAATTTTCGTATGTCTTTTTCGCAAAAATAAGACCCTATGTATTTGTACCGTACTTGAATCAAATTAATAACTTCAGGCATAAAAGTTAAATGAGGAGAAATTGTGTCATGTAGTAGGTGTTATATTTTTCAGGAACTCGAGCTTACAATTGAAAAGTTATGTCATATATGGTAAGTATTATAGTTTCTGGTTTATTTTTTCGAAAAGTAAAAAAAATTTATTTATATGTAGTTGATAGGAGTTTCTTGTCTAAAGCGGGTATGTTCGAGAAAACATTTGTTTCTCGTTTTTAAACCCCGAGCTTTTTTTTGAAAAAAAGTGTTATACATGTTGCTTCAAATAGTTTATGGCATAATGTTTTGGGATATAAAAAGAATTGCACTTATGTCTACACTTATATATAAAAAGAATTACACTACAATATGTCTACACTTATATATAATTAAATTTTCTCGCTTACTCACTTAAAAGTGTAAAGATTACTGTACACAATTTAAATTGGAAATTGACAGAATAAAGTACAACAAAGTAACCTTACAGATTGTATTTGACAAGGAGAGTTAACTTAGTAATTGCATAAAGAAACACACAAACTTCATTTCTTAAGCGAAAACATACAATCTAAACTTAAATTCAAAAACAATATAGCAAGTCTTTTATCTCAAACTAATACACACTGTCTAAAAATTCCAACATCATAAGGGAATTGATATACATACATATGAAATAAAAAATACACACATATAAATGAAATGATATATTCACACATATAACTGAAATGAAATAAAAATATTACAAATGAAATAAAATACATACATATAAATGAAATAAAATAAAAATATTACAAATGAAATAAACTACATACATATAAATGAAATATACATAGATACAAAGAAACATGGAAATTAAAGCGGAAAAAAATGAGTATAAGATTGGTATTTAGAAAAAATTAAAGCGGGAAAAATTAAAAATTTTAAAAATATTCAAAAAGTTTGAAAATTTTCAAAATTTTCATCAAACTTTTTGAAAATTTTCAAATTTTTTGAATTTTTTTTTAAAATTTTTAATTTTTCCCGCTTTAATTTTTTTATATATACTAATTTTATACTCACTTTTTTGTAAAAACAGATTATTTTAGGTTAAAAACAGATTATATTTATTTTTAACTTAAAATAATCTGTTTTTAACCTTTAAAACTATATAGACAAGTTCCGACCTTTAATCATTGTTGTGATAAATTGTGGAACGAGACTATGTAAAAACTTGTCTTCTTATTGGACAATACTTGAATCGTGCCAAATTTGTAAGGAAAAATTAAATGAAAATATTGGTAGAATATACAAAATATATAATAATACTTACGCGTATAGAAAATACTTACTTTCGTATCCTCCAAGTTCCTTCACCAATTTTCTCTCCAGCAAACCATACATGTAATTTTGAGTATATAATTATTAATGTGCAAAACATAATTATAAAAGCTATTTAATTACAAAAAAATCTCATTATTTTAGTCAAGTGTTATAGCACGTTTTTATGAAGCTGTATACACTTCGAAAAACTTCCACCCCGTTAGACCTATTTGACTTGTTTTCCATTTTTTATTAGATCGTTTAGCTTAACCTATTTGACCCTTTGAAAAACTACATAAACCAAATTGACACACTTATAGGTAAAAGTGTCAAAATTGACATCTCTACTCGTAAGTAACATACTGGAATTTGACAGAATTTTTTATACCTCAAAAGAGAACTGGATTCCAATACTTCGAGACCAAAGCCTGCTTGAACTCCACCTACATACATAAAAATAGTGAGTTGACAAAACAAGACAAACTTTAAATTCTAAAGAAATAACCATTTGGATATTATAGTTTAAAACCATACACAATTGGTAAATAAGGATCCATTATTTACATACCTTGATTCCACACTTGAAGGCAATATAATGCAGATACGCAGCGGGTGACTCGGGATGAGTATCATTGCCACCAGCTTCTATTTCCGTATCCCTGTTGCTAGATGATGATTGACCCATGGAACTTTCCTCCTCTTCAAAATACAAATCCATTATATAAAAGATGCCCTTCTAATCAGAAGCATATAACAATAAATATGTAGCCGCTTACCTTGAAAAGGAGGGTAAAATGTTCTACCTAAAAAGTCCGGCGGCGGCAGCTAGGTTTCCGGCGAGAGTCCGAAGGCGGCAGCTAGGTTTCCGGCGAGATTCCGGCGGCGGTAAGGTTTAGGCAGCGGCGGCGGCGGCTCGTTTTAGGCGGCGGCGGCCTGTTTTAGGCAGCGGCGGCGGAGAGATAGGCAGCGGCTAGGTTTAGGTTTAGGCAGCGGCGGATGGTGGAAGGTGGTTCCGACGCTAGGTGGATGGCGGACGGTGGTTACGGCGCTAGGTGGATGGTGGTTACGGCGCTAGGTGGATGGTGGTTACGGCGCTAGGTGGATGGCGGTTCCGGCAGGCGGTGATGGATTCTAGAGAGAAGTCAGAGGTTTTAGAGAGAGAGAGAGTTGTGTGTGTGTGTTTTGTGTTGTGTGTAATGTGTTTGTTTTGTATGTGTGTGTTGTGTTGTGTGTGTGTGTGTTGTGTGTTGTGTGTGTTGTATTGTAGGCTTCAAATGTTGTATTGTATGCTTAAAATGTTGTATTGTAGGCTTAAAATGTTGTACCTCTTAATTTCTTAAACTCTTAAAACCTTAAATGCTTTATATAGTAGTAGAGATAGAGATAGAGATATATATATATATACTAGTCTAGTACCCGCGCGATGCGGCGGCGGCGATGAAGTTGATTTCGTAAAATGGTTTTGTGGCTACAATTTTCAGTAGTTTTTAATCCGTCTCGTGATCCATATGTTAAGTATAACACTTTCGGTTGTTTATTATCTTTTGAATCACAATATTGTATGCTTAAAGTGTTGTATTATATGCATAGGGTGTTGTAAACTCTTAAAACCAAACTCTTAAAAATCAATCTCTTAATCTCTTAAAAATGCCAAATGCATTATAATGTAGTAGAGATAGTTACACCTCTTTAATTATTCAAATGTAACGGACAATATATATGCATATATAAGCTGTATGTATATTTGGTTTAAAAATTCAAGTAGGAAAAAATGTTGAAGTTGGGTCCAAGGTTTATGAAAGGAACCGTTTGGGACGAATGCGGGAACACTGAAATTGTACAAATTCTAATATTGTTAAGTGTCAACATATCTTAATCAATCTTTTCTTTCTAGTTTTAAAAACATATGTATCGTAAGTTATTTATTTACGTATTCCTTCTCCTAAATTACAAAATGGTATACTTATATTATTTGTTTGACTTAAAACTCCAAATTGAGAAATACAAGTGACACTTGATTAAACATCAGAGTTTTTTATTTCGGTTAGTGGCGAGTATGGTAACGACATGTTGGTTTCGATTTCTTTTGGCACTAACAAACGCAAGAATTGACCTTTTGGTCGGCGTGAACATTATGATGAAAACGTCGTCTATGAATTCGCACCCAAGTCTTGTTTTGGAGGGTTTCATGGAACCATTTGCAACTCACGTGTGCACGCCATTGGGATTCACATCAACCCCATTGGATCAACCTCATCGCGTCCCTTGCCATCGAACAAGGATGAAGAAAACAAAAGAATTATGAAGAAATGAACGAAGTTGCTTTTTCAGTTGTTTGGTTATTAAATAAGTGTGCATGGTTTGTTTGTTCAAGTTTCTGATTTGTGTCTGACGTTTGTATGTTTATCAAACAAAATGAGTTTTAACAAGTTTTAAAAGTCTCTGCGCTTTGCGTTGAAACTTTCCATTCTAATCATGATCGATTTCTTGATCTGTTTTTATCTAGCATGGACGGTTGGAGATGTAGATACAAACATAATCTCAGTTAGCTAAAAATATGACCAATCCATAAAAAAAAGAGGCACTACGCACTTAATTCAGGACTAAAGATGGCATATATTGACTTTAACCGTTCTATGTATTAGCATGCCAATATTAAAATCCCGATTAAATCTAATAAAACTCAAGGACTAAAGATGAAGTGTGAAACTATGTTTGATTACTGAATTTCGACAATTACTAAACAATATATCAAAATTTCAAACAAAAAAGACCTGTGACTTATCTTACAAAAAAGAAATTAAAACGAATTTACGAATCAAGAGAAGGTACTTGAGGTTGGATCCAGGGCCATTTTGAATCACATAGATCAGAAGGATAGTTCCCATCATCGTCTTTTATATCTATAGAAGCGTTTTTCTTAACAAGTAGCTCAGCTATGTTTACTCTGTCACAAACCGCAGCATAATGCAATGGTGTTTGGCCCTCGTTATCCTTCAGGTTATGATATCAAAAAAGATATGAGTTCATAAAAAGGTGCAGAACCGGTCAAAACAAGTTATAGGTCAGCCGATACATTTCTGTCCAATATATTTTAATTATTAATAAACAATCAGTGTCTTCAAATAGGATTAAGAAAATTATATTATTTCAATTAGAAGATTTTTAGTTGGGGTAAATAAAAGTAGAGAATATTTTTAGTTGGGGTTGAAAAAAGTGAGTATAACATTGTTATTTATAAAAAAATTAAAGCGGGAAAAATAAAAATTTTTAAAAAATTCAAAAAATTTGAAATTTTTCAAAATTTTCAAAAAGTTAATGAAAATTTTGAAAAATTTCAAACTTTTTGAATCTTTTTAAAAATTTAAATTTTCCCGCTTTATTTTTTTCATAAATACTAATTTATACTGAATTTTTTTTATAAAAAACATACTTTTTAGGTTTTATTAAAGTATAATCTGTTTTTATATAATCTGTCTTTATATAATCTGTTTTTATATAATCTGTTTTTATATAATCTGTTTTTAAGAATATGTTTTTAATAATCTGTTTTTTAAAATTTATTTGGACAAGTTTTATAATCTGTTTTAATAATATGTTTTTATACAGATTACTTTCTTATAAAACAGATTATTTTAGGTTTAATAATATGTTCCACTTTTTTATAAAAACAGTTTTTAACCTTTAATAATCTGTTTTTAAAAAAATTCGAAACTTTTGTCTAACTAAATTTTTAAAACAGATTATTTTAGATTAAAAAACGTGATAATAAACTGGACATTTGGCTCAGAATCGTTAACCACACGATAGCATCATTGCCTCATAGACCTCAATCATCGACCTCATATATTTTTAATATAATCATTGGTCTCATAATTTATATCAATTCATCGACCTCATATATTTTTAATATAATCATTGGTCTCATAATAAGATTAAGACAACAAATGAAAATAAAATTTACCGTTCATTTAATCATTTTCTAACTGATTTCCACGGGAGTCACCCGAAAGAAAACTGCCAACATAACCACAAAACCGCCATCAAAACCACAAAAAGCCACACGATAGCATCATTGCCTCATAGACCTCAATCATCGACCTCATATATTTTTAATATAATCATTGGTCTCATAATATATCAATTCATCGACCTCATATATTTTTAATATAATCATTGGTCTCATAATAAGATTAAGACAACAAATGAAAACTGCCAACATAACCACAAAACCGCCATCAAAACCACAAAAAGCCACCGTATCCACCAAAACCGCAGCCTGTCAATTTATAATAAGTTCTATTAGCAATAAACACAAAAACTGATTATGTCATTTTGAAAACTATTATCAAGCAACAGATTATGCCATTTTGAAAACATATATGATTGGTGTCCAAACAATTTTCCCCTAACAGATTATGTCATTAAAAAAAAAAATACAAATTAACAAAAATTAAAATGCAAATCTCTACTACTACCAAGAACAAGAAAATGCCAAAAATAAACTGATCCACTTACCTACATGGCGGCGTCGGCGGAAGAAGAGAGAAAGGCAGATCCAATGATGAAACGGCAGCCACCATGATCCAACTATGAACCGGCAGCCACCTTCTTACAACAAAGAACCGGCAGCCACCTTGTTACAACAAAGAACCGGCAACCACCAAGATCTAACGAAACATAATCAAGATTCAGAAGCCATGGCAGAACCGGCAGATCCACAACAGCGAAACATAATCAAAAAACAGATCCACAACAAGCCATGGCAGATCCAAAACAACTAACCAAGGGAGAAAGAAATAAGAGAAAAAATTAAGATTTACCGGCGAGAAAGAAATTAAGAGTTTAAAGAAAGAAAAGGGAGAAAGAAATAAGAGAAAAAATTAAGAGTTTATAAAGATTTACCGGCGAGATTCCGGCGGCGGCTAGGTTTCCGGCGAGAATCCGGCAGCAGCGGCGGTGCCGAGGGGCGGTGATAGATTCTAGAGAGAAGTCAGAGGTTTTAGAGAGAGAGAGAGTTGTGTGTGTGTGTTTTGTGTTGTGTGTAATGTGTTTGTTTTGTATGTGTGTGTGTTGTGTGTGTGTGTTGTATGTGTTGTATTGTATGCTTAAAGTGTTGTATTGTATGCTTGAAGGGTTGTATTGTATGCTTTAAATATTGTACCTCTTAATCTCTTAATCTCTTAAAAATGCCAAATGCTTTATATAGTAGTAGATATATATATATATATATATATATATAGGGACTGATTCATGCGAGAACTCTTATTTCTGCGAGAACTCTTAAAAAAAGTGTCAATTAACATGTAATTATGTTTATTGACATGTAAAAACTATTGAATGTTAAAAATCTAGTAAAAATATAAATGAAAAATTAAAAAAAATTGTATGAAATCACGCGTATTAAGAATTGTTCACATGTGAACGTTTTTTTTTCAAAAAATGAGTTCATATATGAACGAAAATTTTTCATGTCATTTTAGATGATTTTTTTTAGTTTTTTACGTTTATATTTACTTGATTATTAATCTCCAAAAGAGTGTGCATGTGAATGAACAAAGTGAAACGTGATTTAACACTTTTTGTAAGAGTTCTCGCAGTTCTCGCAAAAAAAAGAGTTCTCGCATTAACCATTCACTATATATATATATAATGACCAATTTCTACTTTCTGGTATCTGCCATCAAAGGAACAACATCTTATCCATTAAACAAATCCATCGTAGATTGATAAACATGAGAAATACCAATTCAAATCAAATTTAATTAACTTTCAAAATTAAAGAAAACAACAACAAAAGTGAATCCTACAATTCAAATTAAATTCAATCGTAATAAGATTTGTAAAAGGAAAACCCATCTAGTTGTAGCTTCTTTTCTCTTTACGAATTTATTGTAGTTTGCTCCTTATTTTATTTTATCGTTTACTAACTTATTATCTTTTATTTTTGAGAAAAATGAGACATTATATATACTATCAAACAAAAGTATTGAGTCAGAAAGAAATGTTGTTTCTAATTAACTTTTTTTTTTCTTTCTCCTTTCTATTTTATCTTTTTAGGTTTATGGTTTATTCTTTTAAGTTATGTTATTAAACAAGGTTAATATTTATTAATTTTGGTTTATTGTTAATTTTAAGTTTAAACTTTTTTTTAGTTATGCTTTTATTTTTAAATATTTGGTTATCTTTAGTTTTTTGTGTTACGCTATTAAATAAGATAATTACGTTTTTATTTCGTCTATTTGTTGATTTTTTAACTTAACATATTTTTGAGTAATGTTACATTTTTTGGTTAGACTGTTAAATTAAGTAATTATGTGTTGATTTCGATTGATTTGATATTAAATTTTATATTTATTTTTTGGGTTATGCTGTGTTTGATTTTTGTTAACTTTTTGCTTTTTATCTATCGATGAAAATATAAATTTTTAAGGGTATGTTTGTTTCGATTTATTAAACGGGCTTATAAACTTGTGTAATTTTTCATAGGGTTATAAACTTATTTTTTACGGACTACGAACTAATAAAATTGAGCTTATAATTTATTTAAAATCAACTGATAAGCTAATAATCCGGAAAATTACATAAAACTTAAACTCCGCCGCCGTTTCAATCTCACAAACCCTCAATAATTCAATTCACAACACATTAAACTCCTTCATTTCGAATTTCACACATTCTTGTTCTTTTGACCCATTTGGATCGATTTCGCTTTTGGATGGTGTTTCGCAGACCGTAACGGAATCGAAAACCGGGGTTTCGTTTCCGGCGATATTAAACGACTCTCAAGGAATTTAAGGGATTGGATTGAGGAAAAAAGATGTGTTTGGATCGAAGAATATCGATGTTTACCGGGGTTTCTTCCTTGCCGCCGTCGTCTTTCGCCTAACCATAAGTAGATATTTTACTAAATCATAATAACATTTTGTATCTTCAGCAGCACGGATAACATCCAAGAATTGAGTGGCATCATCAGCACGAATGAACGATTCTATTGCGTCACTCACTAATCCATCCCTGAGCTGAGCTTTAGCCACCTGGCTCCAGACAACATCTTCTTCAACACGGTATGCAAACTCCACAGCACGTGGAATACTTTGGATACTATCCAATAGTACATTAACTGCTTGAACATTTAAGTTGAACTTCTTGAATATATCAAATGCTTCTTCATATAGTTGTGCTTCTACAACAACCTCTCCAACAACTAGCCCATCAAAGTTGTCTAATCTGTTGATGTAGTCCATGACTCGTGATGAATCGACCTTAATGGCTGTCAAGATAAGCAGGTTTTTGCAAATTGTAATTATCTTTAAAGGTGTTGGTTAGTTTTGTTGTTATTATGATGAATTTGGTTAGCAAAAAATTAATGAGTTTGTTATAAGTTTGTTTGATTTTGGATGGTGAATCTTGTTTAAAAGAAATGAAAAATGGGGAAGAAAGGTGTTGGTGTTTGGTAAATGTGAAAGTGAGAGAAAGGGAAAAGATTAAAAGTGTAAGTTAAAGGTGAAATGATAAAAATATCCTCGTTTGCAAGTCATGTGCTGAAAAAATCGTTAAAAATAAACGGACGTTAGTATTTTGGATCACCGGTGTAACGGATTTACAACAATGGGGACTAATGGCGTAATTATTTCAAAAAAGCCTCGAACTAGTGATTTGGGTACAAATATAGGGACCAACGGTGTAATTTACTCTAAGAAAAATGACCTGGAAATTAGAATTTTGTAATGTTCGCGAATGAGCTTAATCTTCAACCGAGTCGAATTACCCATATGACATAATAATTATTATTGCTGAATGGTCGAACCATAAATTGTTACCACAATATTCTTTTTATATTTTCCGAAGGGCCGAACTTTAAACTATTACACTCCACACATATGTAACGAAACAAATGATAAATTACCATAAATCATTACCGCGGCATCGCGCGGATACCGTACTAGTTAAATAAACTCATAAGCCCGATTATATAACTCTAAACAAACACCCTTAAATCCAGCGTAGTAGTTTCCCGAGGGTGAATAATTGATGTTGTGTAATGGAGGTTGTGGATATTTTGAGAGTAATCGATTCTTCGCTCTCTCAAACCAATTGGCGTCTCAGAGATTCTTCAAACCGTCGTCTGCACACTGGTTTTTTTTTTCATCCTTAATTTTAGGAATTCTATTTAATTCACCAAAACATTTTTCATCAGTTATTATTCTATCTTACTATATGTTGCAATTATAATACAACCATCGGTCTATAAGTCAATTCAGTAAGTCTTTGTATACAAGTCTCGATTCGATATTTTAAAAGAAAGATAATAATTTTGGGACAAACATGAGATGGACAATTTTTTTTGGGACGGGGTGTAACTATTATGCGAATTCTTGAGCTTAATTCTTGCTTTGCAGAATCTACATTATGTTTATATGCCTACTAAATTGTTACTCATAGATACCTGTTTTGTATAGGATATAGATATAGATTTTAATAATTATAATGTTACATAAATTAAAGGAAATAGAAAAAAGACGTAAAACCAACACTGTGTTTACATGCGTATATATACTTGATGGGCAATGTATCCGCTTTAGTTTTATTATGGATACAAAAAGCATTTACAAGATAACAATCCGATTCTGATATGGAACAATATGGACTTCCTTTTCTTTGTAAACGTGGAGTAAATTATAAATACTTATGTACATAAAGCATTGTTTCAAAGTAATCCTGTTGGACAGAAGGGTCGATATTTGGACATAATTAGGTCCACATCTCACACTCGTCTATTTTGTCGGATTTTTTTGTTTGTTTCTCCATTGGTCGTTTCCGTTGTACATTGCAAAGAAATAGCCTCAATTAACTTGTGATATCATCGACTTTTGACAGATATTTTGGCATTATGTTTTAACATGATTTATAATGTATGTTTTAACAGATATTTTGGCATTATGCACGGGGATGAGACCAGTAATAATGATAGATTATGGTGGGAAGTTGCCTCAACTCAGAGATCGATTATGTTCATTTCTCAAATTTACCCAACAGGTATCATAATTACAACTTATTTGCAGCTAGAGTTCCGGTCTCTTCAATATCAAGGCTAACTGTTTCTTGTGATTTTGTTATTCAGGAGTCTTCTGTCTTTGAGACTTTACGGGTCTTGATTATTGAAGATATGATATATTTGATACATCTCAAAGGGCTTGCGGAACTTATTAAATTAACATTAAACAAACAACTCCTACTGCAATTTGTTGACCTTCAACAGGATCCACCTAAGGTTAAAACTTTCAGCTTCTATTTCTTTTAAAAATAATCTTCTAATTCGTTTTTATAATACATTGAGTACTTCAGATGATAACTGATATCGTAAAGAGTTCCGTAGGAGCACAATTTATGTCCATCCAGAAGCGATTTTCGTCAGTCTTTTGTGAAGAAGCAACAACAAGTGTTTCTGAACGTAACGGAGAATTAACAAGTAATGGTAAATCCTCTAATTATCAGCTTCCGGTTATTAATCAGCCTTCTGACTTCATCGATCTCAGTCATTTTATGCAAGATACACTAGTCACTCTGCCTACTCTAAACGGGTAATTCTCTACTTTCGTATAGTTTAATTTTAATTTTTATTTAATTTTTATGATTTTCAGCATATCAAAACATTGTTTTCCAAACAACCTGAAGACGACAATTTATGTAATATATATTTATATGTTATTTTTAGCATGTTAAATCACTTCTCCGATAAAATGAAAATGAACCTCTGTGGTTTTGATAAAACAGAAGATGTCTCTGTAGAGAACTTCATTCTTAACGAGTGTGTGAGTGTTTATTAGGCTTAAGCATCGACAAGTATCCATATTTCTCCATGTGTTTTGTATAATTAGATATGATCCATGAGGGTTTAAAGCAAACTATAAGTTAAAACTGATCATTACAACATCAACCAATAACCAGCATAAAGCCGATGAAATATATTGAAATTATGTATGATAGGTTACTGTTCGACTTATTAATGTGAAGTATTGTGAACCTAAGATTTTATGTTAGTTATTTTTCTTAGATTATAATAGAATACTGTCTAGAAGATTATGTCTATTTCAGTCAACGTTGGAAACGAATCTCATTCGTAGCATCTTTATAACGTTTTGGGCAGGTGGCTTCTTGGTTACCCTGTCGTGTACATCTTTGGCAAGGACCATATAGAAGATGCTGTTTATAATCTTTCCACCAAGTCATTACATCTTTTCAACATTTTTGTATGCAGGTTTCTGCTTATTCCTATTTTATACTGATAGCCATAAATTCTGAAAAAGATTCTTGCCTAAATCAGCGTTTATAGAGTTAAAACATATTATTGCTTTCTTGATCATACAAAAAGAGTCAAGAAGTACTGAAATTAGTACTGGAAGTTATATGAATTTTGTACTCGGGAAGTGTTAAAGTTAGGAGGTTTGACACTCAAAATGGAGACACCATGTTTGTTTCTTACGTCAACTATATTTTATAAAGTAGCATGTATAATTTTCTAGTGTTAACTCGGTATACATTAAACTGCAGGAACAGTAGCTCGAGTAAAAGACCTCCACAAGAAGAATTAATGAGGTAAGACAAGTCTATAAATCTCATTTTTTTTATTGGTTCATTGATGTGTCTAGCGTTTTAACGTTCATAAAGCCATATATGCAATTTAGCCATTTAATTAAGTGAGTCAACTATTATCAAGGTTGTGAAGTACTATGTGTCATACCAATCTTTAGCTGTTTATGTACTCACATCTCGTTTATGCATGTCCATATCTTGAATGCACAACCACACGATTGTTCATGTAAGCTTATCTTTATTGGTGTCTGGTTGCTTGTGATTATAACTTTTAGATAATGAAAATAGTGGTTTTAACACACGAAAGTGGTGGAAACAGTTTCTCGGTACCTTATGATCTGAGCATAGACGGGAATAATGAAGTGTGGGCAGAAGCGTTTCTGGTTCACATGAAGGCAAAGTGGGAAGGATGCAAACATGTCTGGGGGTTGTTGCGAATGGAAGTTAGTGCTACTTATCCTCAAGCAATTGCATTGTAACCATTCCTAAATTCTCGTTATTTTTAAACTCGTTTTTAGTTTTCTAAGTTCCGGTTCTTTTAGGTTAACAAACACCATTTCAGTTGCTATAGTTGTATCCCTTTATGTCTAAAGGGCAAAATAGTCATTTCCCTATACAAGAAAATATGGGAAAAAGGGCAAAATCGCCCCGGTAAATATATCAAAAAAATCGTTAATTTCATGGCCTTCTTACTATCATCAACACTACGAATAACAACCGGAGACCAAAACAGAAACCACCTCTAGAGAACTTAAAAACCATGGAATCAGACCCTAAAAATTACTTCATTAGATTATGTTCCTTTTTTAGCTCCATTCTCCAATTAATACACCATTGTATCAAGATAGGCGGTAATATCAATCTGAGTTACCTTTTGCACGAAAATGTAGATAGGCAGTAATATCAATCTACACTTCTGAACCGAAGATATATTTGAAAAAGATGTAGATTGAAACCAAAACGGTCTTGAAAACTCACATCCGGAAATAAATGGTTATGTGAGTCTTCTACTTTCAGACATAAAACGCCCTATACTTTACGAGTATTGATAAACACGACCCTAGGGGTTGTGTCTAAAACATAAGGACATGCTTAACCATGAAAGTATGATATGAAAACCCCAAATTTACGGGGTCGGTTTAGTCATGGTAAAAACAAATGATGCATGTCTTACTATTTTGACAACCTATAAAACTGTTATTATCAAAACTCATAATTTGTTACTTACTTCCGGAATTCGCAATTAAATTGGTGAAAGAAGTGCAGAACAAGCCTGGATAATCGAGAATTGAACTCTTTAACAATGGCAGAATATAGGAGAATTTAGTTTCAAGGTTATAACAGAAAAGAGTGAATATTACAGTATCAAAAACTAACTACACTACTTGAGCTAATACTATTTATAGCAACAACTCTAACAGAATTACAACGGACAAGTGTGAATTGAATAGTCAACGCGGGTCAACGATGAAATGAAGAAGATGGCTGTTGGCACGTGACAATCGTGTACCGTTATTTCACACAGCTGTTAAACCATCATTGTGGAAGATAACCCATCGTTGGAACCAAACCCCTACATTCCTTAAGCTGGGAAATACGAAACATAGGGTGTATTTTGGCATCAACTGGTTGGAGTTTGTAAGCAACAACTCCAACTCGGTGTAGGATCTGAAAAGAACCAAAGTACTTGGGAGAGAGTTTGGAGTAAGCAGAACGACAAACTGATAGGTGTCTATAGGGTTGGAGTTTAAGGTAAACCCATTGTCCTACACCATATTCTTTCTCGGTCCTATGTTTATTAGCCACTTGCACCATTCTATTTTGAGCTTTGTGTAAATGAAATTCGACCATATCAATAGCCTTTTCTCTTGCTACGGGAGTCCTGTCCACCAAGGCCACATTACTATCTCCCACAGAATAGGCTACATGTAATAGAATATTAAAATATCAAAAACTAACTACACTACTTGAGCTAATACTATTTATAGCAACAACTCTGACAGAATTACAACGGACAAGTGTGAATTGAATAGTCATCACGGGTCAACGATGATATGAAGAAGCGGGTCAACGATGATATGAAGAAGATGGTTGTTGGCCCGTGACAATGGTGGGCCGTTATCTTCACGTTACCTCTTAACAGATCCGTTAACTTTCAACTCTCCGTCATCTCATATGCCACGCACGTGCTTTATCAAAGTATAAAAAGTAATAAGTTGATTATTCATATCGAGTTAATAATGCTTGCAAGTGGTTTTGGATTCTATTAGCAGGAATGTTTCGATGATGGAAAACATACACACAAACACACATTGTTGGTTTAAAAATTAACGGTTGAGTATGATTTCAATGCAAGAGTTAATCACTCGACCTCAATCCATAATTTGACTCTAGTTAGAATGTAACCTTATGACACATAAATTAGCAGGTTTTAGTTCGGGGTTAGATGTGTTTGGATGATTATTCACTCATATCAATGATAACACACTAACTAAACTTGTTAACATCACAAGTTTGGATGACGGTCTTTAATGTTCGCGGTCCACCCGGCCCCTCACATACCGACCTCGTCTACGAAACGCGGTTTCACTATCCGATCGGAGACTCACAACCTTAGAATTTATGTGGAGCATATGTGATTTGATAAAAGCCAACCAATAAAGACTTTTGTATCTCAAATTTTCAAAAGTAAACGTCAACTCTTCTCAATATATTTTCCAATATTAATAATTTGTAAACACTTTAACATAATCTTGCTAAAAAAATCAGTATTGAATCACTCACAAGTTGGAATAATAGTTCCAAATGGTTATTCTCAATGAACTTGAACAAGGATCTTCATCGAGTCATGAACATAGATATGATGTTTTTTTAAGTTTTCGAGGTGCAGACACTCGTCTTAGCTTTACCGATCACCTCCACACTGCCCTGAAGAATGCTGGTCTCACAATCTTTTATGATGATGAAGAGATCAGAACCGGTGAAAAGTTAGGACCGGAATTGGAGAGTGCAATCAAAGCATCCAGGGCTTCTATTATCGTGTTGTCCAAGAACTACGCCTCCTCAAGATGGTGCCTTGACGAACTCGTATTGATCATGAAGCAGAAGAAGAATTTCGACCAAATTGTTATACCCATCTTCTATCATGTTGAGCCTACACATGTCAGGAAGCAACAAGACAGCTTCGGAGATGCAATGGTTAAGCATAATACAGATGATGAAAAAAGAAATGAATGGGCTCGAAACATTGACTTATGGAAGGAAGCACTTGGAGAAATTGCTGATTTAAAAGGGCCTAATGCACACGACAGGTAACTACTTTCTTTTATATATATTTGAATTTAGATAGATTGCCCATTTCGATAATTCTAATTTGCTGGTTACTATCTTGAAATAAACCTCGAATTACATAACACTTAATCTGCAATTTGACCCAATTAAAAAGTCTTTCTAGTTGATTTTGAATTCTGATAAAATCATGAATCATACACAATAATTGTGAAAAAGCTTCAACTTTCCATCGATAACTTTGAATCTTTACATAAAGAAAAATGAAACAAATTTGAAATCAAAAAATATGTTTCTCTTCTCTAAGCCCATTGTCATGAAAGAAAAAACAGAATCCGATGATATGGATAATTTGAATATATGATTTTCAGGTTGGAGACGAAGTTGATTGAAGAAATTGTTTCCGACATCTATCAAAGAATAGGTTTACCCATAATGAGTGATCTTCCACTACTTATCGGAATGAAGGACTCCATTGAATTCATCACTTCTTGGTTGAAAGACAGATCCTCACAAACTGGGGATGTTCTCACTATATTGGGTATTGGCGGGATTGGGAAGACATCTCTAGCCAAATATGTGTATATGTTACATTGTCATGAATTCAACGACCGCAGCTTCTTAGCAAATATCAGTATGAGATGTGGTAAACTAAATGGATTACTTGATGTACAAAAACAGCTTTGTCATGAAATCTTAAATATAAGTTCGATTCAAGTTCATGATGTTTCTGAATACACTTCCATGATCAAGAATGCATTGGAACAGAAAAAGGTGTTAATAGTTCTTGATGATGTTGATAGTCTGGACCAGTTGAATGCGTTGATTGGAAACAAAGGCTTGCATCCAGAAAGCAAAATCATAATAACAGCCAAGGATGCCTCGTTGACGGAGAGGTGTGATGTTTTTAAGGCGAACATGAAGCCCAAACATAAGAAATATGAACTTGATGGCTTACATGAGGATGCATCACTAAACCTTTTATGTCATCATGCATTTGGTTGCAACAATCCCAAGGAAGGTTATGAAGATGTGTCGAAAAAGCTTGTCAAATACTGTGATGGCCATCCATTGGCTCTTGAAGTTTTGGGTTGTTCTCTACAAAGTCAAGACGTAGCTTATTGGGAAGGGTGCATACAAGAGCTAAAGACGGAATTATTACCTGAACTTCGTAGAAGAAAGGTATTACAAATGAGCTTTGACTCTTTGCCATGGTCAAAAGATAAGGAATTGTTTCTGCATATTGCTTGCTTTTTTGTTGGAATGGATAGAGATTTTTCTGAGACAATATTAAAGGCTTGTGATATAATCACAACAAATGGGATCAAAAATCTCATTGACAGATGCCTTCTACGTGTCGGGAAGTATAACCATTTGACAATGCATTCACTTATTCAAGAGATGGGAAGAGATGTAGTGCGTCAAAAATCACCTGACCATCCAGAGAAGCGTACTCGATTATGGTGTCATGAGGATTCATTCAAAGTGTTAAAAAAGAAAAAGGTAAGAAGCCATGTACAGTTTTAAGTAGTTTTGTAGTATTTACTAACCTTTTTAATTTAACTATGCATTTCTTTTCTTCTTAGGGTACGGATAATGTTCAAGGCCTTGTCCTTGACATGAGAATGCTTGAGAAAGAGAAGTTTCGAGGATCATTTGAGTTGCAAAAAGATGCACTGAATAACATGGATAATCTAATGATACTACATCTCAATTATGTAGAAATAAATCAGTTTTTTGAGAATTTTCCAGAGGAGCTAAGATGGTTGTGTCT
This sequence comes from Senecio squalidus, assembly GCA_910822075.1. Taxonomy (NCBI): domain Eukaryota; kingdom Viridiplantae; phylum Streptophyta; class Magnoliopsida; order Asterales; family Asteraceae; genus Senecio; species Senecio squalidus. The sequence continues at coordinate 41,281,530 of CAJVGC010000508.1, read as the reverse complement.
GCGGGGGTTCCCTCTAAAGTCTATCCCTTCATACTTACCGATAGTTTATTTAGTTGTTCTGGACATGTCATATAGCAATATCGAATCATTCAACATGTCTGATAATAACCCAAAACTACCTGCAAAGAGCCAAAAGGTAAGAAATTAAAAGCATAAACTTCAATTTTAATTATTTTTCCTTGTCAAATTATTTAGGTTCACTAACTTTAATTTTGATTATTGTTCATCTATGAAGTTGCTTGGATCATTGAAGATTCTTGATTTGAGTTTCTGTGGACAACTCCGTAGTCTCGGTGGATTTTGTGTGTTCCCTACACTTGAGAGCTTAATAGTTAAAAATTGCACGAGTTTGATTGAAGTATGTGAATCAGTTGAGCAATGTGTTGAACTTATCCACGTTGATTTCAGCAACTGTTGTGAGTGTAGAAAGCTTCCAAAAATAATAGGCAAGTTGAAGAATGTGAAAACACTAATACTAGATGGTTGTAATCTTGGTGAACTTTCATCCATGGAAAGTGATATGGATTCATTCAAAATGTTTAAAGCTAACGGTATCGACACAAAATCACAAACATCTTCTTCTGCCATTGTGGAGGCTATTCCGAGACATTTCAACTCCTCGAGGATTTTCTCTTCAGGGTCGCTAGTAACGCTGTTACTTGCAAATAATAATTTGTCCAACGAGTGCTTTCCCATGGACTTGAGTAGCCTATCCATGTTGAAGGCGTTATATTTAGATGAAAATCCAATTGTTTCAATGCCCAATTGTGTGAGAACACTCCCTAGGCTTGAGGTCCTTAGTATGCGGGACTGTAAAATGCTGATGTCAGTTGACCAACCTCCACCCACTTTAACAAGCTTGTCATACATTGGGAACATATGCCAGAAAAATTTATTTGATCCAGAAATGTCCCCACTCAAGTTAAATGTGTTTTTAGGGGAATTACCATACTCATCGACTGAAATTGAAGGGGTAGTCAAAATCCAAGCAATGGCATGTGTTGAGGAAACTTTGTTACGTAGTTTGGGGTGGAGTAATATAGAGTTCATTAAAAAGAGAAGTGTTGGAACGTATCATGATCTAACAGGACCAGACGGATCTCGAACCCAGGTATCCTGATAAAATATGTGGTTTATTGAAATATAATTGATTTTGATTAATATAATTGTTGTATTTGGGACAGATGTATTATGAATTTGGAATATTCAGCACAATTTATGGTGGGAAATTGATGCCAAATTGGATTAGGCGAAGAAACAAAGGCTCATCGATATCATTTACCATTCCAACATCTCCTAACAGGAGGTTCACAGGATTGAATCTTTGTTATGTGCAAACAATACCAATTGAAATTTGGGATTCTGGATTTCGAGATGAGGAATTTGGATATCCAGATTATCAATTGTTTGAATTGCCATGGATAAAGATAAGTAATATAACAAAGAATCGGACATGGATATACAAGCAGTATATTAATGAAAGTTTGAGGGTGAATGTAGGTGGAAGGTGGTTAACATTTATAAGCCACTGGATGTTTGGGATGGATGACATGGCAAGTGGTGACCAAGTGCTTATTACTGTAAAACATGATCATGATCTTGGAATAAATATAATAAAGAAGTGTGGGGTGAGTTTTGTGTATGAAGATGAAAACATTAACGAAACAGAAGAAGAAGATGCATCGTTGGGTTATTACAAGTCATGGAATCACATAATTGGTGGAGATCTCTCTCCTTTTCAAACAACAACAGGAGAATACTACCTGCATAAAAATCGATTTATGAGTTGTTATTTCCCCTATGATCCCTTCATCAAAAAATTCACTACTTATAAAGGTATAAATCATTTTTCATAATTAGGAAAAGTCACCATCCCATTACCATCTATTACCCTCTTCTTCTTATTCTTTACTTTCACATATACAAACATTTTTGCTCCTTATCTACTGGGTTCTTTTTTGTATCAGATGAAGATGTGTACTTCAAAGCTTTCTCGCAAAGGAAGTCAAAAACACGTAGTCGGGCAATTGAGGTATGCTTTTCGACACCCTAATTAGCAAGTTTGGTTTGGACTTTGTCAAAATGAGATGTTTAGGCACATAAAAGAACAAATTGTTACATTAATCATGGGACACAGAGAGTAGCTTTTATAATATATATATATGTATATAGTTTTCTATAAACACACATGTCATGTCTCTCGTGTTTACTGTTCTCTCAGAGCTTATGAGGTGTGGCTAATTTTTGGAACATGAAAATGGCGGAAACAGTTTCTATTTCGCGTGAAGGAAAAATGGGAAGAATGCAAGAATGTTTGGGGGTCGTTGTGAATGGAAGTCAGTACTACCTATCCATAAGCAATTGCATTGTAACCATTCACGAAGTCTCGTTTTTAGTTTTCTAGTTCAAGTTCTTTTTGGTTAACAAACACCATTTGAGTTGCTGCAGTTGTATCCCTTATGTCTAAAGGACAAAATAGTCATTTCATGTACAAAAAAAACTATGCACAATATTAAGAGGGCTTGCATAAGCTTTCAGGGTTATCTAGCACCATTTCAGTTGCTGTGTGTGTAATCTTTAATTTGAATTGATTTTATTCGCGAGGAGCTGGATGAGAAGAAACTCTCACGTCCGGTTCTGTAGTAGAGATGGAATTAAAAAAAAACCATCAACTATAACCCCAAAAGAACCAGATTCCGTAAACAACATAGAGGAAGAATGAAGGGAATATCCTCTCGAGGTAATGCTATTTGTTTCGGTAAATACGCTCTTCAGGCACTTGAACCCGCTTGGATCACATCTAGACAAATAGAAGCAGGTCGACGAGCAATGACACGAAATGCACGTCGCGGTGGAAAAATATGGGTCCGTATATTTCCGGATAAACCGGTTACAGTAAGACCCGCAGAAACACGTATGGGTTCAGGTAAAGGCTCTCCCGAATATTGGGTAGCTGTTGTTAAACCAGGTCGAATCCTTTATGAAATGGGCAGAGTAACATCCTTATGTGTTTCTTTGGGGGTAAAAGGGCAAAATGACCCCGGTATATTGTTAAAAAAACGTTTATTTCACAGCAAACAGTCGACCACCTCTAGAAAATTTTATGGTCAAATTGGATGGTTTCCTTCCTGAAAAGGGGGAGAATCTCTCATAACATACATAATACCCCCACTGTCCAAAGGAATAATACAACCAAATATGATCCAGATCGAGTTACGTTTTGCACGAAGTTGTAGATAGGCAATAATATCAATCCACACTTCCGAACCAAAGATATAGTTGATGAACAAAAGTTGTCTTAAAAACTTACATTCGAAATATTAATGGTTAAACGAGTCTTCTACTCTTGGACATAAAACGGTTAAATATGGAAGTAATGTGATGCTTTCGAGTTACAAGTTTCAAGTTTTAACAACATCCAATGTTATGACACATTTGTTAGACATCACATGTTAACTTGAAATGAAAATGGTATATTACATCTTATTTCATTTAATCGTTATACAATTCAAAAAGACTATATTGCATGGCATGTTTACTAAATGTGGAGCAAAGATCGGATTTTGCCTTCCACATACACTAAGGACGGGGTGTGTGAGCCCGTTACCATTGCCGGTTGAATTGAAATAAATTATGATCTTTTAGATCTTGTTTTAGGTTTGAATCCTTTAAATTTATTTGGGTGCATCGTAAATAGGTAAAAATAAGATATTCAAATCTGTGCATCGTATCTGTTGTCAAACGATGCACAAAAAGAAATTCAAGAAATCGGGTACTCTAGTGCATCCATTTTCATCGAAAACTTAAATATCAACCTAAAATTGTGCATTTTATACAAGTTATCAGTTTTAATATCTAATTTACAATATTTGAGGAGTTCTTACGGTTCTTACAAGTGTATTGGTTCTTATTTGATCCGGTTTCTAAGGTTATATATACTAAATATGCAACTTTTACATAATAATAAGTTATATTACATAAGATTTCATATATACAAGTTTATGTATGTTAAATATGTGAACTTTACCTAAATAATGCTTATAATACTAATTGGTTTCAAAACGTCATACTATAACTTATTTAGTCCAAAATAGTCCGAAAAGTCCAAAGAGTCCAATAATTCCGATAAGTTCGATGACGGTATAATTTTACTATTATTACATCTTTACGTATAATCCACCGTTTTATAAACTTATTTTCATAATTACACCATTTTATTTTACTATTAACTAATAACTTATAATATGAAGATTTTATGTGTAATATGTTAAATAATTATGTTTCATCCATATTAATCCATTTTACATATTACTTAATCAAATTTAAGATTTATTAAGAAAACGTAAGAGAAATTAAGGGAAACTTGGAGAGTACTGAAGACCTCCGCAAATATCAACAAATCACTGAAACGAAATCACGAAAATGAACCCGGAAGATGAGCTCCTATGGTGGTGGTGGTGAGAATCCAACTCCAAAACACACAACAAATACACCATTAGAACAACTACCTTGAAGAAAAGAAGAATAGAGTGTTATTTAAGGATGATTTCTTACCAAAAACTCAAGATGTACAAATCTTTAAGGTGGCACATGAAATCTCGGGTTTGAAGGATGAAAGTGGAAGGAAACACCTTGTAATCAACACAAAAAGAAGCATGTTAGAAATCTCTAACAAGATTATCAAGAAAATAAGAATTTAGTTGAGATTTCATGATGAAATCACTTACCAAATGATGGAGAATCAAGGGGATGATGACGGAAGATGATGGTGTGAAACTTCTAGCTTGAAACCCACTCAAATATGTGTTGTATTTCACTCATAAGTTCTGGAAATTTAGAGAGAATGAAGACAAAATGGGTGTTGCAAATGAGAGAGAAATGGTGAAATGAAAGAGAAAAGTTGGAATAAAGTTTGAATGATGGATAATGGGATGAAAGATGGTCAATATATGAAATTAGATCTAGATCATGGTCAAAACCATTCATAATAGGCAACATTGTGGATCTCGAAAAAAGTGAAAAAGACATTTTTGGCATAATCTATCACACCCCGCTCAGGCGGAAACCCGAGGTGTACAGTCAATACTGCATCAGAGATTCATAATAGGTTACATCAAACATAATTTACAATACAAGCTTCATTAGATAAATAAAATTTGATTACAATGTTACAACAAATCCGAATCAAATTACAAAAGGCTACAAAGTTTGGATAAAAAGGGAACTAATACAAAACAAATGTAACTAAGTTCCAAAGCTCAAGTTATCCATGTAGTCATACAAAAGAAAGCTTGTAAATAAAGAGTAATCTCAAATCCCCGAAAAGCGTTAAAAAGAGACGTCAACATAAAGTTGGTGGGTTATACGCATTTTAGTAACAATACGTAAGGTTAAAAGTGTAAGTAGTTTTGACCCGATAAAATCAGTTATATAAATAATAAAGACCAAAGTATCATATCTTGAATCAGGAAATCTAGTAAGATCTATGTATACCCTAAATATTGTTTACACATGAACCTTACATCAAAAGGCAACCACCCTCTACTTTAGTATGTCAAACTAAAGCAATTCTCGAAATTAAACCGGTCATAACGTCGACCCCTAGGGACCGCAAAAATGTCAGAATCCCATAACAGCGACGGGGGCTTGTAAAACCCCTATAGATCTATTCATATACACCAATTGCTCATAAATAGTTAACAGGTTTGCATGAGGGCCTTATACCACCACCAAGGTCGTATAAGTAAGGGACACTTAAATCTAAATGCACATAATCTACCGGCCTAATCAAGATACATAAAGTATTTAAGTTGACTACGCTTAAGATGCCCGAAATAAAATAAAAGCAGTAAAAGGGCAACGTATAACTCACTGGTATAGCAAGTCGGGTAAATGGTAATCAAGCGAGCAAAGCTCCAACGCCTAAGTGCCCTAACAATAATACAACCAATAAGTTCAAGTACCTCTAGTCTAGTAGGGTTGCCTTCTATGATTTAACGTTATGTGTTATATTAGTAATATCGTTCAAAAAGTAGTATTTTGAATATAATATAACATATTACGTGTCAAACGACAACATTATCATTTAATTATAATAGAGTTTAAGATTACGGTCGAATATTGGAGAAATGTACGTCTTATCGAAAGGTTGTACGTTTTTATTTAAAAACGTGTTAATTTCGTTATACTTTAGTTTATCGTTATGTTTGAAGTTTAAAAACTTATATTTGTATAATATATATTATAATTGATGTAAGATTATGTATTGAAATAACCGATGAAAGATTCAAGTAACGAAAACCATTCAATAACAAAATAATAACTTTTGAGTTTGCTGAATATGAAGCCCGCTGCGTCGCATGTTACGTGGATTATAATTGTTACGCTTTAGAGATGTTACGGTTCCAAGTTGTTTCGTTCCAAGGTGTTGCGTTTCAAGGTGTTGCGTTCCAAAGTGTTGCAGACTAAGGTGTTTCGGACTACGGGTTCGAGATGTTTCGGACTAAGGTGTTTCGCTTTATGTTGTTTCATTGGCTCGGTGTGGCGCACCCAAAAGGGTGTTGTGGCGCACCAGCCTACGAAACATTACCAACTTTTTAGTTTTCGAGTGTTTAAGCCAAAGTTTTTGGTGGAAAGTTATACTTTATGTCGAGAATATATATTATAAGTATTGTAGTGTATATTTTAGGCATTTTAAAGGTTCAAAGTAACACTTTTATATAAAATCGTTTAAATAAGAAAATGGTAACTTTTATATATCAAACTTGTTAAAATCTTGAATTTTCTTTTATAAAATTATATATTTATGTTTTCTAACCAAAAGTAATCAAAAGTTTGGGAAACTCACCGAAAAGAAGGGAATGAACAAGGAGGATGAATACGAGATGGAGCCTTGTCTTGATGATGAAAAGTATGGACGAAATTGGGGTTTTGTGGTTGAATTCTTCTGGAAATTTAAGGTTTGTAGAGAGAGTTTTGAGAGAGGATTTAACATTTGTGTGTGTTTTTTTTGTTTTGTTGCAAATGAAAATGAAAGTGAGAGAGTCAAAGGAGGCAAAACAAGATCCAAAAAGAGTGGGTTAAATGCCAAGAAAAGCAGGGCTCGGTTGGGGTGTGAGATGTGGTCCAAGAATTGGTGAAAACGACCCACCTTTTGGCACCATATGACGTGGCTGCGCTGCACCAAGAGATGGGTGCGTCGCAGTCACTTTTGACTTCCAAAAGTCAACAGTTTGTTAAAAGGACTGAATTTGTAAAGGTTTTGCTGTTAAGTCCAGTTAAAGGACTAACTTTGTAACAGAATTTAAGTTAGAGGACTAACTTTGAAAATATGTATAAACATTAAATTTCAATCATATAATTAAGGCATAAAATCCCTAACTAACCTACGAGAATACTCAATTCTACTAGGCACTTAGGTCTAAACACGTTTCCTAAACGGAAAAGCAATAACATAACCAACCCGACTAAAGTAAAATATACGAATACGAAACGTATGTAAATAATACCAATATTCAATAAACGCAAAAGATCAAAATAAACAATAGGGTCAAACGAATATCAAATAAATAAACGACAAATAGGAAATAAATGACGGGAAATTATACCTTGGAAATTCGCGGTCACATTAAATGTCTGAAGCCCGCACTGCGGTGCAGTACCTAAACACTGCGTCGGAGTGGTGTGGTTTCGCGGCAGATTTTCGACGTTTGATTCTTCCAGTTGTTTAGCACGTGTGCGATAGTAACTTAGGCACGAATTTGACTCGTTAGAAAGGACCAACTTGTTATATTAATAATGTTAATCTTATTTCATAATTGAAGGCATAAATACCCTAACTTAATCATAAGAGTACTAACTAATCGACACTTAGATAACTAAAACGCTTTCGTCACGGAGGACGAAGCAACAAATAAAATAAAACCGACAAATCAAATAAAGCGTGAATAATAATAAGGAAAATCAATAGGTCAAACCAAAGTGATAAAAATAAAGATAAACGGTAATAGATTAATACCTCAAAATACGGGATGTCACATATTAAAATAATACTTTTTCTTTTAAATTTAGAAAAATCTTGACACATATATACTTTATTGAAATATAAACTTTTCTTTTGTTTTTCTTCTTATCCATTTACAATTGAAGGTTCAGTATAAAGTTAATATTTCTAGAAATCTTTAAAAACTATATAAAAATCTCAAAGTTAAAACTTCATTAAGTCGCAATCCCTCCGACTCAGTTCCATCTCTAGTCGCAAGCTACAACTCCCCTTTGAGTCATAAGCATATTTATCTTTTTTCTTGATATTCGACATGTGTCAATGCTCAACTATAAAGGTTAGACAATTTTTATTCCTAATTTAAGAGTTTGAGATTGGTTTTGTTTTAAGTTGATTTCTTTGAAATAAAACAAAGGTTAGGTGAGATATGGGATTGTGGATGGGGTAGGTTGAATGATAAACAAATATGATATAAGTAATTTTAATCATAACTCCTTTCCACCTAACGTAATATATATAAGTTCACAAGAAACATCCAAAAAACGTTGCATTTTAAATAAAGTTTTTGTTATTTTGTAGTATTATTTTATTAATTGGGTGACTAGACATCTAAGATGTTAAGATAAAATAAAATTATACCGTTAAGTATCCTAAGAATTGAGTCCGCGGGTTTATATTATGGGCGCCGAAGGGAGTGCAATATATATAAATATGTATTCTATTTTTCGGTTTCAATTATATAAAATTATTATAGTATCATTTACACTGCCTTATATGTAGGGGCGGGCCTAAGAGTGTACAATAAGGGCGATAGTATAAGACCCAAAATTTGTAGAGAACCTTTTTTTTCGTATTACACACACACACACACACATATATATATATATATATATATATATATATATATATATATATATATATATATATATATATATATATATATATATATATATATAGGGGTGGGATCGTGTAAAAAATGCAAAAATCATAAAAAGTGTGAGAAGCGATTAGAACCAATCATTAATACTTAAGTGGGTTTTTATAAAAATCAATAGAAAAGGGTATTCCCGTCATTTAACAATTACATAATACACTAATAGAAAACCAAAAATCAATCGTTCTTCACACACAAATCCCGCCCAATTCACAAACCCTCCCCAATTCACGAAAATTAGGGTTTTCAGAAATCGATTTTTTACTACAAATCTGCCATTGTTGTACATCATAATCACTCAACACTCTCGATTCTTTGTTAGATGAAAGGAAAAATGAAGATAACGGATGAAGATTTAACTCGTAAGTGTAAAAAATTCTATATCGTGTATCATATCAGTTAATATTTTGAAGTTTTCTAATGAAATCCGCCATTGTTATACATCATCATCATCATAACGTTTTCGATTTCATTTTGTTATGATGCACAACAATGATGCACAACAATGATGTATATTGTTATGATGCACAACAATGATGCACAACAATGATGCACAACAATGATGCACAACAATGATGTATATTGTTATGATGCACAAAAATGATGCACAACAATCAAGCACGTGATTCCTTTAATCTTCATCGCCTTTTTCTGTTTCTCTCTCACACACAACACCTTCACTGTGTGTTCCCAAATCAACAAAAATTGAACCCATTTCTTAATAAATCAAACCAACCCATTTTCAACTTTAACTGTGATTTGATTTGATCTGGAGGTTTTGAACAGGGGAAAGAGAAAGAAGAGAGTTAACGTGATTTGATTTGATCTGGAGGTTTTGATCTGGAGGTTTTGATTTGATCTGGATGTGTCGGAGAGAGGAAACGTGGAGGTTTTGAACAGGGGAAAGAGAAAGAAAAGAGTTAATTGAATTAAATATAGTGTAATGACGAAAATACCCTTATGTTAAAAAAAAATAAAAAGGAAAGGAAAAGACACATGGCAGTCTATGATTGGTTCCCCAACTTTTTACAATATTTGGACTTTGTATATGATCCTACATCTATATATATATATATATATATATATATATATATATATATATATATATATATATATAGATTGAGTTTCAAATGAGATCCCTAATTTTCTAGAGATCCAGAGATCCACTTTTTAACCACAAATTTTTCCTTATACCTTTGGTTTTTTTTTTTTTTTTTTTTAACTTTTTTTTTACTTTTTCTTTTACCTTTTTTATTTACTTTTTTTTTTTTTTTTTTTTTTCCGAAAATCACATTTGATTTTCAACCTTACTTTTAAAAATCACATGTGATTTTCAATCTACAAATCTTTTAAAAAATTATTGATTATTTTTTACCAAAATCACATGTGATTTTTAACCTACAAACTATTTTGCTTATAAAATCACATGTGATTTTCGAGAAACAAATTTTTTAAGTGTGACTTTAAAATTTATAAATTTTGGTTTTTGAAAATCACATGTGATTTTCGACAAAAAAAAATAAATTCACATGTGATTTTAAAATTTTAAAATTTTGGTTTTTGAAAATCACACGTGATTTTAATTTTTTACAAAAAAATCAAATGTGATTTTGAAAAAAAAAAGTTAAGTAAAACATAGGAAAAAAAAAAACCGAATTAAAAAACGAAAAAAAAAATGAAAAAAAAATGAAAAAAATATAAAAAAATATTAATGGAAAAATATATGAATTGAGAATTCTATTTGAATTTGTGTGGCTGAAAAGTGGATCCCTAGATCTCTAAAAAATTGAGGATCCCATTTGAAACTCACCATATATATATATATATATATATATAGTTTAAATATCGGTTTTTATACATATAAGTATCGTAGTAATAAATTAACTTCATTTATATATATGTAAATCATAACTATTTCAACTTGTTTCGAAAAACATATAAACCATAGTGTATTTAGGGGCCCAATCTTATTTTTCGCATATGACCTTGGATTTCCGGGCCCACCCTACTTATATGTATATGTGAAGTGTATTATGGAGCCCTATATTTACTTTCCACACGAGACATCTGAAATAGGGTCTGGTAACCGGTTGTAAGATACAAACCGGATAACGACATTGAAGTTGAAACATCACCTTAACCATATTGAACTACAACTAAAACTAAGTTGATACTTGAACCAGAAGAAAAATTAAACCTCTTAGCCAACGTATATGTTTGCCGAAGTGAATTTAATGAAGACAACAATCCCTGTTTTGTTGAAGTCATAAACTATGTTCACCAATCCACGAAACTGGTTCACAGGAAAGATGGACGAACATCCAACCAAAAAAACATAGAAACAACAATATAAGTTCAAATGTGCTATGTTCTACAGACATAACTCGTCATAGTTTTAAGTATATACTCTTGTTAACTAGAACTACAAGTATGCAAATATAAATTTCGTTTCTAACTTTATAATAATCAAAATAGAATTTAAATATATATATCACATCATCATTATATTTAATTTTATTTTTTTATCCTGTATCAAGACCCACGCTTGATGTTGTAGCATGATACATGTTTATCTTATAAAACTATATAATATAATAATAAGAATAAATTTATTACATGATTTTTCATGTGTTAGATTTGGTAGAATGGATCTGTTAGTGTATTTAAAAAATAAAAATCATGATGTGTTATTTAAGCATTTCACATTTTATTTTTATTTTTTTCTATAATAATATTCGAATCCTTTTAAGGATTTTTATATATTTTACCAACCAATAATGGATCATTTTTTAATCACTCTTAAAATAAAACTAGTCCATTTTTTAAAGTGAACTTATACTTTCTTTGTTTACAAGCCCCATTTTATTATTCATCAAATGTGATTATCATGTTTTGTTTTGTTAAAACTTAATGATAAAACTCACATCTAATCACCCTTATACTCTCTCTTTGGCAGAACTCTATACATTATCTGCGTTGAATCGAGTCGAATGAAATCAAAGAAATAATCGGGAACTTCGGTATTTAAAACAAAACCATCTGAACATACAAACCAATAACTAGAAGCAAATTTTCGCTAATCAACATGACTCAATTTCTTTGTTTCTTTAAACACTGATTGATGGTAATAAAAAGAACCAAATAAAAGAAACTTTATTATTAGATCAAGAAAGAAGAACAGGAGACAAGAAATGTTTTCCTAGATCAAGAAAGAAGAACAGGAGACAAGAAATGTTTTCCTAATGATGTTGTGCAGCGAGAAAGGTCTGGACTTCCGACACTGATGGAAGGGCTGGAATAGCACCCTTTTTGGTGGTGGTGATAGCTCCGCAAGCACACGAGTATCTCAGTATTTCTTTCAACTTGGCTTCATCCTGCAATGATGATTTTCATCATGAGACATTGCCTTTCATGTAAAATTTGAGGTGACTAAATGGGTGGGTCGTCAAATTAAGTAATTATTGAACGTTTTGGGTTCGTTTAGTTTTCCAAATTTTCAATTTTTATAGAATATATATGACCGCAGAAGTTGAAACAATTTTAAGATCAACTAACTTTTTTGTTTTGTTATTATATTGACCCATTTGACCCAATTCTTTTTGTTTGACCCGTCAATGATAACAGTTCTAGTTGCTGAACGTAAACAAAATGTTAATATTACCTCTAGCACAGATTGGTCATCGACAATCTTTGTCAGAAGGGCACCAACAAAAGAGTCACCTGCACCCGTTGTGTCCACTGCTTTCACTGGGAAAGCACCCACGGTTCCATGAAAATGCTGCAATCATAAAGATTTACCACATTATTACAACTAAATAAAGATAAATCAGATGAAGCCTGAAGGGTACTTTTCACTTTTACGTACTAATCCAGATTTCTGGAGTTGTTATTGTAATTATATGGGTTCAATCCTTAATTTGGGAATGTTTCACTTTCGGCATGAAAAGCACAAGAACTACTAGTCAAATATGTACCACTGGAAATGGGTGTTCATCATATAGGACACTTTATTCTCATTGATTTAATGAAAAGCAAGAATCATAAAGTTAACGATGGCCCCTTCTCGTGTACTATCAAGCATTTTAATAAAAAATTTAATAACACTTCGCTAATTTCCAGCTGTTATATTTAATAAAGACGCCAAGATGGTCGGTTAACTTTCACCCACCGTCCACCAAAACAGAAAACCGCATAACAACAAATACGGACCTTTTTAAAGAAAGGGAATAAAAAACATGATTATGAAAATCTAACTAAAATTGTTGAAATGTCTTTATAGTAAACAGAGGTATCGAACTTAAAAAAGATTACTTGCTTTGGTTTATAATTTCAACTTATTCAACATTATTTCTAAAAAAGCAAAATTCACTATCAAACGTCACACCCTACTTAATTTCCAAAAACAAACACAACATTTTCACAAATGCACAATTCCTATTTGTAGAAAATGTCTATCCAAAATTATATTTTTGTCTTTAAATAACAGCATAAATTTAGTATATGGGTTGTATTATTTTGAATAGGATAACCTTTCAAAACCGGAAAATTTGACCAAAGAAATCTGGTCAATATTTTGACCAGCACCACCAATTTTATCTTGGTACTTCAACTTTTTGGCAAATTTCTATTTTCAGAACATTAATGTTAGGATGATTCAAATTTGGATGCAATTAATTTTCTACCGCGCAGAAATAAAGAAATAGATTTCATATGGTCATACCTTAGTGTAGTAATTGCATCCCTTGTCACCAAGAGTGACCAACAGAAGCTTCAAATTAGGGTGCCACAAAGACATAGCAGTCTCATCGTCAATCTTATCACTTCCTGTGAGAAACTCGAGCTCATTATCACTAACTTTGATGACTTCTGCCTTTTCCCAAATACTCATGATCTGCTCTCGGGCCTCCTCTGGTGAAGGCCACAATGGCAAACGTAGATTGGGGTCGTATGAAAGAAGTGCCCCTGCTTCCTTAGCAACCTCCATTGCTTTAAGATGTGCTGATCTGCATGGCTCCACTATCAAGCTTATTGAACCATAATGGAAAACTTTGGCCTGCAGATTAACAAGCATAAAGTTAACTTGGCATATTCTTCATTTATTCAGCAAATACTCATTTCCCCTTTTCCAGTTGACTAATTTGGTAACGAATTTTAGCATAAATCTAACATCTTAAACGAAAAATGTAAATATTTCAAACGGAGTCGCTTTAAAAAGGAGTGGCATCTTAATAGTCATTTGTACTTTAAGCCGGCTTTATCTAGTCGAAGATAATATTTGTTAACCAGAAAAAGAATCTAGATTAAGATAAGTTATACTCCAATCACCTTAACTTTTCCTATATCTGTCAAGAATATTTTTGATAATTCATATTCAATCATAAGTAGATCAAATTCAATTCGGAACATAATTAATGAACTGGTTAGATATAATGTTTTTTTAAATTCAAAATAACAAAAATTTAAATTTCATATATTTTTTATTAACAAGATAGTGTTTTTTAAATAGGGTATAAGTTAAAAGAAAGATAAAAACAACAAATGAAGTAGGGATGTGCATGGTTTGGTTTGGCCGGTTTGACCTTAAATTCACGGCCAAACCGGTAATGTCTTTTTTGAAACCAAACCAGCCAAATTTTTCTTTGAAACCAAACCGTCCAAACCAATCAAAATCGGTTTTGGTTTGGCCGGTTTAACGATTTGTGTTTAATTTTTATTTTTTTTCATAATTATGTAAAGTAAAACAATATCAATTATTAGAAAAAATTTCAAGTTATTCATTAATAAAAAACAAATATTAACAATCTTAATTTTAGAGGAAAAATAAATGCTAAATAAAACTTATATTTAAAATTTTCATGTAGGAAACTTTGAAGATAATGTTGTTACGATTGTGAGGATAGTTTTTTTTAGCCCTTCAGGAATATGCGTGATGAAATGATCTTACACAATCTGTTTACGAGAGCTTATATGATACTATTTGTATTTTAAAAAATATAACATGTTGAAACAATCAGAATAAAAATACATATACAAACATTTATATACATATAAATTTATAAAAAAAATATATATATAATAAGGGCGCCCATATAATAAACATAAATGGTTCGGTTTGGTTTAAATGGCCGGTTTAAATGTTTAAACCACAAACCAAACCAAACCAATACATCGGTTTGAAAAATTGTCAAACCGACCGGCAAAAAATAGATTGTTAACCGGACCAAACCAATAAGATTGATTCGATTTGGCAAATTTACCAAATCATCCGCATCCCTAACATGAAGTACCCCTGCTGTTAGATTTAAGCAATGGGATAAAACCACGTGTACACACAAACTCTTCTGATCCAATTCAGTGCATGAAAATGTGCATTTTATACATCTCCATTTGTCACATTAATGCAGAAAAATACAGGACTTTTTAAAAAACCTATCCCAAAATAATATATAAATCCTAAAATCTTAAAAGATATTTGGACTGTTTTTACAAAAATACAAAACTTGCACTTGGGACCACCAATACAAAAGATTTTCCAGTTTATTTTTTCTAACATGAAATAAAAAGGCACAAAAAAGGGCAAAAGTCTAAAAATTAAAAAAAAAAAAAAAATAGGAATATAGAAAAAAAAAAAATCTTTGACCATATTTTGTTTCTTAGGAAATGGGAATCATACCTAACAAATTTAATTTAATCATAATTGATGTGAATAGCCTATCAGATCAAAGATTGCCTTTTATTTTTAGATTCCAATATACAAAAAATTTAATTTAATCATAATTTATTTAAAACATTTTAAATTTCAATCAATCAGAACAATTAAACAATTAAATTATATATGATTCATTTGATATTTATTTATTATTAAATGAAATTATATACATTAACAATCAAGATCCATGCATTTTTTTAAAATTATTTTTAATACATAAATCCATCCAAATTAAAATTTAAAAAAATATCAACTTGAAATAAAAAAATCAATAACTTTTTTTTTCTACTTTCTTCTAAAATGACGTTAATTTCATAGAAGTCAACAAATCTGTCCATTTTTAATAATTAATTATTAAAAAAATATAAAAATCAGAATAAGTGTGAGCGTGTAAGTGACGCGCCTCAACAATTTCAACAAAAGGTGACGTCAAAATTATAGATATATAAATAAAACGCGCGTGTTAGTCAGGCATTTAACAAATAAAGGTGACGTCAGAAATATAGATACAGAATCTACTATATGTATAGGTGTAATAACAGAGAGAGAGAGAGAATACGTACAGATCTAATAAGGTCGAGATTAAGTTCATCAGGAGTCAATAACATATCAGCACTCGGATTCCGATAAAACATAAACTCACGATCTCCGTCTGCTTTCAACGTAACAAATGCAAGAGCAGTTCTGGCGCCTTTATCGAAATTGATTCCGTCACCGTTTACTCCGTTTTCCTTCAAGATCCCTGCTAGCATGTGACCGAATTCATCATCACCTAACTTTCCGACAAACGCCGATTTTCCACCGAGTCTTTGCACCGCGATCGCCACGTTCGCCGGAGCACCGCCGGGAGCTTTCAAAAATCCAGGTGCTTCGGATAAGGAGACACCGGAGACGGTCGGTACGAAGTCGATTAACATCTCCCCGAAACTGACGATTAGTTTGTTGTTGTTTTCGTTGACTCCATTAATGGCGGCCATTGTTGAATTTTGAGAAATGAGAAATTAGTGAGAAAATTATGAAAGAGAAAGAAATGAAGAGAGTGGAATTTGGATTTGGGGGTTGGGGTTTATATAAAGATTTTTTTATAAAGTTTGTTACATTTTGTAAATTAACTAATCTCTTTGGATAAGTATAAATTAATTATAGATATAGAATAAGATAAAGTTAATAGCTTAAATAAATAAATAAATAATATAAGGAAATGAAAAATGTAATGAAATTTTTTAAATATTTAATAAAGTTTTCGTATATGACATACGCAATCTAAACGGTATATTTCGTCAATTGTGTACAAATTTAACATTGGTCATTCGCAAATGTTATTTGAATATTCGAATATAAAACCTCTATAAGCTAGCGAAAAATGTCCAGTGATTTAAAGAATAATTAATTGAGTATGTTTTTATAAAATTAGAATGGAAAGAGTATAATGATTTTCATTTTGAAGGAAATGAATAAAAAATGGTAAATATATGATTGATTATAGTTTCTATGTGCTTGTGTTATAAATATACTTTGTAAATAGAATAGAAATAATGACTAGAATAAGAGAGTTTAAATTGAGAAATAAAATTATCACATCATTTCAGTTTTGGTTTTAAATTTTGGATTACAAAATATGAGATTACAGATTTGCTAGTAAAGGTGTAAATTAAAATAAGGGATGTTAATCAAAAGTATGGGTTGTGACGAAAAGATTATCTTGTTTCGAGTCGGCTTTAAACAAAAATATATGTTCCATCTCTTTTAGTTACCATTTGGTTACCATCATTTTATATAGAGTAACAATATTAATAATTACAATATTTATAAATAATAATAATACTAATAATAATAATATATATGAGTATAAATATAAACAAAAATATTATCTAGATTAATAAAATAGGATAAATATTCCGATATGGTTAATCTTATCTTGATTACAAAATTTTACAAATTATCATCTTATCCAAATAACAATATACGATTTATAGAATTTATATTATATCATATCATATAACATAATTGTTGTAATACTTATCCCAAAAAATAAATTGTAAATTTTATATCGTGGACTTGTATTATACTTTTTGTGTATTGATATATTATAATTATATTACTATATAAATTATAAAACAAATATTTAAGAACATTAAGAAAATAAATCTATCCATATGACCTTCAAAGACATAGAACATTGTTCTAAGTCTAGTTTTGTTGAAATGTTGGATTCAAATAAATCAGGGATAGGATTATCTCGCAAAGTTAACCATTTGGTTTGTTAAATATTTTTAATAAAAATGATATATAAACCACTTCTATTTGTTTATTATTGTCTTATTAATCCACATTAGAGACCTACAAGGCTAGAGAACAAAACAAATTACTATTTTAAGATAATTTGGGAGGGGGTTGGTGGGTGGTGTTCACAAGTGGCCCAAGGTTTTTGCATGTAGTTTTCATTCATTAAATAATTTTATTAAGTACAAATACATAACCAATCCCCTATTTGAAACTATATTCATATTGGTTGTTCATAAACCAAAAAACCATGTACATATTCAAAGAAAGAAAAAGTCCCTTGTAAGCGGCTTATTATTTATTAAAATTTCGATTTATGTTTTATAAGTCCGAATTTTTCGACTTATATAACCGTTTATTGGCATATTACTGTGTATTATGACATAATAAACACTAATAACCCCATAAATGGTTACATAAGCCGGAAAATACAGACTTAAAAAACGTAAACCGAAATATCAATAAGTCATAAGCCCCTTATATAAATCCAAACAAACCTCCTTTAATTAACTTACAAATTTACTTAATTAATTTATTTTCAATCTATAATAAATTTGTACATATAATGGTCAATTTCTTCTCATTTGAAGACTTGAGATTTAATGCCAACTATCAACTAATCAATGTCACATGGAGAGCATTTGAGGTTTAAGGGTATTTTTGTCAAGTTATAATAATATTCTTCAACATGATTATTCTTTATCTATCTAGTCACACTTTATCTGTTAGTATCAAAGTGAAATTCATGTCTACCCAACTATTAATTAACCAAGAAAATAATGGTCATTAATTTTTTTACTCCTATGATGTACCATTATAACAACTTATGTTAAAACTAGTTCAATACGTTGGAACATATGGTTTTGTCAAGAATGGTCATTCTCTTCAAATGAAGTTCCTCTATTTATTGTCTTACTCGGGTGTGTAACGCTTGATAAATATTGTTGTAACGAAGGTTTATCTTTGTCAACTCTGTCGCAATCTAGTTCTTTTGGATTATTAGATATAAATAAGTATGTCTAAAAAAGGTACTTTACTCAAAACCGTTTTCTAATGTATCTTTTAGTCAAAAGAGGAAAATGTCATATTTTCTTATTCTCTATCATCTTCTTGTTGTTGCGTTCTTGTTTCTTTTCTATCATTTTTTAGCTTCCCGCGTCTCATATATATACACGTTGACCTGCAAATGCAAGAAATAGACATTTTACGCATATAGTGGACAAAAAGCAACATGAACCTCCCTTTTAAGTTCCCTTAACAAGTAAAATTCAAATTTTGAACTTAAGAAAGAAGTTGTAATACACAATTATGTACATTATTCCTGAATTATTAGCAAAACATCCATTTGAAGTTCTAAATTTCTCCATTTCGCCTTAAAAATAGAAAATGTACGGTACACTTTTAATCTTAAAATTAAGGTAGCTATATTTAAAAACGATTACAATCATAATCAACACACTCAACAATTAATGTTTATTCGATACTGTGGAATGGAAAATTCATCCATACCATTGATAACCATAGAATAAAATTTGAGGACCATATTACATTAATTAAAACCTACCCTTAGACTTTTGTAAATATCCATAAATGGTCTCGGTCACCAATCATGTTACTCGTTGTATCCAACAATCCAAGTTCTAAGATCTATGATATCTACTCGTGCACCATCTAATTACCTTTGGTAGACATTAGGTAAGATTACAAATAATGTTAGAGCCTAATCAACAACATTTAACATATCAAATACAAGTCACGTCAACTATAGAAACACCCGTACACTTTCAAATGACATAATTAATCATATGCACTAAAAAATGTTACAATGACTTGCATCACTTCCGACCTCTTAGTATTGTTTGAATTGGTTTCTTCTTTTGTTGACCTAGGGACATATACATCGTGAATATAAAGTTCTCACCTTGAATCCAGTCTACCCGAATCTTCTCTTATGCAACCTTTGAAAATTCAGGTCGTGTTATCATTTAATACAATTTTTTTTTATTATTTGCTTGATTTTTGCTAACAGTTGAAAATGAAAATAATGAAGATTTATGCTTATTGCATAAAAGATGGTTTAAAAGTGTGCAATATCGAAACGAAAATAAGTTTAATTAAGCGATGTCAATTATGGTTTCAGATAACTTGTCCTCGTTGGAAATAAAAACACTTATGAAAGTAAAAAAATCTATTGTAGAATGATTTCGTATCCAAATTTAATCATAACATGTTATTCCAATTTTATAAAGATGGAACTCTCGACCTTAACAACTTTGGATAGTTACTAGTTAATTTCTAGTTATAAAATGGAGTTAAGTACATAAACAATCTTTGTGTTTGTCCTCATTTAACATGTCTTGTCCCTTTGTCGCAATTCAATCGCTATTAATCCCTCCCACTCATGTTTGGTTTCACGGTTGGTCCCTCACCTAACTTTTGTTAAGTTTTGTCGTTAAGGGGTCATTTTGACAAATTAATTATTCCCACAAGCAAATCAATGATTTATACATACGATCTTTGTGTTTTTTGGGGTTAAATCTTTGGGTAAGGTGTCTCGATCTCCGGCCCTATCTGCATAGGAGTTATTTGGGTAGAAAACCCATCGCAAATAGTTCTCTTAGTATCAGAGTCTTCTTTTGACATTCTTTTGACAGCTTGTAGATGTGCTTGTCGAGGAGCATGCATAAACTGAAAGACTTGATTTACAACAAACGTCATGTCAGGTCGCGTCAACGTGAAAGACTTTAGGCCTCCCACCATACTTGTATAGTTCCTTGAATCGAGTCTTTATGCAAAGCCAAAGCCTTTAGCGACTAGCATGACCTTTTCCTCTTGGATTTCTGTGCTTAGGGTTTGGTCTAGGTTTTGTGTTTGATTAATACCAACGATTAGAGTTTTACTTCAGCTTCTTATGGTGAGTAGCGTTGGGTGGTATTTCCATGATTTTGAAGGTGGTTAGTAGTTGATAGTTGGTTGAGGTTTCGAAGGTGGATGTACGAAGTGTAGTTGTCGGGGGACGAAGATGGTTGTAGAGAGGGTGATCGGACATTCTGGGAGCGTTAGGTGGAGAGAGAGATTGCGAAGGAAGCGTATTATGAAGAAAAAATGTTTGGGATATGTAGTGTTAATTACTAAATTGTCCTTATAGTTAAGTAAATGACCAAAATACATCCACATTAGGAACATGTGACCTACTTAACGCCATCACGTAACAAAGGTTAGAAGGAGAGACCAACCGTGTAGCCTAACATTCATACGAGGGACTAACCACAATTGAATTGCGAAAGAAGGACGATACATGTTAAATCGGAACAAACACAAGAACCATTTACTTACTTAACTTTATAAAATAATATCCGGATAGCACATGGCTATATAAAATATATAAACTCAAATATAGCACATAGTATGTATGTATACTATAATCATGATTAGCATCCAAATTAATTGTTATTATATTCAAAGTGGAAATTATAAATCATTTTAAAGTGCCTTTTCCTACAAGTGGAGAGGCACGAAGATTAAAGATGAGCCAACCTTTGGGAATTTTAATTCTCGTTAAATATATATTTGTAGTAAACTCAAAAGACCATTTATTCCAACTTTATAGTTTTATATTCATGTGAATCATTTTTAAACAAATTGTTCGCCTTGTGTTAAACAAAGGTTTTAAATTTGATTATCTTCGAGAATTCTGAATCATGAATCACTTCAATAATATATTTGAACCATGTAAATGCTACGGGTTTATGAAATCGTTCTTTATTTCTAGACACTTAAATATTGAAAGCAAAAATTTAAAAATTCCGTAACCATAAAAACATAGCAAGTAATAGTCAAAGTCAGTTGGAAATCGAAAGTGAACATGACGAGAAGGGGGGCATCTAGGGGGCGTTTGCCCCTAGACCACCGCAAAGGACCCGTCGCCTTGACACCCACTTATTTGATCTTAAACAAAAACCTTTTAGTAATTAAACAAACCGAGTTGAAATAATTGTTAATAACACTAATACGAGCAACAATGACACTATACAAAGACACAAAGTATCAATTCCGTCTTGTCAAGATAATATTTTGTTGTTATCTGAATTATCATATTTATAGATCGTGACTAACGATATTTTATTCAAAAGATTGATCATGATTCGAATGGTATCCATGTTTATGAGGACGAAAATGAGACAAGCATAGGCAAGTGGTGATGTAAAATACGTAGGGAATCGAAAAAAGGTGGCAAATTTGGAGTAAAGTTTTTAAAACATCAATGTCAATACAAGTTTGATTGAAAAAGATGGCATAAATTAACATGTTGTCTTCTTTTGCTTACAACACAAACAAAACCTCTCTTTTTCATTGACATTTCAACTACTTACTCAACATACATTTTTACATTTCGCCTTTTGTTTTTACTTCATGACGATCTGGTGAAATGTGTCGTTTGATCGATATGACCCATAAATTGTATACAAAATGACTTACATTTTTCGTACCTAGAGAATAAAGATACGTTTAATTACAAGTCATATAAGATTATCAGATTATCGGACAATACCTTGATCATTCAGATGGACACCTCACATATAGCACATACACAGCATTTCATTTTCATTTTCTCACCAGTCAGAGAAATTTTTACCAATCATAATAACATACTTTAATTTTCTTTTACCGATAATAGCAACTTAATTTACCTCTTGGCCGCTATGATTGATTAGAAATGAAGTTTGTGGCTACAAGAAATTCCGATAACTTTTAAAGCACGTTGTTGTTATTGGTAAAAGTGTGAAACGGCTATTTTTGCAATTACCCTATATCTTCAGCTAATTCACAGATGGTCTCACTCGCCTCTCAAAAGTATGATTCCGACATTTCTACAAGAAAAAAATTGCAGTTAAATTTATTTTACTTCAAAACAAACAACTTTTAATTTTAATAATCATAAGAAAACAGAAACTTTACCGGTTTGTACTTGATAAAAGATTAAGACTTTAAATATCCTAATGTCCAATTGTACCCTTAACTCGTAATTCTTCGTTGCAAGAATCCAATTCAGTACTAGACTCGTCTGTGCAGTCCAGATCACTTAGGGACGCGTAATCATCATCATCATTATCATCATCGTAATCATCTTCATTTGCTGATAATTCGTCATTGTCAGTTGCTACAACGTTTTGTGGTTCTCCTATGCCTTCACATACATCATTATTGACAGTGTCCTGATTGCTATTAGCAGAGTTACCATAAAGTGCAATGTGCCTATGATATAGTTCTAGTTCCTTCTCAGAAATAGCAATATAGTGCCTGACAGTCTCGAGTGATTGCTCGTATTTCGACTTTTCTAGTGCCTGCATGTACAAAATCACAAATGAGAAGAGTCGAAAAATGAAAATAAAGTTCTTTTCGGCTAAGGCATTCTTAGAAAAATGAAATGTAATATCTAAGTAGTAGAAAACTTCATGTGCATGAGGTATGTCTTCGTTTTCATATCGTATACGAGCTATAGGTTCCTTTCCAGATTTGTTTTTTTTTTGTCCTTCTAACTAACTTCCTCATGTTCACTACTTTCTATTCGGGAACCGGTCCAATCAGTAAAATAATCTTTCCCCTAAATTTAATGCTACATTGCTACTTGTACCACAGACTTACCAAACATTTAGGCAACCTATCAGCTAAACGAAAAGATTTACTCAAAGTAGTCTCAACACTTGACTTTTATGCTACTTGTACCACAAACTTACCAAACATTTAGGCAGCCTATAAGCTAAACGATAAATATTTACTTATTGTAGTCTCAACCTGATTTTCTATGAGTTTAATAGTTTGATTTATTTATAATTAAAAGCTGTTAGTAGATAAATTAACTTAAAACAAATGTTATATACGAAGAAGGTCCATAAAATTTGTACATTATATTTTTTGGAAAGTACTGGGTCTAACGTTGTGTTTTCTGAACAATATAAGAACAATACGAGAGAAAAATTATACACTCGATAACCCTGTAGATCAAAAGAAACTCTATACAGATGGTAATACAATGTTATAGATATTTTAACTAGATATAAGAAAGATACTGACCTTTTTCTTGGACAACGTGTCTATTGGACTCATAACCTCTGGTTGAACATAGTCCTTTCCACGATAAAATACTACGGTATCGTCTCCAATCACCTGAATTGGGATTCCACCACTTAATCTCGCAAGTTCGTTAGCATACTCCTGTATTTGACCAGGTTTACAAGGCTTGCAGTAGACTTTCACTGTCTCGTGTTTTTTCCAATGCATATGCATATTGAGAATAACACCTCCAAACACACCCCTTCTTCCAACTGGTACGTAATTCGACCCTTTCTGAGCCATCTTTTTCATGTAAAATCTTTCTTCACCTGTCATTTCCACTGGTTTCACCATAGGTCCCTGGAGTCTCGAAACTTCATACCGCTTGAGTCTCTCAACAAGTAAAGCTTCCTTCATTTTTGCCTGAAAATAACAAAAGGTTGTTTTAAAAAGAAAAAAAAAATTAAACTTCACATTAAAGGGTTTTCTTTTGCATTCATAATGCATTAGATCCGCCGAATTACATACCAAAGTTTCGATATAAACATTTTAAGCAGAAAAAGAACTGGCAAGACATGTTGACTACAAGACTAAGCTGGCTCAAATTAGCTTCCTTGTAATCACTCCGACCTCATGTGCTTCCAAATAAACGAAATAATTTTTACATCCTCCTACCTTCATTTTATGTTAAAGCATATAAATCCAAAGTTTGGTATTCAGTACCATTGGTACCCAGCTGTTTATAATAATATAACGAATATCGGTGCTAATCATTTCCGGCTTTCTCAAAGTCTAAAACCAATATACTTATTTGGAACCACATTCTATGGTAGCGGAATCATCGTTTCCACAAACATTTTGCATAAATAGTTCGCATAAACAAGGGGATACAATGTTTAATGATAAAATCTACACAAATCATTCATCTTTAAACTAATTATAGTCTTTCCAATCACTCATATGCAATATCGAATAGGACGGCATATTACAAGCAACTTTGGTGACTAAAGGTTTGCTATCTCGATACTTTTCGACTTTTAGGCTTGATAGCGAACTACAACTAGGATAGTTGAATTGAGTTAAATAGTTGAAACATCTCAAGGCGAAATCTGTACATTTTACTATTTGATTACATTATCACTTAACTAGACAAAATGTTTGTATTATGATACAACTAACCTTTTCGAGCTTAAATTTGATTCGTTCCTCAGCATTAGCAAACTTAGCCTTACTTCTGGACCCTTTAATCGTAAGGCGACGAGGATCATTCTTATTAGCAAAGTTTCTCTTTTTCTTATCCTTTTTCCTCTTCAATTTCAGTCTTTTTTTAGTCAACCACTTATACTTGTTAGGCGGATCAATTTCATGTATTTCAAATTTGGGTTTCCCTTCCGATATAACGCAACGCACTGTCGACGAAACCGATGGCAATGGTGATCCATAGTGTCGTGAGTTTATGTATGCACACCAAGTGTTTGAAGAAATGCGGGAATGTAATGTGGATGAAATTGGCCTGAAAAAAGATGGGAAAATAGTGAATTTGGATTGGATTTAGTTAGTATGGAGAAATTGAAGAAATAGTGATACCTGGGTGAGTAAGAAATGGGTTTGAAAAATGAAGAAAAACATCGTCTTGTGAAGGCGGGAATTGAACGATTTGCCATGAGATTGATTCCGAGAATACTATATACTGTAGAGATAGCATATCAAAGCAGCCCAGAAAATCAACAATTCTTATGTGTAATTACGGTGACATTGGGTTTGATAAGCCTTAAAAGGGCATATCTGGCTCGTGTATTTGGCTCGTGGATTTTGAAGGATTCGAAAGGAACCGAAATTTATAATGTAAGAGGTTAAGTTGAGTATTAGGGGTTTTTTTAACCACAGGCATTTTAAAGTTTGTAGCTCTAAGAAGAAGAATAATTATGATTAAGATAATGCATATGTTAAATCGCTAAACCACTACTAACTTGATATTTGTTTCTCCTCATGGGTTCAAAGAGAATCTTGTTAATCTTGACAAATGTTTTTCATTTATTTAGTTTATTGAAAGCATATATTTTTAGAAAGTCTTTCTTTTTAAATTTCATCTCTTCTTAAACATATAATCTAGAAGAAACTTTTATTTATAGGTCTTCGAAAAACTTAACTCTTTCTTATTATTAATAATAATTGTTGTCTTACTTTCATAACATGTTTTAACCCCGACTTTGGCATTTCATTAATATGTAAGCAGATTCGCTCGATTTTAGTGAGCTAAATAATTATCTCCGTACGGATTGGAGTACGAAAGACCTTGTCCAAGAAGGAAATCAATATAGTCCTTTATTTTTTTCAGATATCGTCACGTGTCTTAATTCCTATCACTCTCTCGGGAATAGGAGACATAATAGAACGCACATAAGAAAGTATTGTCCTTTTTCGTCTAATAAGTTATGTTTTCAAAGCCTTTTGCTTAAGATATGGACCATGACAAAACCATATGATATGTCCTTGTTTAAATACCATACAGGCACTATTTAGCCCTCTCTACTCCTCTTTCACCGGCTTTTATTTGTCTTTTTTAATAGACGGATTTGTATTGGTCATTGTCGAAGTATCTAAACATGACTCTTAAAACTTATCATAAGTAACATACTTTTTTGATCTATTCTTTTTTGATTTTCTAAGTTGATTATGATTATTTAGGAATTAAAGTACATGTAATAAAATGGTTGAGAAAGCTGTATGTATTAATGTACTATGGTGATACTATCGGTTCGTCATATTCATAAACCTAAACCTAAATCAAAAAATTCAGTTAACCTATATTCGGTTAACCGAAAAATCGGTTAATCTATAATCGGTTACTCGGTTAACCAATTAATCTTTCTTAAACCTAATACACCCATAAACTAAAACTAAATATCTATAATTGCATTTTAAAAATTATAAATTTCATTTGCTATTTAAAATTGTAAATCTGTAATACCATATTCACATTGTCTAACCAAACTACTAATACTAATTGATATCATATTATAAAGAGTTAATTACATAATTGGTCCCTGTGTTTGTTCCAAAACAACGGGTCCAGTCACTGGGTCACAATTCGTTCGGGTCCAGTCCCTGGAGCCTATCTTTGGTTGCACGTTTGGTCCCTCCGTCACCTGAAATGACGGATATACCCTTATCTTCTCTTTTATTTATTTATTTTTCCTTTTTATTACTCATCTATTTTATTAATTTCCTTTTTTTCAATCTTTTTTTTTCATTCCCTCTAGACAGCAAGAGAGTTCATTATGTCTCCCATGAAATCGAAATCAAATAGAAATCAACAAATTGAAATCGAAATCGAAATCCCACACTATCTCCCATGAAATCGTAAACCTGCAAATCGAAATCCCACACTATCGAAATCCAAATCGAAATCCCACACTATCTCGTAAACCAAATCGAAAGCCCACACTATCTCCCATGAAATCGTTATTAAAAAACCTGCAAATCAAATAGAAATCAGCGGTTTCGGGTCCCGAGTACCAACAACCAACGGTTCTTCTTTCCCAACGGTAGCAATAAGAATCACCACATCAATCAAAAATATAACAATGTAAACAGTCCTCATGCCAAGAAGTGAAGTTATATACCCTAAAAACGAAGGACCCAGTGCCTTCTCTATAACTTTTCCATCTCTGTATCTTTCAAGGAATAGTGTGATTTGGGATCCTTGATCTTCTTTCCATCTCTGTATATACGACCAAGAGAGGCGGTGATTGAGAAGAAAAATAGAGATTTAGGGTTTGAGAGGGAATTGCAGTTTTTTTTATTTTGGTTTATTTGGGATTAGGATAATTAAAGAGATAACCAATCATATTGTGACACGTGGAGATAATAAAATAAAGTAATGAAATAAGAGGAAAAAAAGAGGAAGAAAATTAAAAGATAAGGGTAGTTTAGTCATTTTATGTGACGGAGGGACCAAACGTGCAACCAAAGATAGGCTCCAGGGACTGGACCCGAACGAATTGTGACCCAGGGACTAGACCCGTTGTTTTGGAACAAACACAGGGACCAATTATGTATTTAACTCTATTATAAATTGCCATGACTTAACAATGTAATTTGTAAATAAATAATGCAATTTGTCATCAAAGCTTGGCTATACATCAGGT
Organism: Senecio squalidus; assembly: GCA_910822075.1. Classification (NCBI taxonomy): domain Eukaryota; kingdom Viridiplantae; phylum Streptophyta; class Magnoliopsida; order Asterales; family Asteraceae; genus Senecio; species Senecio squalidus. The sequence goes on along the minus strand of CAJVGC010000508.1, from coordinate 41,253,397 downwards.
GACGGCCATTTTTAACCCAAATTACTTAATTAAGCGCATCATATAAAAAATACTTATACATGTAAGTTGGTTTATTTTTCTTAAACTCGGTGACAATCATTTTTAACCCAAATTATTTAATTAAGTGCATCATATAAAAAATACTTATACATGTGAGTTGGTTTATTTTTCTTAAACTCAACTCCCGGACATTTTAGTGATTCAGGGCCAGTGACATCCAATTGGACAGTATGCAATCCACAAAGACTCGAACCTGAGACCTCAACTAGGGGCGAACCATTGACGCAAACGCCATTGACAATGGAGACCTACAATTGACCTACATATACAAAATTATTAGAAGTTAGCTTCAAAGGAAGACTAAAAGAAATTCCTCTAAATGCTTTTTGGTTATTACAAACACAATAGACTAAACAAGTAAATATATATTAAATTAATAGTAATAAGTTTTTTTTTTCTTTAATTTTTCGATCAACAATCCGTTACTCAAATTGTGAACCATAACCTAACCGAAAAACCGGAAAAATAATCGGTTGGGTTAATAAACCAAAAGTTTAAAAAAAGTCGGTTTGGTTAACCTGAAAATCGGTACGGTTTACCGGTTTTGCGGATAGGTTTTGTGATTCCAATTTTTTTAAACACCCTTAGGTGATACCAAACAAGTCTTACATCCATCATGCTACTTTACACCACAACATATATAAGTACAAAATGGTGATTTATATGCAGCAAAGAGAATATTGAAGTGTTGTTACACTATATGCCCCAAACATAAAACAACATATTATACAAACACTAACATAAGAGTGTTATGTACAAATCACTTTCTTTTAAAATATCTGATATTTAACAAATGTCTTTCTTTCATCAATTCAATACTTCTTAATTGTTTTTTGTTTTGTTGGTGTGTCCAACCTAATAATCATAAAACGAATCCGACTCAAACAACATGTTAAGATAATTTTTAATTTATTAAACGGAGTTAATTCGACAAACTAAAATGATAGAGAAGAAGGACCTTTGTTAGTCACAAAAGTCCTACCTTTTGTCGATTAAGGGACCATTGAGTTTCAAAAAGTCATAATAATAACATTTGTTTTCAAACAAAAAAACATGTAAATAAACCGAAGCAAAACCGAACTATAGATCGGTTTATGGTTCCGTATTAACCAAAACGAATTCGATTTTTTTTTCCAACATGGTTTGATTTTTTCTCCTTACTTCAGTTTAGTTTGATTTTCGATTTAAATTTTATAAATAAAAAGTCGAAAAACTTAATCCGACCAAAAAACTGAACCGAACTTAAAAAAAACCATACCCATATATCTCAGTGTCCGGACCCTGTTACTTTGGTCCATCAATAATCCCCAATTGCATTTCTCTGTTGATCCTGATCATCATCATAAATCACTGTTAGCTGCTTAAAACCATCATTCATCATACACCCACCAATCATCCCAATCATAATTCCATCTTAATTAATAGTAAGTTTTTCTCTCTTTAATTTTCCCAAATTTAGCAAACCCATGTCATTTCTTTAATTCTTTTACCATAAAAACATAATTTTTTTTCCAAAAAATTTCATAAAAAATGTGCCCTTTTAAACATTAGGGCTTGTTTAATGCATACTTGTTTATATTATGTTTTAGGGGGTGTTTGTTTCGGCTTATTTACCGGGCTTATAATTAAATTTTCGAAAAGATCATAAGTCAAAAAGAGTGAGCTTAAGCTAATAAGCCGGACAAATAAGCCGAAACAAATACCCGGGTATCATATAATTTTCATTAGGAAATACCATATTAGAAAAAAGATTACTTCTTTTTTTTTGTTGTTGTTGTTGTTGTTGTTGTCTAATTTGTGTGAAATTATATTATTCGTATTCATATTCGTATTTATTTCTATTGATTTTGACTTTTTGAATTCGATTATGGTTTGGATATCTTATAAAAGTTTGCCAATGTGTTGTTATAATACCAAAACAGAGGGAAGTGATATAAGTATATGCAAAAGGCAAACGTGCCGAAACTTGAATTTTAGTTGCTTAGATAAGTAACTCTAGACTTTTGAGTTCGTTTAAGATTTAGTTTATTAGTAGTTTATCGTTATGAACTATTTTCCTGATAGGATAAAAGGTATGTGTCAAAACCATGTAGACTTTTGACTATATTCCCTCTCCATTTTGTACCTTGGTTGTGACTTTCAAAGGTAATTAAAGACGAAGCGAAAATGAGGTGTCTAGCACTGCATCTCGCCATAGGCAAGGGGCTGAGTGAACTAAGTTAGTAAGAGTTTCTAGATTGCGTCTATACTTAGTTTGAAATAGAACCATAAACAGGTGCATAATATGGAAAAATAAGAACTTAGATTCCTTTTGTGATATCCCAATAGGAAAATACTTTGAAACGAGAAATTACCATGAAAATTCATATACCTTTTATCCTAATAGGAAAGTATTTTGTAATGATAGATTTTCCAAGCAAATAGATCTTAAACGGAAAAAAAAGTCGTAAAAAGTTTGTCATTTTCCATTCCCTTGAGTCCTTGACCTAGATGAGATCATGAGAAGGGGAGAAGTTTTCAAATTTATAAAATGGGACTCAAAACCCTAAACGTAGACGAGCACTTTTTCCTGTAAAATAAAAGTATAATACTTACTCGGTTTAGCCGAGCGACCTTATCTTGCCTCTAACTACATTGATTTCGCCTTTAACTACCTTGATTTCCACATCTCATATGTGCTCTCTAACATGAATATGCTACTTAAATAACAAACCATTTATGTCAATGTGCTTGTGTTGTTTATTTCAGTTCTCTTATCAGACCTACTAATCTTGTAATGGTTACTTTGTGCAGTGGATTTCGAGGTTGATGATGATGTTAATAGTGAAGTTTTATTAAATTCTGCTGACATGGAAGGCAGAAAAGTAGATGAAGACGATATGATTGGATGTTCAGTTGAAGCCATGTTTCAAAACGATCATGATATTAAAATCGATCAAGATGAGTCAAAAACATGTATGGTTCCATTTGATGGGCCCCATATAGTCAATAACTCGATTGTAGTTGAAGAACCGTATGTCGGGCAGGAGTTTGATTCTGAAGCAGCCGCACATGCGTTTTATAATTCATATGCTACAAAAGTGGGATTTGTTATCCGTGTGAGCAAACTTTCTAGATCAAGACGTGATGGATCTGCCATAGGAAGAGCTCTTGTGTGCAATAAAGAGGGTTTTAGGACACCTGATAAACGTGAAAAGATTGTTAGACAAAGGGCGGAAACGCGGGTTGGTTGTAGAGCAATGGTTCTATTTAGAAAAATAAGCTCGGGAAAATGGGTTATTACTAAATTTGTCAAGGAGCACACTCATCCGTTGGCACCTGGAAAAGGGCGCAGGGACTTGATTTATGACCAATACCCGGTTCGTCCCCTTCCTAATTTATGTACTTAATACAGTTTTAATATTTTTGTGTTTAGATGTGCGAGTGATTATGAGATATTGAATAATTAGAATCTGATAACTAGATGTAGTAACACGAGCTATAGAATATAGTTTTAGATGTGCGTATGCTGTTAGAAGTTGTAATGTTTGGGTGTTATGCAATTCTGGTTATTTAAGAAATTAATAAAAATGACCAAAAAGGACATTTCTTTGAAATACGTAGGCCATTGTAAAAGGAAATAAAAGTATCTCATATTAGGTTAAAATAAGGGTTAAATAAGTAAATTTGTCTTACCTCCCCCAGACCCCGGCCTCGACGGCATTGGGTGTTGTTGTTTTTGTTTTACCCTTTGAATAATCAGTTTTATTTCAGCTGATATGAAACTCGTTATCCACAACTAATTGTTTGACACCTAAATAATTAGAGGCAAAATAAACATATGAGGTTCTCCAAACAGTAAAAACTGATTATTGCAAATTCAAGCTGTAATAGCTAGATAATTAGCTCCAAAACGCAAATCCAAACACCCCTTAAATATATTACGTTGCTGTTAAATTACCATTTTTTATTGTAAAATATCTGATAATTTGAAGGTTTATATATCTTATTGAACTGGTATACCTTTGTGAACTTTATCTCAACTTAAGCTGCAATGGATACATTTAGTTGTAGAATTAAATCAAGGTTGCATTTAGAGAAGTGCTTCAGATGTTATTTCAGAGGAGAACTCACAACCGGGATCCAATAATCTCACCAACTTTATTTTCCTTATTTATGTATCCTTAGGAGGAAAATCCAACCCTATGCACGGGGTTTAGAGTGCTAAATCCTATACAAATTTCAAAAAATTTCCTTGTACGACCTTTTGCAATGTTTCATTTAAGTCTTAATTAATTAAGAATATTCTAACAATCTACTTTCTCATATTAGGAACTTTAAATAATCTACCATATTAGGAATATTCTAACAATCTCGAGACATGGTTCTAAAACTTATTTATTAAAATGAATCTAATGCCGCATCAATAAGGAAAGGAATGAAAGTGGTTAAGTTCTAGCCACATTCATTCATACTACTTTCTCAGGCTTTCTTCATACTTTAGGATATGATCTTTTGTCATTGGATCATGAATACCGGCAAGTGGATCCTTAACATGTCCAAGTTAAAATTTGCTACCCACAATCCAAAACACAAACTCATTAATATGCTACTCAAAATCTTGGAAGTCTTGGTGACTAGGAAAAAAATATGGATCTTTAGAACTAGTTGCATAAACTAATGTAAGTTTTCATGTTTTTTAGATACTATTAGAATATAAAGATATTAATATCGATCGCGTTTTTTAAAACCCACTTTGGCTTTTAAGTGAACTATATCAGAGTTTCTTGTTTCTGATAGAGTGATTATTCAAGTGACATTATTGACTTCATTCGAGTTTTCTATTGAAAATTAATTGTTTGTTGGCTATATGAATTTGGTTATGATTCTGTTTGTGGCTTTTATTAATCCTTAGTAAGAGTGTGTTAGGATAGAAGAAGGAGAGATTAGTGCGGATATGTCAATGGTTCTTCTGTTACGTCTTGTTCTATCAAGTCTTTTTTCTCTTTTAGGTACGTTGACAGATTCTTAGATATTTACATGCAACTTGGGTTTCTATTGAATGTAATCTAAAAGTGGATATTTTTCCATCTCTTTAAGCTTTCATTAATGTTTCACAGGATAGGCCTTTTTGGTCAAACTTTATCTTTACACGCTTTGTCAAGATTGTGTTGATGATGGCAAAACTCGTTGCTCATACATTATTGTTTTGACCTAATAATTTGAAAATCGTAGTCGCTTTTACCCAAATTTGAAATTATAATAATTACTTAAACACCCACAACTGATTAATGCGACTTCAAGCTATAATAATTAATTTAAATGCATATCCGAACACCTCTACCTTTATACTGTAAGTTGTAACCTTATTTGACTATATATGAAGTACCACATATTGGTTGCTCGAAATGTAAAAGGTCCGTACTGGTTTTGATTCTAACTTTGACCTGCTTATCTTTATATTATTTGTTACCATTCTTAAACAAGTTTCATCTTTATGTTTGATTTCTTATGTTTGGGCTATATACACATTGATTAAAATAAACAAAAAGACTCTTGAAACTAGATCTTTTATTTCGGAACATAGCTCAAGTAGCGGATGTGAATGTTGAATAGTCCTACTACTACTAGATCTTTTATTTCCTTATTTCGCTACCAACTTATTATAGAGTAGCTGATGAATTAAAAAGTTTTATGTCTATCTGAAAAAGGTAACAGTTACTATTTTCGTTTGTCCCAAAAAGTGCAATGTTTCCTTAGCGATCAAACCTTTTCAAATGTTACCTATTTACAAAAATAGCAAGATATTGAAGAGATTATTAATAGTCCAAAATTTTCATTTGTCTTATTAAGGGGTGGGTTATTTGAGTTCTATGACCGTGAGTCAAAGACTTGTTAAAGTATTAGACAAGTCAAATATTGATTTTTTGTGACGGAAGGAGTATTTCTGTATTTATTTAGGCTCGTGAGGTCTTTTTAGCTGTTTTATTTGTTATTAAGAGTTGTTTTATATGGATTTCATCTAGTCCGTATAATCTTTCTTATCACTCTAATAGAGGTGGAGTTTGACCCATTTATTTGAAATGGTTGGATTTCGGTTATATTATTTCTGTGAACTTCAAAAACTTAGTTACTCATGAGAGTGGTCAAATGGATAGGAAGTGACCCGAAGTGTGTATAAATGCTTGAAACTAATCATTTTATTAAAAACAATCAGATTAATACCTTAATAAGATAGCTTTTAATTATATTTAGTGCACTAGTTATTTATTAAAATCACGGGATAGTTTTGCTTGAGGCTTTTAATCAAACGTAGCACATTATCTGTTTTCTCAAAAGAAATGGACAAAAATGTTTGTGGGTCAACCCAACTATCCAAGCCAACCTGACCTGACCCGTCCTGAATTAAAACGATTCCTTTCAAGTCAAACCAGTTTGACCCGTTTCCAGACTATCCCATTTTGTCACCTTCAATTACAAGCTTTCATTTTGGTACGTTTTAAGGTTACATCTGACATCCCACTTATTGCAATTTTTCATTCGGTTTTTGCAGAATGAGCATGATAAGATTCGGGAACTATCACAGCAACTTGCAATCGAGAAAAAAAGATCAGCTACCTATAAAAGACATCTGGAAATGGTTTTCGAGTACATTGATGAACACAATCAATCTCTGTCAAAAAAAATTGAAGACGTTGTAAACAACGTAAGTGCAATGGAGTCCAAAGACATTGAAACTGGTAGATAGCAAGTTTGACCAACTCTTTTGACCAAATAAGTCAAATTCATTACATATAGGAATCGTTATTATGTTGCTGGTTTTCACCGTTGCTTGTTGATTTGCAACTTAGCCTGTGGATGCACATTATGACCTTACTCTTGTTAGAAACATTTTTCGTTTTAAAAGATTTGTGTACAATTGGAAACCTTATATAGTAACTAAAGATGTGTTATCGTTGACAATCTCAGGGACCCTTTTGGATGCCCTTGGGAATTGAGTGATAACTATTATACCAGTTTATGTTCATCTTGCTGTTTTACGTGTCTTTTACCTGGTATCAATGTCGGTTGAAATCCTTTTTTCCTTGTATGGGAGTGTGCTCTTTAAATTCCTCGGCACTAGTAACTCATGTTGCCTTTTTATGTCAAGAGCTGATAAATGGCATAACGTTGATGAAATGGTTTGAGGTTTAAAAAAGCACAACCCCGAGACACCAAAATAATGTAATATTTCAGACTCCTTCCACTATATGTGATATACAACTTATGTCTTTCTTGCAAAATCCGACTTCATGTATTCATGGGATGTCGCAAATTCAAAGTGTCTTAAGTCGATTGGTTAAAACTCAGTTGAAACGAGTATTTGGTTGCGCCGCATAAATGTTTTTATGTAATCTTAATCACTTGTACACTGCCCTGATATATCTTCACTTGTATCTTCACACCCTAATTTTAACTACTACTAGTATTTACTTATTTAGGTATTTAGGTATTGTCTGAAGTTGCAATTTTTTAAAGTGATCATGATAAAGAAAAATGCTTATAAAATAAACATCAAGATGATTTAATCATTTAAGTTTTACTTTTGTTTTTATATAAAGTAAACGATATTAATTTTAGTTTAAAAGATTTAATTTGTAGTCGTCATGGTTACACTGAAAATGTAGACGTGTTAATTTAAATTTTAAAATGTACATTACCTATCATTATCGAGGTTTTTTTTAAAATTAATTTTGTCAAAAGTTAAATGACTAAAACAAGCTTCTATTCAAATCGATCGATGACAAAGATAAACTTCAAAGTCTTTATGCATGTAATTTTGTTAAAAGAAAGGTATTTTAGTTGTTCTAAAAGAAAATTCCTCCGTATTTTAAAGTCTACTCAACATAGTTTTAAAGTTATGCTTAAAATGTTCGGACACACATAATTGTATTATATACTACTAATAACCACCGTTTCTTCATAGGGTAAGTGTGGTATCATACCAGTTTATTTTTAATCATTCTTTTATATCGAGTACCGTTCAAAAATAAATCGGTTTGATACCAACAACACTGAATACCTAACTTTTGGAAATGTGGCACCAAATACCGAACATTTCAAGACTTTGTTCACTCTTTGATTTAAATAACCGTCTATATATTAAATAATCACTGTAAATGTTCTCATCTTGTGACTCAGTGATAAGTAGGGGTGTTCAAAAGACACGGACCGGACCGAACCGGTAAAAACCGGACCGGACCGAGACAAAAAAAATTAAGAAACGGTGGACCGAGGACCGGACCGCTTTTTCCGTGTCATTTCCGGTTCGGTTCCTAGTCGGTTCTTCGGTTTTTCGGTTCATTTCGGTTTTAATACCTCACACAATACACAACATAGTAATAAAAAAAGGTTATTCAATTTAAAAGGAAAAAAAAGTCATGCAAAGATTAAGAAAAAAGTAGGTTAAACGATAAGCAACACATAAATAATCGTATCGAATTACTAATCATAAACGTTAATACGTAATAGACATAGTAAAAAACTAAAACGATACCAAATACGAATAGTAAAAACAAAAAACAAAAAACGTAAATTGTTTATTTATTCGTCATGTGCATTATCAATCATCTAGCTTCTCCACATCTTCCAACTCGACAATTTTTTTCCAAAATATCTATAAATAATCAAATAATAGTTAGTAATTATATAAAAATACATACATATAAGTAAATGTTTGTTCTTATTAAAATTTAAAAAATCAAATTTTAATTATTAAGATTATCAAACTATCTATTTTATTAAAATAAAGCAGTTACTATGATAAAATTTTTAATCAAATATTTTTAATTAAAGGATAAAGGATTTTTTAATTACCTTTGATGAGTTCGTAAAGAATGAAACAAGTATGTTTATTAAATAACTCTTTTTTCACGTCAGATTCTATATACACATATATAAAAAGTTAACTTTTCAGTTCGAACCGGTGAACCGCCGGTTTAACCATGGACCGGACCAAATTTATTTTTTGAGTATTTTTGAGAACCGAGAACCGGACCATCATAGCCGGTCTAGTTCGGTTCCGGTCCAGTTCGGTTCCGGTCCAAATGCGGGCCGTTTTTTGCGGTTCTAGCAGGTTCTCGGTTTTTTTGGTCACCCCTAGTGATAAGGAGTTTATCTATAAAGGAGGTCTTGGGTTCAAACTTGTGCTTCAACCACCTAATCCACCTAATCCTGGAACACATGATTTATCTCTTTTACATCGACCGCAAGACCGATCAATAGCAACGTCTAGGGAGAAAATACGATTAACAAACTCCTAAAAATATTATGAGAAAATGTTAGCTACTTCACATTATCATTTATTTTAAAACTTTTTAATGACATATCATTTAAAAGAATTACAATTTCACCGAATTCATTATTTTTATTTTTTTCACTACACACACCACCGTTAAAATTATTCAACTTTACAGTCTCATTTGTAAGCCCTATTTTTCTATTTTTTTCTATTTTTTTCCTCAAATCCATCGAATTACTACAATATTTCATGCTTAATTGCCATGAGTCAATTTTAAAAATTAAAAATCAGTAGCTTTGTATTAATCCTAGTATAATTATTATTAGTATCTTTTGATTTTGATTAATAATACTGTATTTGTTTTTAATATGAAGGAAGGATATAAAAAATATGTATAATACCCGCAAAGTGAGTGATCTCTCTAGGAGTAGTCCGCTCGCAAAGCGATTCGGATACCTGGATTAACGATAAAAAAAATAAAAAAAATATTGAGTGGGTTAAGTGTTACCTTTGCATTGAGCGTGATCTATGTATACATTATCGTTGTAACCTTTTTAATGTTTTTGGTGTAAGGTTCGTGGGTCGCATACTGTCCAAATGGATGTCAATGTGGCCCCGAATCACTAACATTACCGTTAAAAAAAAACGATCTGTATTTGAGTTTTATATACGTTTATTAGATAATTTCCATTTGGAATGGTTATATTTCTACAGTGGACAAAGAACAAATGCCGTTGGAGGATGATATGGAGAAGATAGAAATACCTGCTCAACGGAAAGTAAGTTTGTGTGAAGCTCAAGAACCGTATGAGGGTATGCTATTTGAATCGGAAGAAGCAGCAACAATGTTTTATAATGATTATGCAGTTCGGGTGGGTTTTCTTGCACGTGTTTTATCTTCTCGTAAGTCAGAGAGAGACGGAACAATGATTTCACGTGGACTTGGATGTAGAGGGGATATAGAAAATAATAAAAACGACTACGGTTTAATCAAAAGGAAGAACAAGGGTGGAGAAACTTGTGCAGCAATGATCTTACTGAAAAGAGAGAAGCCCGGGAATTGGGTTGTTAGGAAATTTGTAAGAGAACATAACCATCCGCTTCATGTTTCAATTTCAAAGAAACGTCCCTCATTTGTAAGTTTCTGCTCTTTCTTTGGTTTCCACGTTTCATATATTAAGATGACGATTTTATTATATAAATGTATGGCATAGGATGAGAAAGATAAGATAATTCAGGAACTTAGTGCAGAATTACGTGTAAAGAAGCGGTTAAGTGCAGCATACCGGGAACAACTTGTTGCCTTAATGCAAGATGTTGATGGTCACAATGAACATTTATCCTCAAAAGTTCAACTTGTACGAAATAGTATAAAGAAACTTGAAGCAAGGAATGGGCATGTCCTCCAAAAATAGGCCAATTACTATATTTGAGGTGCGTATTCTAGTATTTCTTTCTTTTTAAAAAATGTACTCTAGTATATTTCAGATAGGCAATTCCTATGTAAAATGTTTATGTATAAGGGTATATGTATTATATGGTATAATAGAGGTTGTATATCGTTTCTAGTTACAGTCTGTATTCAATCTTTATCAACCTTTCATATAGTTCGTTAGTTTGTGTATAACCCTATGCTAAAACGTTTGGGTAGAAAACCGTATCTTGGCTATCTGGTTAAGATTTAACAAACTATTTGATTGGTCATGATAATCATTAATGTACTTATTGGTTAGAATAATATGGTAGCCGTACACATTAGAATATTTGCAGTCGGACTGTCGGAGTATAGTAATTGCCTTCTACATGATAAATATCAGCTGTTATTTACTTTAACTTCCAATATAACTCTCCCCGTCCCCTCCATAAATGACAAGTGTTAGAATTACAAAAAGAAAATTCATTTGACAAGATTTAAATAAATAATTTATTTTGATATTTCGAGTTAAAATATATAGGCAGTGAAAATATAGATGTGTTATAATTAATCTTCTATCTCAACTATTTGTGATGAGTATCGTTTAAAGTATGGTTTGGGTGGCCGGTTAAAACGGGTTTGGGTTGAAAAGGGTCATTTTAATGATGTTCGGGTCAGGGGATTTTGGATTTGACCCACAAACAACATTTATCCATTCAAAAAAAAAAAACAGGAAAATTGGTTAATGTTTTAATTTCAATTACAAAAGAGATGTTATACTTATATGCATTAAAGGTAGATTTCTTGCGATTTTCAACCAATTTGACTTGTTCCCCTGTTAGCTATTTTCTTAGCTTTGACATATTTGATCTATTGGGGATTAATCAACCCGTTTGTTAGTAAATGGGTGACATAGGCATCTCTAGATTGTACGGTAAAGCCATAGTAGATATTGGAGGTGGATATGGTTCCATTTGGAACCCGTGGCATTTGAGTTTTGAGAGAACACGTATTTTGTGACCTCTTAATATGATTTAACAGGTAACTTGAATTGGCTTCATTTGTGTTGGTGCATTCTGCATTAAAGATAGCAGTAAACAGAGGCTGGCCTCTTGAATTATAGTAGTATACCTCGACAAAGGTGGTTGATCTGTAGGAAAAGTTGGTGGAATACTCGCATCCACCATGATGTCCGTCAAGGCTGGTGTTTATATAGATGTAAGTTGCAAAAGCTGTATACCTTGATGCCTAATGTGTATATATTTATGAATGAATGAAAGAAAAATAGGTTAAGTTAATTTGTAGAATAGACATGGAAAGGTTTATTTTGATAAATCAGATCCTTAGACCATATTAGTGAACGAGGCTAACTGTGGTTAGTATTTTTCTTCTGGGTCTACATTTTAGGGCAAGTATAATAAGATCCAAACCCCAGATTTTTCACTATCATGTTGTAACATATGATTATAATGGCAATTCTGGTAAAGTGTTATTGATACTCTCCTTTAATTGATACAAGTTTTGTTATACATTTTCAATTTCTGCCTCGTGCCAATTTGACCATGGCACATATATTTATAACCACAAAATTCAATTTACAAAAGTAAAGTACAAATCGTTACATTGTTGTTTCAATTTACCCATAATAGTTATTAACTTGTTTAAACTTGAAATCGTTTTGACTTGTTACTCCACGTCTCCACATGCCCAATCGCCCATCCTACCATCTATGTGAATTTAGAATGATATAGAAGGTTTGTAGATTCATGATCATGATAAAAGACCACCGTGACGGTTTTGGTAGTTGGGAATATGATTTCTGATCTCCCAGAACTTGGATATCCGGCAATTACACAATGCGCAAAACAAGTAAAAGGGAAGAGTAGGAAGATAATTCCCAATCTCATAATACTGATATCTTCGATTGAGGACTAAACAAACCGTTGCGCAATGCACAAATGTAAAGAAAAGGGAGACTGAAAGATGGAAACAATTAGCACAACATACTAATTTATGAAACTAATTTATACAAGTAGCCTAACTAATAACTGTCTCATGACTTACCTAACCTATCCTCCTTTATCGAGGGACCAACAAGGAGCATTACAGGACAATTCACATGGTTCATCGCCAACACTTTAGCGTCAACTTAGACGGTCTGACTCACCCTCCATAGATGAAGTGATGTAGCTTATGCATCAAGAGAATATTAGATCTTGAAGTACTTGTATCCATCTTCAGGGTTTTTCATTCCCTCTTCCCAGTCACCCATTGACCGCCCACCAAATACTACCTGCTGTATACCCAAATACCTGACAAATTCCAAAACAAAAAACGACGAAAAACCGTGCAAATAAGTATAAACACACAATAAGAGTACCTACTTTTACTAGCAGTGTGTAGATATTATTAATGTAAATACAGAAGAAAGACGCTTACTCTGAACTCAACACAGTGAGGCAATTTAGTAACACATCGAGGGCAAAATAATCTGAAGTACCAATGTCTACCCTGTTAATCATTTTCAAAAAGTTGTGATATTTGATTTCTCAAAAGAAAAAGAAATAGCAGGTTAACGAAATTAAGTCGAATTTCATACCACACCCGTCCCCAGTTGTCCTGAAATTCAACATCACCGACATCATGGAATGATGATGGCATTACATTAAACCCCCTATCTGCATCGTATAGCGGATTGTATTCCATTGATGTGTTTGCCAACTGCAATATGAAGTCCATATAATAAGAACGAGAAACTGATTAGCTGAAACAGGCGTGATATTAAATTTGTGTTTTTACCTGCAAATTAGATGAATTAAATGCACCCAAACGTCCCATGACATACCATGACTGGATAACCTGTCACATATATAACCCAGATTGCTTTATTTAGTCTTCATACCCTGTATAAAGAAGCATAAATCGCATTTCCAGTTTATAAATAGATAACAGAACAGTTCAATAACCATCTTCTTGATATCGAGAACAAATAGAAAAAGCTGAAAACATTGTTTCCGTTTGGACCAAAAAGCTTGTGGGGAAAAAAAGCATAGATTAGAAAGAAAAAAAAAAAGATGGGAAAATGTACATACACTGCCAATCAGGTCAACGTCCCGATCAGAAGGAGGCCCATATAACTTGAACCATATATTGGAACCAACAGGACTGAAGCTGTTATTCACAAACATAAAACATGACCCTTTTTGGTAAATTAAATGGATTTTAAAGAAGAAAAATCACAAAAGAGTAAATACAAGAGAAAGAAAAGGAGTTAATTACTCTCTAAAGGTGACTTTAAATGCGACAACAGAACCCGTTTTAGCCTTGTGAAAGTCTCTCCCCTTCTTCCGAATCCTATCTTCGACCTATAAAATATCGAACATGAAAGCAATACTCAAACACTAAACAACAACAAGAGATCTGTATAATATACAATGAATGATAACATCAACTTATAGCACAAGTTCCTTCTCAACCACGAAAAAGAGATCATTTCGTTTGTTAATTCCAGCTAATTTTAAAGGGCCTGAACACAGGGCCGGTAATTTGTCACTGTCGCTAAGAGTAGATGGCTGTTTTTTGCTTTATATAGAGTGTGAACTTAGGCTATTTGGTTTCATTTTCATCGTTATTGCTACTTTTTTATGAATCCTTGTAATTTCCCACATGTACCCTAATTCATCAACTAAATAGTATGATAGCCTAAACCATAAGACCTAGATTAGAAAATAAAAGCAACGTCTAGTTCAAAGGCAGTGTCGTTTGTGGCCTTAAATGGAAGAAAGTACGGGACACCAATATGTTGGAGAGTTCTGTTATATTCAACTATTTGGAGAGGGTCTCTAAGATGCTGAGACTTACATCCCAATTACACATGTGTGTATGTTGAATAAGTAAGCTGAAGTTTTACGTCTGTTGTTTTCCACTGCTTTGTAGTTGAAATGTTGCTGGTAAGCTTTTATCTGCTCGGTGATCAATTTAGTAGTTTGTTTTGACATATTATGCAGTTGAGAACACAGGGGTCACAAATCCTTATATCCTGTTGCAAACCTCTTATATACTACAAGGCTAAACCTTCTTAACAGTTAGTTAATGGAAGAAGTTATATACTAGAAGGCTAAACCGTCAAGTGTTGATATAGAGACAAAATCAAATGTGGAAAGATACAGTGGTACCAAAATCAAATGAGGAAAATGGAAGGCAACTTGCTATCTAATAGAGGGATCACAAACACAAACCACAACTTAAGCAAATGAGCTAAAATCATGGTTTCCAACTGAAAAATCCGAGACCAAGTGTTTGATTAGATGACCTTTTTACCGAGTTAAATTGTTCAGAATACTTATTTGAATGGGGATATTATATATGTCATTATACTACAATACTGTGAGCCTGTGGTCAAATAACATTTCAAGAAAACAGAAGGAAAAGGTAAATAATCTATCGAGAACGAAAGGTGGTTTTATGTCATTTAACATTCAAACAGCAGAACAGAACATGATCAGTAGATAAAACATACGGCATGCCAAACAGCACCATCACTTTTACATCTAACTAAATATAGGAAAAGAAGTACAGACACTAATACCTTCTGTCTCATCTGTTCCGGCTTCCCAATGGTATCACCCAAAACATTTCTAAGTTCGATATCATTTTTCGCTGCATCTTCCAATACCCTACAACCAAACCAACACATACACACTAAATAAAAGTCTCACTTTTTTCGCCTAAACCCAAATTAATCATTATTCCAGTTAAATAATTAAATCAAATCCACCACATTTTCAAACCACATCCAATAACATAAACCATTTACTACTCTTTTTCAGTCACATTACACTTTATATACTAACAATAAACCGTAACAATATAATTGTCCAAGTTTCTACTTTTGCTAAATTTTCTTATTCCACCCAGCCACCCAGGGCGGATCCCCGTGGAGCATAGTAGATAGTTGTCCCCGCTAAATATTTTTCACAATTTAAAAAATAGTTATATTTATGTTATTTTTAGTTTAATTAGTATTAATTGCACCTGTCGTATTTTGAACGGAGTAACTAAATAACGTTATAACTATCGAATAACTAAAATGAATTACTTGGCCCAAGAAGGATAATTATGAAGGCGATCATATTCACGTTTCCTTTTTTCTTCTCGAATTTTAAGCAATCTTCGGCTTCTTGCCGTCGTACCTGAGCCGCTAACGTCGTCAATTGACGAACTGTCATTCCGGTTACCGGGAGATTTTGCAGTTACTGTTGTTTTTCCGTTAACTTGAACAAATTTAGGGCACAGAAATAATGTTTCTTGATTTATTGAAATAGTGGAATAGCGATTGAATGCACTGCACATATGCTGCATTTTCAAAATTGGGGGAAATTCTGGGATTGAAATGGATAAGCTGATGTTTAGGGTTCTAAAGGGGTTTATGATTTTATCACTATAACCCCCTGTAGTTTGTTGGTTTAATTTTACAATCCCTCAACTGTAAAATGAACCTGCTGTGTTTGGGATCGCATATTTTTAGTTTTGCGTATTGCTTAAGGGGGTGTTTGTTTGGATATAGGAGTTTATGGCTTATTGACATTTTGGTCGGTTTATGTTTCATAAACTTGGATTTTTCGGCTTATTTAACCGTTTATGGGCTTATAACTGTTTATTATGACGTAATAAACAGCAATAAGCTCATAATTAGTTACATAAGCTGAGAAATTCGGACTTATGAAATGGAAATAATTCATAAGACGCTTATATAAGCCCAAACAAACACCCCTAAGTAGAAGGAAGCTCAAAATAGAGGTACCAAGAGTCCGAATTCTTTTTCGGAGTGTGGTTTTAGGCTTAAGAAGGCCAAAACACGCCAGATGAATTTTTATCCAAACATCAACACTACAGACTGTGCTCAAATACATACAATACACTGAACATATTTTTAATTTGTGTTTATCTAGTTAAACTTTGTTGGCTTAAATCTTTTAGCCGTCTAGATTCTCTAAACATTCCTTTAAACATCATGTAATTTCTATATTGTACTAAAGCTCATACTTTGTTTATTTAAAATTTTAAATACATCCATCATACATAAACATGTTTATTACTCCGTATTGACATAAGTTAGACCTAACATTTTGTCCTAATTGCAAAATACATTTTATCTTTAATCGTCAAAAAAATTATGTATAGTTTTAAGAAGGTTTACCAAGCAATTAAAAAAATGTTTATTAACGCCGTTCAAATTTTAAAATAATTGTAGAGGTCAAGCAAGTATCGATTTAGGTTGGTTCATATTAATTCTATGAAAAAAAGTTTTCAAAAAATACAAAAAAAGAATGACAAAATACTACAATTTTAAATCTTTTCATACATCTAAAGTTGGAAACAACAAAGATATGTTTATCTGGTCGTTCGGGTGAGATTTTGATTATATGGAAAAGCTCGAGTTTCTCCCAATCGCTACGGTGGGATTTTGGTTACATTGCGCTTGGGTAATGCCAAAGAAGTTCTCCACCTTCTGCTCGATTCATTGTCCAAGTTCTACAAAGCTTCCCAAAGGTTGGTGGTCTTTCTATTGCTTCGGCCGTCTTTTGGTCGATTTCGTGTGCAAGGAACAAAATGGTTTGTGATTTTCTCTGTTGGAAATCTGCTCTTCTCTTAGTAAAATCAAGGAGTTTCAATTGGCTTGTGGGAGCCAACAAATTGAATCAATCAAAATTATGTGTGGCTTGAAAGTCCTTTGGTTACCGTGGTTTAGTTGTTTGATTTAATTATGATGGCTTAGAGGTTTACTTTCTATCATTGTTTGCTCCCTTTCAATGCATGATTCAATTATGTTATCATAAAATGTAACCTTTAGTAACTTTTTTTCTAATCTTATATGATCTTTTTAAATATTTTTTAAAACTAGAGTGAATGATACATACTTTTTTCAAGTTAAGTGATTCAATTTGATTTTTTTTAAAATCGGACCTTTGAATGCTTATAACCTTTTATGCATTTTCTTCCCTTCAAACTATTCAACTAAGAGCACCCGAAGTGGGCGCGTTCTGGTACTCACAACGAGCACTATAGCTCGTTATCACTCCGAGCAGCTCGTTGTGAGAGGACCGTTGTCCCAACAACGGTTCGTTTTGAGTTTAAACTTTTTTTTTTTTTTATTCAAACGGTAATATTACCGTTTTATTTAAATAATTTTTTCTTTTTACCAAATTTCACCTATAAATACAACCACATTTTAACCAAAAAAATCACACCTTCTTTCAACAATCTTATTTTTAATCTCATACAATCTCATACCAATTCCAAAACCCTAAACCCTAAACACAAAATGTCTTCATCTTCCTCAAACGCTCCTCAAACAAACACAAACAATCCTTCGACGCCACAATCACAAACTTGAGCAGGTTCAATGGTCTTATTCACAGTCTTCCTACGAGTCCTTACACAACCATCTTCTACATCACTTAGAAAATAACTAGGTCGTTTTCTTTGTCGTTGGGTCGATATAGAAACGAATTTCCATTTTGGATATGGTCTCTCCAACAATGTTTTCCAGAATAATTGAGGTTGACATCCATCGAAATGTTTTCGATGGACCTCAACCTCAATTATTCTGGAAAACATTGCTGGAGAGACCATATCCAAAATGGAAATTCGATTCTCTATCGACCCAACGACAAAGAAAACGACCTAGTTATTTTCTAAGTGAAGGGGAAACTAGAGGTGAAAATGAAGGTAAAAAGGCAAAATTATATTTTTATTAATATATTTTTATTTAATGTTTAAATTATTAAGTTTTAATATTTTATATTCTTTTAATTATTTATTTATCTTTTATATTAATGTTTTAAGAAAAAAAATAAAAAAAATAAAATAATCCCACAACTTCCACAACCCTCATTATCATACCACCCAAAATCTCACAATCTTCATTCTCACTGCGCAACTTTTTCCCCACAACCCACATTGTCACTCATTATCACTCCGGGTGCTCTAAGACTCTTTTTGGGATTTCAAAAAACAATTTTTAAGATATGTACTCTTCAGATTTGTTTCGTATTTGTAATTGTAATTATATTCACGTTTAATCTTTATTTTATGACTTGGTTTCCGGTTTCTTTATGTGATTGCTTTGGCCAAATTTAAATAGTTGAACATGATTTCAAATCATTCATTTTATCCATTTCATTATCTTTTTATTTTTTTTATATGGTTTATTTAGTGTTTAATTTGTTGTGTTTATGTTAAAGATGAATGAAGGAACATATCATAATTTGGTATGTCTTCTGGCATAAAAGGGTTTTTTTAACTTGTGCCTTAGGACACATATTAACATCATTTTTGAATATTAAAAGTACAATCAAAAGTATCAAAAAGTACCATTTTTTATTGACTTCTTAACTTTTGATACTTTTGATTGTACTTTTAATATTTAAAAATGGTGTTAACGGGCACAAGTTAGAAAAACCCTAAACTTATAGTCATCACTTTTGTTGAGTTTTAAAAGCCCACAACTCCATATTATGTTATCCTAGGTTTGTAAATTTCGTAGATTTCCTACTAGCTTGCCTATTTTCATATCACCTCTCGATAATGATAATGTTTATTTATTTACTGTTCATTAAATAAATAAACATTATCATGTATAACATGTATATTGTATATGTATACGATCACTATAGTGATTAGATGTATGAGACAACCTGGATATAATGTATAACATGTATATTTCATATGTTAGTTGGAAATACCTCGGCCTCTTTTTCTGCTTCTCATCCGAAAGCATTCTAGCAATCCCTCTGCAGCGCGTGGGGCAACTTCCCTCGTTTATAAACATTTTTAAATACGGTTTTTGTAAATTAGATGATTTGTATTAGGAAAGAGTTAAATGATCCTTTTTTTGTGGTCGAAGTAATCAAATCAAATCAGCTAGTAGTATTCTTCAACTATAAATATAAATAGAGAAAAATGAATATGGGGCTGTTAGACATGCAAGTTTACATGCAAAACTCATCAAAAAAAATTTCGTTTTGTTAAAAATTCTTCAAATCTATATAATTTTAATCATATTTATTAAACTAACTTTACTAATTTTTAATAATTCACATCTTTTTCTTCATTAATCGTGTCTTTAAAAAATATAAGTTTTTTTGTCATCAGTGGGCATTTATCGAAGTCACTTTTTATAACTTCTTCATAATAAACAATGACCCCCTGCATTTTGAGGATCACCTCTCCCATGATGAATATAGGACAAATCAAGCGTTGAAAAGCATTTAAACCACAAAACGACATAGTTTTTAATGAATTTCGCATGTAAGCTTACATGTGTAACCGCCCCATATTCACTTCACCGTATAAATAATAAATTACATAATAATACATACACTATCAATTCAGCTTATTAGGGTTTCAGAAATTTTGTTTCAATATCTACAATATCAATGTCTTCCTTCAAGATTATAATCCCCGAAACCAGACACATTGTCTTCGTAAACGCTGGACCAGATGAACCCGTGAAGCACGTCATCAACCTCTCTAAAACCCACGAATCATCAATGATCCAAAATCACAAAGACAAGGTCGAAAAATCCGTGTTATTTGCTGAGAAAACCTATACAACTGTTTGCATGGAATTGTTAGAAGTAGGCAGTACTCCAAGATTCTTGGATGGATCTCAAGTGTTGGATCATGAAACATGTTCAACGATCGAAAGGTTTATAACGGATCACAAGTCTGTTTGTGTTTGTGCAAATAATGGCGTCGTCTCCGAGACAAAGATTGCTATTCCAGAACATTCTTCGGTTAATATTAATCATGGAAACGGTGGTAAAGATGATGAAGAATGTGAGATTTGTGTGATATGCCAAGAAGAACTCGAGACGGGTGATGATTGTTTTATATTGGCGGATTGTGGACATTTGTTTCATGAAGAATGCATCGAAGAATGGTTGCTTGTGGACAACGTTTGTCCAGTGTGCAGGAGGACGCTTCTTTCGTCTGTATACATGATTTAGGGTTCATAATTAGTTGCATAGAATTCAATAGGGTTTTTTTTCTTTATGTTGGAATTTTGTAGTTGCTAGTAATTTCTTTTAGGTTATGTGTATATTTTTACTGCAATATTTTACTTTAAGGTTAATCTCCTTAATTTAGTGCATGGTTAAAGTAACTGCCAACATCAATACGGGGATCGCCTCGTCGCTTCTTTCTAGAGACCAGCTTCTCAAGTGGGTGGCTTGGTAGAGTATTTCGGGCATGCGGTGAGCAGTGAAGGGGTATCAGCAGATAAAAGCAAGATTGTAAATCGTATAAACTTTTTATTGTTGGAGGGAAAATAAATGAATAAAGGAAAGGAAATCAGTCCGGTACTTTTGGATTCATCTGGTGCTTGAAACTGTTTATTTGGTTTTATTGTTGGAATTTCGAGCCTCGTGTTCTTGTTTCAGTAATCGTTTTCAAACGTCTCTACAACTTGTAAAATGAAATGCATGATCCATAAAATGATGAAATGAACAATACAAATTTAATTTGATTAAATGTGTTCAATTTGGATGATTGTCCCGTTTTGTTTGTAGAATTCCTAGCCTCGCCTTCTTGTTTAAGTAATCATTATCATACTTCTTTACAGCTCGTAATATAAAATGGTTTAATTAACAATAGTCGATAGAATAGTAATGGATTCCGTTTATCGTAGGTTGAGACATGGATTGTTTTTTCAACTTCTTTATGGTTCTTTGTAGTTTTACAGGAATCTTTCTGGTTCATGTTATTGGAATCATAGCACCGTCTTATATAAAAAGAAAAATTAATTGAAAATGGTGGAGTCGAGATCAAATACTGATAGTGACGAGAAAAGAGATGCAGTGCCTGAGTTAAAAGCAGTTAAAAAAAACAAGGGTAGGAAGCCGATTAAAGATAAAACGGAAAGGATTGCCACAAGGCAAAGTAAGCTAAAAAACCGCTGACTGCTGCTACTTCTATAAAAGGCAGCAGAAAAACGCTAAGAAAAATAGAAACTCGTGATTTCAGTGGCCTGGAAGCTGATCTAGAGGAAGTGTGTAAGAAAATTAGGAAGGGAAAGAATAATGATGACAATGACACGGATAAGGGTGGAGTGGATCGGCAGGAGCATACACAACTCGGTTAAGCACAAGAAATATCATGCTTAACTCCAATTAGTCCGTGGGGCGTATGGTAGTATCATCTCAATGTTGGTTTTTCTTTGGTTTTGGATGTAAATCACTTAGCCGATTGAGACACATTTAGTCTCAATCCTAGTTTTCTGTATGTGTATATTCAGCTATGTTGAATGATGAACACTTTGGTTGATAAAGAGCGGTTTCATTTTTTTGCCCTAAAAGCATAAGTAAGGAAAGAAATATTGATGTTTCTTTTGTTGTGCTTTTAGGGTAAACAAAATTTGACGGTACAGTAATATACCAAATCTTCAAATTTATCAAGAAATGTACATCTACCCAGAATTTGTCTGATATTCGTTATATTAAGTTCCTCGCTTTATTAACTTTTGGAAATATACCAAATCTGATATTTCTATGACTTACTGATATAGTGATATTTGAAGATGATTTTAAATATCCGAGATTTCTGCAGGCACATATATTAGGCAAATTTGAAAGTTTTATGACATTTGTGTGTAATTCAAGTTTATTAAAATCTTCGCGAAACTGATTCCACAGATTGACTTCTCCTGTTTGCCCCCTTATATGAGAGTCACTTCTGCTGGCAGAGTTGAACAATGAAATGAGAGTTCTTCAATACCAAAAAAAAAACTCCCCCCAAATCTAAAGCCATGAATATACAATTGGGTAATTTACGTAATGATATCGTGATTTCTGTAATCATTCTTCTACAAGCATGAATGTCCAGCTTTGTTGTTTTTCATTGGTTTCTCACATTGGCCTTATATCGTATCGCACTCATCTTCCCATTAACCGGTGACCTTTCTCAGATTCCTTTTCTAATTTCTTCATAGATTGGGCATTCTTTGTGAAACCATGGTGCCGGCAACTCCATTAGATAATGGGATAAAGCACCGTCCAACACATTATACATAGAACACCTATTTGGAAAATTAAGCAATCATCACATCAATTATTAATAGCTATTTTGTTTTAATAATGTGCGGAAAAACTATTATAATACTTGAATTCCATTTTATATTGTTATATGATGTTAGAAATTGAGGTCAAAATTCATTTTCGAGTGCACCTAAAGTGAGATAAACAAAGCTAACGTAGGAAAGGTCCGTTCCTTCTGACTCCGTTCTAGCCAACTCTCGTTGTAATAAGGAATTCTGCTAAAGACATTGAAACAAATTTGCTAACATAAATAGCCTGGAAAATATTACAGAGGTTACATGTAACACATAACCAAAATTTTCTGCATGTTTCTGATTATAACAAAAAAATTAATCCTCATGTAAGCTACAAGTAAAGCTACAAGAGACCATCATGGTTCCAGAAGAGCACATCTAATCTCTGCAGTCAGAACAAATCGGTTATGCAGAAACTGCAACGTTTTGTGGCATAACGGCATATCATATTTCATCATCAAGCTGATTTCGCTTTGCGTGATGGAGGACGACGGAAAAGACTGATGAGATCATCAACACCCTGTTGACCACATCAGATGCATAGTTTAAAACCTTTTCTCATTAGTACCTCAGAAATGTAATAATAGAAGTGTATCCTAAATAGAGGTGGCAAAATGGCTGGGTCAGACGGGTGGGTAGCTTGTCAAAACGGGTAATTTTGATAGTTGGTACTCGTCGCTTCAGATCAAACAAAAACGCTTTTTACCCAAAAAAATTTAGTTCTTTTGGAATAAAATTAGTGTGTAAAAACCGATTATGAGAATTCGATTATTTTAATAATGTTCTGATATATATTGAATAAAGTTGCTTAAAAGGTTTTATGGATTAAAAATATGTTTTGGGGATACTTTTGACCAGTTTGACCTGTTTCCTAATTCGTTTTAGTATACTCGTTTGAACTGTTAGAGATTAAACATAAAACGAATCGGTCCAATTCATACAAAAATTGGTTGAAATTACCACCTCTAATCCTAAAGGTTTAGCAAAATAAAAAGATCATACCCTTGTAGTTATCACAAGAAAACTAAAAAGTGTAATCAAGTATGATCCAAGAACAAGTAGCAATAGCAAGTCAAATGTCACACTGGCCACCTGCAATGAAATCAAACGGAGATGGTCCTATTTAGCTTTGAAAAAATTGGTTTATTAAATTTATTGAAAAAAGCAAATTGGAGCATAAGTTTGATATAATGAAGAATGAAAATCCACGAATGTCTATATAATTTTCAGTTACTCTTCATTTATTATTACAACGGAGCTATATATGTTTTTTAAAGCATCAGAGTCAAGTTATGTCAAAATTAAAAAAGATCCATCTAGATGGCACTTTTATAGAGATGGACAATGCAAGAGGGATAACTTCACCTGATAAATCTGCAACGTACTAAATGTTGAATCATAAAAGGTGAACATCCCATCAATAACGTCATGTTGCAAATTCACCTCTACAACATGATCTGCTAATTCCTGCAATTAACAAATATGATGTCTTTATTGGCATATAATTTTCAAAAATGCAACTATACAAACAAAAACAAAATTATTTCTTAGCAAGGTTATTGTTGCAAGTTAAAGCTGGACTATTTAATAAAGACGAACCTTATGATTTAAAACTAAAAGTGGCAAAATGGGCAAGTCGAGCGGGTTGGGTAACTGATCAAAAGGGTAAATTTTTGTAAAGGTTAAGATGGGTTTACCCGAAAATTCTTTCCCAAAATTTAGCTTATATAAATTGTTAGTGTCAATGAAAATTATAACATTGTTATTAATTCACTAATAAACTAATTTTCTAGTTAACTGGTTTTGGGGGTGTTGTATTAATTAAACAAATTGGACAACGTTTGCCATGTTTCCTTTTAGCCTAAATGTTTTTAACTTTACCCGTTTGACCCTTTTGAAATAAAACATAACAAGAAAAGACCTATTGTGACCTTTAAATGCTAAAGTAACATTGGCCATGTATAAAGACCGATACCTAAGATCTATAAGAGAGTTATCCGTCCATCAAAGAGAGAAAAAACAAAAGAAAGATCATAGTTAATACCTTCTTCAATGCCATGATGAATGGACTGTCCTTCGAAAGAAAAGGCGCCACTCGAGGTGTTTTGGACAAAAGATCAAGCCACGATCGTATGTAAGAAGGATTGACAGCTAAACTACTGTTATCTGCGAATATATTGATGTTCTTTCCTTCCTGAGCATAAATATGCCTCTGCATATGACATTAGATAAAGAAACTTCAGCGCTCTTTTGAAAATCAAATAAAAGAGTTGATGTTAGATGCTGAGGGTATTTAATATTTTAATGTACTATCTGTAAAATGATAGCTAGGTTTTGATATAGAACAAAGGAGGAATTCTCGGACGTAAAGTAAAGGTAGTCTAATGAAGGCAAGCAAAGTGTTGTCTTATGAAACAAAAAGATACGATATAAACACAAAAGCCACAATATTAGTAATTATATATTGGGAGTCTTACCGCCAGACTCTCAGCGACCAATTTTACACTCTGAACAACTGCAGCTTCTCTTACAAACTCTCTAATGAAGTAGCAAACGAAATAAATATCAGAAATTTGATGATTTCCTTTAGTATATATAAAGGGAAACAACAGCAGGGTTTTCGACTATTCACCGGTTATCAGACAAACCTCCAGTACTTTTCAGTAAATCAGGTGCAACGGAAAGTCCGGAGAGTGTTGCTGCAGTAACTCTTAACCTTGAGAACTGTTCATGCTCCCAGGCTACCTGCATGTGATAACCTTCAGCATAAATCACATTTGTTTTATTTGTGATTTTACAACATCCTTAGAATTACAACTGAGTATTATCTTGATAAATACTACTGAAGTGAACGGAAATTAATTATATTAGAAGAGTGCCACATAGTATCAGACTATCAGACTTCAATTGACTTACTCGTGAATTGGATACATTAATTTTCTTGTGTTTTAGTCCAACTTTAAGGCCCAACTCCTCTGCTACATTAGATAAACCCTGCACAAAAGACCTATTAGACAGGAATTTTCTTTTACAGAATTCAAGACAGGGCAAAATATAGTGTGTATCTGTGATGCTTTATCCACTTGCCTCAAAAATCTGCTTTACATATGCATTCTCTGGAGGTTTAGAAACATGAAGCCATAAACCGTCTTCCCCTGAGCCAAGGCTATTCAGACAAATAGCATAATCAATACTTTCTCTCAAACGCTGATCAAAACTTCTAAGCCACTGCACAAAATAAAGCAGATTGAGTGACCAACTTAGAAGGAAAAAAAAGATGATATAACATCTTCAGACGAAGATATCACCTTTTGTGTTCCATTGTAGTTATAAGGCCCTCCAGATGTCAGTCCAAAGAGAATATTATATCTTCCTCTTGTGTTAGGGTTGGAATATAGAATAGAAAACAATCTAGCAATTTCAAGAAGGGCCACAACACCACTGCCGTTGCTATCACTTCCAGCTGATAATGCCTATAAAAAAGATAACTAATTATACAAACAAGTAAAATTCATTTAATTATGGAGGTTAATGAAATGACAAACAAGTAATTCACCGGAGCTGCCCCAAATGTATCATATGATGCCACAATGGCGATTGTTGGTAGTTGGTTTGAATCTCCATCTGCTTTCAATCCAGGCAACCATCCCTGTAAACAATTAACTTGGGTATCAAAATATGTTGGCTATGATTTATTACAAGAATCCCAGCAAAACTTTTAAATAACACGCAGTTCTTGATCTGAAATCTGTAACGCTATATGAATCGGCTAAAACGTGGAAAGGCTTTTGTGACCCACAAAATAGATGGGCCGGGGGTTCAGTAATGGGGTTAAATCGGTTTGGGTCAAAATGTAAAGGTCTTACTACAGGACAAAACGAATTAAATCTGGCCAACAAACAGCTTTTGTCCATCAATTAGTGAATTATGATCAATGCCCGACCATAACACTAAGCCACTTCTGTGTATAAGAAGTCCCAAATATAGATTGGAGATGTGTGCAAAACAAGGGAAGAAAGGGAGAAGAAAAGTAGTGGTCCCAGTTTTTTAACTATTTACTGAAAGAGGGTCGATTTTGGATGTTCTACTTTAAACGGGTCCGATACCAATCTTTAGCCTAAAAGGGTCAAAGTTCAAAGGGCTTGAACAAGTCCAAAGTCGCTCAAAGTGTATTTTTATTGCATTTATCTCCTAAATCACTTTATTAAAAGATAACTAACTTATCGTTGCATAGTTAATGTAATCATGTTTACATGTAATGTATGTATGAAAGATAGTAAGGGGAGATATGGTTTTATGTTACTCCTGCTAGATTTATAGCTTTTGGCTTTAGGTTCCTCCTAAACTAAGTTAGCCATTAGGTATCTAAATTTAGCAACGTTAAGCAATCATTAAATCCATTCTTCTGCATTTAGGTCTTTGAAACTTTAAATTTAGTTAAAACAAACTAGACAACTGCACTTTTTTCTTCCCAAATGTCCTATCATGAAATTAGTTTGATTTTATTGAATAACTTCTATCAAAACATGTTTTTATCACATTTGACGGTTGATGACAAAAGTACAAAACCTTATGTGTTGAATGGTTGATGAAAAAAAATTAATTTCATATCTTACGAAATTATTAAAATTCCTGTAATTTATTATAGTTTAGCATTTAGGCCACACATAAGCATAACATATAGTGCCTAGTTCAATCCTCTCGTAATTTTTATTGGTTTACCCCTCTCCTATTTGTGGACATACCAAAGATTTTATTTTGTTCCGTCTATTTATATTTTCGGTTGAGTCATATTTATGATCTACCCTAACTAGTAGTGGATAATGAATAATATGTATTGGGTTTCATCAATTTATAATCGCAATTGGAATTTTTATTTGGTCTTCCCCACTATAGTTGAGGATAAAGCCCAAGAATTTGTTGTTCTATTATGTTGTGGGCCTACTTCAACATATACAAGTATATAAAAATAAATGTAGCAAGGGAAAAACCTGAATGTTTGTGATTGTGGGAGATGCAAGTTTCTTAGGAGTTGGAGACGTGACAATAAGCTTGTAGCTGTAATGATAGAGACACATACAAACAAGATCAGCACCAATAACAACTCAGACAGTTTCAAAGTATCATATAACATTTAGCAACAATTATAGAAAGTTAAACATAAAATTTCATACTACAAAATTTAGTATAAATGTAAAACGCCTATTGGCTATCGTATAATATGACCAAAATGTAAGCTTATTAAATATATACTAACCCGCCAGTAGTTGCTGTTGCAGGCTGGCCAGCAGCATCGTTTTTCTTGATATCGGCTAACACCTTATCTAAATCTTCATCTTCAAAAGCAAAATACACAGGATACTGTATAATGAAAAACAAATTATGCAACAAGATAGGAAAACATTAAGCAACATGGGAAGAATCTATAATGTTTAAAAATTTTAAGCATCATACTCATATATCACTGTTTTGTTCAAAAAAAAATCCATTCATCTGTAAATGCACAATACTAAATAGCATATGATGTTGACTCACTTGGAGAGTAGCATGTATTAGCTTCTGCTCTAAATCCACCAGTAGTTCTTTGATACTCTGCTTACCACTATTATCACGATATGCACCACCAATCTGACTATTCTCAGAACGAAGAAATTGAGGAAGTAGAAGTAGTAAACCCCCTAAAGGTTTCCCCTGTTCAATATATTCTGCCATATGGTCAACAATAGTTAAAAAATGAATCAGATTGTTATAAAAGTAACTACGACAGCAACAAACGTTTAGTCTCAAACTAGCTAGAATAGGCGTGAATGAATACAAAAGTAAGCATCATCAAAACTATAATAAGATAAATTTAATACTTCAAAGCCAAATAGGATGCAAAAGGAACCCTATCTACGAAAACCGATGCAAAATGAAGAGTGGAAGAGTTATGAACCCGCACATAGACTTACATATATTATTAATGTATAGCCATCAAATGATCATAATAAAGTACTGTTATTTAGTTAGGCCTCAACGTTCTTTTTCTTATTAAATGATCAAATTATGTTCCAATGTGCTTCCATCTTTTCTCTTTGAATCTTAATATTGTTTGCTTCACTTAGGAATAGTGCCCACTTTAGCTACGAAAAAATAAGTCGAAGTACATCTTTTACATATTCTAGTCCAAAAAAAAGTTACCGGATACATTTGCCAAGTTGCTAGTACTTTAAAAGAATAAAATGTAAGTGTGCAACACGAATCTTCGTTGCCTTAAGACCAATATCCTGCTACTTAATCCACATGATATAGAAAAGTAATTACTTTATGTAGAAATATGTCATCATTCATCATTCTTGGATAGATGACTGTACACAATTGTTAAGTATATTCCCAATCCGTTTAACGTTTTAAAGTAAATCTTAAGACCTTATACAGCTCACAAGTCTTGATAGATTAGATTGATATTCTGTTCACTATTTGTCACCTACATATATAGGTTCTAAAAGCATAGCATGCTCACTAACAAAACTCACTTCCATGAGTTTGAATACCTAACCTCAGCAAATAGTTTTCTTCTCCATAGTCCACTATTAGTCTGTTTATCAGCATACACTTGGAAATAAGAAACACTCACTTCCATATTTCAATATATATATACTAAATGAAATTATCTCGACTTCTAAACTCCATAGGACTTCAAATGAACTAGTAAATGAGAAAGCATACACTCCGGAATCAGTCCACATGGATATTTTACAAAATGCAAAGCAGGAACGACATCTCGATAAAGTCAACCTTCTTAAAAAAGTAATTAATTTGCATTAAATAAAGAACAAATTCATCTATTAAACTCTAATCTAATCTCAATCGTCAAGCGTTTCGATTAACCTAACTAATTCCTTATCCAAATGCAACAATCAATTCAAACCAGAAATAAAATAACTGAATCAGTAATAATAACAAAACAGTAACTAGCTAATCAAAATATAGTCAGTAACTAATTATTATACCGTTAATAAAAGTTTGATTGAGTTCAGTTAACGGAAGTATAACAACAGTCCGTGAAAGATCTGAACCAGGAGCAAAGAGTGATGAGCCAGCATGATGATTGAGTGACGCAACACGAGATCCAAACGGAGCTCCGGCGATATCGTACTGAATAAGGCGGTAAACGTCGACGACGGTAGATGCATCGCAGAGCTCAACGCAGGCGACTATGATGAATATGAGAGTAATGGCGGAATAGATTGAGTCCAACACGTGGCGGTGGTTGGTTGGGAATGGATTCGCCATTGATGAAATCAAGGAGAGAGAGTGAGATGGGGTTGTGTGTGCTAGGGTTTAATTAATTAAAGGGAGTTAAGGGAAAGTAGTGACTGAGGAGTGACGTGAGGAAGTGAGATGGTGTTTATGACTTTTTTGAGTTAGAGTTGAGTTAAGTTAAAAAATTATCATTATTGAATGAGAAAAAATATGTGATTCGTAGATACACATTGGTAAGATATAGGTGAATATATGTATTTGTCGATAGGTCGTGTCGTTACAGGATGGATATGTTGCTTTACTAATTTCCTAAATTCGAATATTGTTTGGTTTGTTTTAGAGTAGGGTATTCAATACTTAGTAATCGAAGAAACTGCCAGCCGAAAGACACTTTTATAAGACTATCACAACCACATCAAAAGACTTAAACAAGACCATTATCATGCATGGGCGAAGACTCGTCGAAGATATGAAGAACCATGCACAATACGAGCTTATCAGCAGGATGATTAGAGAACTGAAGATGTAGGCGTCAATTGAACAGTGTACATAAAGTCCCTAGGTCAAAGCAACTTTAAGAGGTCACAATAATTTTAGAAGAAACATTTTATCCACTTAAAGCTCCACCAAAACCTCCACTCTCCCCAAACACATATAAAACCCTAAAAACCTCAACATAACGTATGCAATTACATCCCGCAAACTCAAAGTTCCCGAAACCGAGTCACCCGAAGATCGGAAACGCATCAAAGCAGTAGCAACCGGACCAGACCAACGACGACTACCCCCACCGGGCCGCGGAACCAACCGATGACGGACCAAGCCACGGGCGGGACTACCGGGTGATTTCTTTCTCTTTACTAATATAAAAACCTTACTTGCAAGACCCTCCACTAGTTAATGATTCACGACGACCTAATGTACCTGTCATAATGATATTTCCTTTTGCAGACCATACCAGCTCCATTTGTAAGGGACCACAACCTCACTCGTTTTGATGAATGCACCATCAATTTCACAAAACATGGTCCATATGGTATGTGGTTCAAGTTGAGCAAGCATCTTGACCGAAGGAGGTCTGGACCTACTAACCATGTGGTGATCAAGGGAGAATGTAAGACATTCATGAGGACCCATGGGCTTAAATATGGTTCTATCTTGCTTTTCACCAATGTGCTTGTGGCAAGTTAAAAGGGTGACAAGTTTCTTTTCAAAGTTCAAGAGCTCACCTAAGCTTGAATTTGGAAATTGGCCACTACTGTTCTAGGTTTGAAGTCCTTTTAGCTTGTAATATGTTGTTGTACTGTCCTACTTTTAGCATGTAATTTGTTCTTGTCCTTTCTCTTTTGTGATGGAATAAAGTGGCCTTTATGTAACTCAAATATGAAACAACATTACTAAATTCACATAACCCAAATGAAGCTTAAAAAGGTACTTATCATTAATCCAGTAAAATATTTTACAAATACATTAAAAATATGAGAATTACAAACACAACACAACCTAAAACAACTTTTCTATAAAACCTTACATTTGATTGTGTCTTCTTCAACTGCATTTGCAACACCAATATCTCATTTTTCATCTTTGACTTATACAAGTCAAACTCCTTTTCCAAATTCTGCAAGTTTATCTTCATTTCACCCTGTGTGCTAATTTGTTGTTTCTCTTCTTGGCTCACCATTGTGTACAGATTATATAATATATCTCGGTATCTAACATTTTCCAATTCAGGATCAAACCAGTAAAATGTTTTGTATTTCTTCCCATTTGACTGTAAAACCAAACACTAATTCAATAACATTTATCATTCACAGTAAAAAAAAAAATAAAAAAAAAATTGCCAATGAATTCGGGCAAACAAAAAAACGTCTTCCAAGGTTGGTTAAAGTCCATGATGTTCTTAATTTAAGTGGTTTCAGACAATTGCAGTGACTTGGGATTTCTCAATGAAGATTCGTGTTGGATGAAGACGACATTTGAAATTGATAGTTTAGAACACCAATTGGGGAAAAATCTTGCACGAATTGAGGAAAAACTAGGGCTAAATCGAATTCAAGGTCAAATTCAAATTAGGGCTAATACGATTTGGGGAAAAATGGCTACCGGTATCGTTAAGTATATAAAATAAAATAAAAACTGCTGACTAGGCATCCATCGTGTAAAAAAAGGTGATGTGGCACGCCATGTAGATCGTTTGTAGGTAACAAGTTCATAATTACCTACATCGACTGGTAATTTGAGAGTTTAAGGATTACAATAGTATTAAAATAAGATCACGTGTTATAACGATACACCGTGACAAGTTTGTTGGTAATAAATTACCTTAACCCAATCTATAAAATGTAATCTCAACCTTAGGGTCGAGATATATTTTCCTTTACCCTTCGATAGATGGTTTTTAATGTTCTAGAGGTTACAAAAGCAGCAAGGACCACTATATTGCTCATAGCTTAAGTCATGTGAATTTGAGAATCAGACACATGTTTGGCTTGTGATCTCCACTATTATTATTCATAGACATGGTTCTATTACTTTATATATGGTTTAAGTTTGATTATACGAGAATTTGCTTTCATTTAAGGGAACAAACCCTATCGATGCATCATTGAAGTGTTTGCCCCGATTACCACTTATACAAGAATGTGGATTTGAATAACTTAAACAAGCAAAGACACTTCGAGAGGTTTAGTGATTAATAAAGACAAAGAGGAGGTAGTTCAAGCTTGATTAACTAAAGGTTTACGGAACGTTAAACTTGATTATGAGTACGATAGCAACCAACTTATGGTGGTCGCTTGTGCTACTACCGCTGAGTGCTGACTAGCAAGTTCAATAATACATATCGAGGTTTTGTCAAGGTCAAATGGTTATGACATGGGGAGTTACAAATGTTTCAATTTCAATCCATGGTTCACGATCCATAACAAAGAATTGAGTGAGGGAAATTACCAGATTTAATATAAGCGTAACTCTTGAATTTAATATTTTGCAAACATGATGTCTTCTGCAAGATTTTGTATTTAGAATAACGACATATCTAAGACTAGTAAAACCAGTAACAAACTTCTCCATGAAATTGACCTTCCCAAATAATCACAGATAACAAGTTACGCGTAAAATCACAACGCATCACATATATGAAATGTATAACCCAGAAGCGCTCCAAGTAACCGATTCAACAAAACCTGTATTAATCAGGTTCTATGACAAACCAATGTATACCCGAAAAAGTGAAAAAGAACTTTACTATCCAAAGAAATAAGATCAGGTAAAA
Source organism: Senecio squalidus (assembly GCA_910822075.1). Classification (NCBI taxonomy): domain Eukaryota; kingdom Viridiplantae; phylum Streptophyta; class Magnoliopsida; order Asterales; family Asteraceae; genus Senecio; species Senecio squalidus. The sequence goes on along the minus strand of CAJVGC010000508.1, from coordinate 41,220,030 downwards.
CACATTACACAACATGTGATAAACGGACCAAAAATTGAACTGCTCTACCAAAATCACTTCTAGTACGGATTTAAGTCCCGTATATATGTCTGTGAACAGGCTGTGCATCAAAAGCCTTAACAACTGCCAGCCATGGTTTTTCAATAACCAACACACTACTTTTTGAAAGATGGCCAACGAATAGAACAGGTTCTTTAAACGCACAAATTTCAAAATTCTTTCTACAACCAACTTTACTTTCCATCTTACGTTTTAATTTCTTTAATGTTGAGTCCTGGTTGATTACTTTTTCATGATCCTCGTCTCCATCAATTGGCATTCCAAAGTCAATGAGGCACATAGCCCTGAAGAGAAAAGTATTAGTAAACATTCAATAATACATAGTACCTAAACAACTTCCAACTAACAGCTTACCTGGCACTGTAAATAACGACAACTGAGGAATTTGCAGAAGGTGGAAATGTAAGCCCGATAACCTCTCCAGGGAAGTCCTGATATCTGCGTGGCAGTATGAATGTGTTGCGCATTGACCATTCTCCTAATTTCTTTGCCTCTACATCAAATGCATAAACTTGATTTGACGCCGTAGATATTATTAAAATATTACTATTTCGAGGAGTAAACCCAGCAGCTGTAACAGACGCGCCATCTAATCTTGATATAAACCAATGCTGCCTTTGCGTCTCTAAATTAAATATGTACACATCTCCAAAGCAGTTAACAGCGGCAAGCCACTGTCCATCGGGACTAGTAAACATTTTTGTTATTGGGGGCTGAGTAGGTGGTAATTCTTCATCACATTCCTTACGACATGGGGTGAACCTGTGTGTTAATTCCATACTCCCAACATCTACAACCTAAAACATTACACAAACGATGTTTACGGCTTCTTATATGAATATACTGAAACACACAGAAAGAAAATGATTACTTACATATATCATTCTGTCATGTCCAGATATCATTAACCGCGAAGAATCAGATGTAAAAATCATGGAATGGGCAAAAGGTAAAGATGAAGGGAGTTTTCTTTTACTTATGGACCACACACTTTTTTCACTTCCCTTCTTTTTCAATTCAAAAAGGCAAGGCTTCACGTTATCTGAATAGGCAAAAAACCTCCCGGAAGGTGAAAAGGAACTGCAAATGATCTTCCTTAAACCCTTGCTCTTTACTCGAGCCACCATATCAGTAGTTGAAACACCGCCACTTTTTGTATGGACCGTAAAAATATCTAACCAATTTGAAGCCTGAAGCAGAAGCAGATAAGTGAACTTATTAACCATACTGCACACTAGCTGAATAGGTGGTCTTTGTGGTGCAGGGCAAATATCATGTGGAGCGAATTTGGTGAATTCATTAACAGAATATGCAAAAAGCTTAGTGTCATCACCGGCTGATATAAGCATGGGTATACCCATATGAGCCCACTTATTGTAACTAAAGTCAAGCGGCTTTACCCTACCACGAGCTCTTTTTATTTTATCTTCAGGCAACATATCTGTTTGCAAATAAATATAATATACATAAGAATAACCTTATACATTCAAAAAAAGTCTCAATAAAAGCACAAAGACAGACCTTCATAACTGATGGGTACAGCGACTGTCAAAGCTCTTACATCATGAGTATGGGCTCTCACATAACCGACGTAGACCCACTTTTTCATCTGTTTCGAAGAAGATTTATCCTCAGTAGAACCAACATTCCCAGAGAGCTTATATAATATAACCTGAATATAGATTATATTAATCATATTGACATGATGTCAGAAATCATTAATGGAAAAGGAACTACAATAAAAAAAAAAATCTCCAGATTGTTGACACAAATTCAAACATATATTTGGCTAAAGAATGAGAAATAGTACCTGACCATCGGATCCAGCAGAAAACACCCTTGTATGGTTAGGACTGGCTGCTAAAGCATTGACATCACCTTTATGGCAAGTATGTGCTTGCAAGAGAGTTCCGTGTGAACTGTCCCAAAACTGAACACTGCCACTACTATCTGCACTTACGAGTGTTCCACACCTGATAAAACATAAATATAAGACATTGGGAGCTTTTGAAGTTAAACCACTTCAAATTAATACAGGTTGCACGCAGACAGCCACACTAATGGTTACCTGAGTGCAAGTAAAGACCATACGCAAAGTTCAGACATGCTACCTAAACCTCCAAGACCAACAGTAATTCGGTATACTTCAAGAGACGATTTAGCATCCCAGCATCTTATGAACCTGAATTGTCATACAAACGTTATACTTATCACACCAATACTGACAAAAACCAACAAAATTTGCAACTATGAATCAGAAAGTACATACCCATCACTACTCCCTGAATATATCATTTTTGCATCTGGACACCAAGTGACACTTAAGACACGTCCTGCATGAAATGATGGAAAAAGCATTAATAACAATAGTATAGAATTATGAAAAAAGTAATGATCTGGAAAGCAGGAGGCAGCTATCTCACCACTGACCCTTGGCAACGATTTATGGTAAGTGAATCCATCTGAGTCTGCAATATTATAAATTCGCACACAACCATCATCACAAGCAATTGCTAAACTTGCCTCATACGTAATTGGCTCCTCGTATAACTCCAGTGAATCAGCTTCAACCTCACTGTCACTAGTGACATCACCATCACCGATAGTTTTATCGGCTGCATGTCCGTTAGATGTAGAAGCCAAATCTGGTTTTCTCAGTGGATGAGCAGCCATCTGCCAAATCGACACACCGATAGGATCTACCACAACCTGCAGATGAATAAGTTAAGGTTATATGACACCACAACAACTAATCTGTAAGCATGCACGGACACAGAATGTTAGTAGTGCATCTTCATTTTACAGGCCACGTCTGAAAGATGGATGTTGAAAGAATGGAACTCGAAGTCCACTTAATGAGTTACATGAAGCTACTTGGTTTTCTGAGCTGAATTTAAGATTTTCTTATCACTGGATTTTGGTTGATGAGAATAGTCTCTGAAAACTGCTTTCAAAAACTCTCTATCGGATGAAAGGGATCGAGTGAGTGTAGGTTACTCCTATAACTCATTTAGGGTACAAAGATTTAACAGTAATATCCATCGATGTATATGTTGCTAATGCCCCATCAATATTCAAATCTTTAAAAATCAAATTAATAAGAAGTAACGTTCAAGATAACCACTGAAAAAAGACTGACACGTGAACCAAACCAACAAAAAAAGAGCTTAATTGTACAATGTGGATTAGTTTTGTTATGGGAAATACTGTGGAACAGTTTATTTTACTTTAAGTAAAAAAAAGTTACCCAAAACAAGACCACCTATGTATATCTTTTTAAGAAACCATATTTTATAATAAAGCTAAAATAAATATTTTGAATTCTTTATATATCGGTATCTCCAAATTTAGAACTCCTTAATGAGCTAAATCAGAATCCTGACCTCTCTGAAAAACATGAGTTCAAACACATTTTCCTTGTATTGATATCCCGAAACTCCACTACAAAAAATATCAACACTTTTGGATAATGGAATATTATGTAGAGTTTAACCACAAACTGAAGAAAAGGCTAGCAGCAAAGCAAGGTTCAATCGCAAACTCATGTTACATTGCTTAAGGTGTTGAGGTTAACCAAACTACAACTATCCCTAAAAATATGATCCTCGGGTCCTCACCATTCAAATTTTACAATAGTGTAGTTAGTTTCATTACAACGAAAGCCATATTTGTTGGGACACAAGATGACGGCTAAAATTGACCCTTAACGTCTAATATATCATCTACACCAGAGTGGAAACCATTTCTAACTAGATAAAGCGATTACAAAACTAATAGGACTTGCTTATGAGATATTGTATAAGCACTGTAATAACAAGACCAATAACCTGACTGTCTAACTCCACGATTCTATAAATCATATTCATTAATGAGTTTAATGTTCACTTACGGGGAGTCAACCACGAGTCGTAGTAGTTTCTTTAATGAAAAGTCATGAGGAAATACGTAATTTCTATGTTAGCAACAAAGCAGATTAAATCTCACAAAATAATACGCAATGCTAACTATAAAAATGCAATATACAACGATAACACACACGTAAGTAGTAACGATTATAAACACGAACCTTTTGTGTCAAGTTAAACAAGTCCCACTCCAATACCGATCCATCAATACTCGACGAAAACAACCTACCAGCTACTACTCCACTTCCGGAACCCGAACAACACCATACTAACGACGAAACTCTCAAATTAGGATCACCTTGTATCGTCTACAAAAATTCAAACAAATTCAATTCAATCAGAAATTCAACACTATCAATCAACAACAATTAGAAATATCTATACCAATTGACAGTGCCAGCCAACGGCGCCAGGTGAAACGAGCCATATTTCGAGTGAGCCGTCTTGTCTAACGGCGGCGACTTGAGAATCATCGACGCTGGTGGCTAGCGCGATTATCGGAGACGGATTCCATTCGACTGAGCTGCTGCTACATTTGTAGAGCTCAATCATGATGGCCGGCGTTAGTTCAGTTAAACCCTAATAACTGTTTTCTGTTTGTTGGAAACGGAGATTAGACGGCGACTTTGGTGTGGGTATCAGTCTCAGATACCGACTTACACTAACGTCATATGGGCCGCTGTGTCTTGGGTTACCTACTTATAGCCCATGTATTATGAGTTTATTAGTTTCTAAGTAGCTTTTTTTTTTTTTTTTTTTTTTTTTTTTTTTTTTTTTTTTTTTTTTTTTTAAATGTACTGTATAAGCTAATTTTCCGGCTTATAAGTTTATTTGAGAATTTGGGGGTGTTTGTTTCGCCTTATGAGCTTATTGAGTTTAGCTTATGACTTATTTAAAGGCATAAGTTCAAGTTGATAAACTCATAAACCAAAAAAATGAGCTTTGAGTTTTATGAAAAATTATATAAGCTCGTTAAATAAGCCGAAACAAACACCCCTTTAAAGTTACAATAAACTAAATCTAAGTCTGGAAAAATAAGTGAAGCTAAAATGAATATGGTATTTTCATGTTTAAGGCAATCACAACAAAGGGTATTATAACATGATAATAGTTTGGGGAAGTAGAACTAATATGGAGTCGGGAATGGTAAGTACTAACTACTAGTTAAATTACTTTTTCACTTCGGATACTATATTTAGTTCTCTTTTAAACAACAAACATCCGTGAAAGTTGGCATTATTATCATGTTGGATTAAATTTTATAGAAACCCTTAATAGACCTTAAGTGATATTGAGAGTCTCCGTGAACTTTGCGACAAAACATTAAAAACTTAATGTGTCCTTCGAAACCTTATATTTAAAAAATTTATCAATTTGTGTGTAATTTGAGGGGGTGCTTGGTAAAGGGGTATGGACTATAATGAATAGGAAATAGAATGAAAAGTAGTGGTTGGTTTAATATAATATAATCAATGATTACCTGATAATGGGTAATTTTTATTCCCCACAAAATTGAGGACTATAGGAATCATTGCTGACTTTACTCCCTTTTTCTTTCACCACTACACATCTCAACCATTTTATGCTATTATCCAATTTCATATTTTGTTATAAACCAAGCACTATCAAACATAATGATAATATCCATTCTATTCCTTAGTATTCCCATTACTATTACCTTTTCCATTACCTAAAGCGAATCAAGCACACCCTGAGTTTATGAGGTTGATAATCATTGGATTCAATTTGTTAGGGTTTGAAACCAAATTGAAACCTAAAGTGATGGTGGTGATGGTCGATTAGTTATGAATTCGGTTATATGATGGGTGAGATGCAAAACCGATGAATTTGAGTTTGAAGATCTAAAATGAAAAATTAGACATTTAAATGATAAATATGCTAGATGTACCAAATAAATGACAAATCAGTGTAATTTTTGAAACTTAAATGATAAAACATAATATTTTAGTATCATCATTACAAAGTTTAACGTATTTGGTTAAGGTTAACGAATTAAAAAACACTCTGTGATAATTTTAAAATTTATTTTATAAGAGAGTGTTTGTTTTAACTTATTTATGGGCTTTCAAGCTTAGTTAACTTTGTTCTATGTTTAGTTAAGGTTAACTAATTAAAAGACAGTTTGTTAATTTTAGAATTTATCTTATAAGAGGATATTTGTTTTAGCTTGGGTTTTTAAACTTATTTAACTTTGTTTTTATGTTTAATAAGCTTTTTCAATTGTTTGTTTACTATATAATAAAATAGTAAGCACATAAGTCAAAAACAAACCATATGACAAATTTAAAGAAGTTGATAAGCGGAGAAATAAAAAAGATAAAGTTAAATAAATAATATGCCGTTATATGTATATCTTTTTGAATAAAAAGTTTACATGTATAATTTGTTGTTTTAATTAGTAAAATAATGAAATGACTTTGGTTTGTAAGGGGTGTTTGTTTGACCTTATATAAAAAAAACTTATAATTATTAACATGTCGGTTTATATTTTATAAGTTCGATTTTTCAATTTATGTGAATTTGTGGTTTTATTAGTCTTATAAACTAATAAATCCTATATAAGGAAAAAAACACCCCCAGAATAAGAATAAGAAACCCTTTCTAAAAATCATTTATTCGCGGTGGATTTCACATAAGCAAATCGACGATTAGCAGGTATTTCGTTTTTAACAACTGATGAATTTGTTAGATCGATTAGTTTGCACTAGTTTTCGTTTCTCGAAATTGAATAGGTAACTAGTTCGATTGATTATATATGCTGTAAGTTACTTTTAGGTCATATATGAAGTAGATTAAACATAATATCATTGAGCTTGTATTTGATAGATAAGCATTTTTACGAGGTTTTGTTTCTCGAATTTAAGTTGTTGAGATCGTTGTGAGTTTAACTACTGCTTTGAATCAGTAATTAGTTCAGTTAATTCATATGTCTAACTAGCTAATAGTATCCGTCATAATTTAATTGTAGCTCGTTAGGTCGAGTTTTCTACCTTTAGAGTGTAGTACATAATATCATTGAATCATTAATTGTTATGTAAAGTGAGGGTATGTACGAGCTTGTGTTTCTCGAAATGAAGTAGTTGAGCTCCTTATCGTGAGTTTAGTTTCTGTTTTGAATCAGTAATCAGTTCATTTGGTTTATATTTATAACTAGCTAAAAGGATCTGTCATAATTTACTTTTAGCTAAAAGGATCGTTGGTCGAGTTAGCACATAATATTATTGAGCTTGCATTTGTTAGATAAAGTTTGTTATGTAAAATGAGCATCTGTACCAAATATAAGTTGTTGAGATTGGTGTGAATTTAATTTATGTTATAAATCAGTTATCGGTTCGATTAATTCTATTCATAACTAGCTAAAAAGCATCTGTCTTAATTTACTTTTAGGTCAATTATACGTAGATTGCACATGATATCATTGAACTTGAATTTGTTAGATCAATTTTGCTATGTAAAATGAGTATGTCTCCATTTTGTTTTCTTCTAAAAATCAAGAAGTCGAGCTTCTTATGAGTTTAGTTTCTGTTTTGAATTGGGAATCAGTTCAATTGATTGATATGAATGTGTCATAATTTAATTTTAGGACATTTATAGAAATATAGAGTAGATTTCACATAGCAATAGCATTATGGAGCTTGCATTGCTATATTTGTTGTTATGCAAAATTATCATATATACGAGTCTGTGCGTCTCGAAATTTGATTGTTCAGTTCCTTGTGAGTTTATTATTTTTTGATTCGGTAACCAGTTCATTTGTTCAGTACAGTATGTTCTATTCTGACCAACTGAGTAATTTAGAAATAATGACTAGTATCAGTAACGTTAAGTGTACTTAGATGATCTGAATATCTGACGTTCCGTATCATTGTTATATCTTGCCACGACAGTTTATTCCACATTGTGGTGTCTAAGCATGACAACTGTTGGAACAACAATGGATCAACCTAATAAAGCTAATAAACTTGGTGAAACAAATTCTACGAAAATTCAGAAATCTGCTTCGCGGTTCAAAAGATGGGGAAGAAAAGGTCCGTTTATCAGATACGGGCTTCCTATGATTTCACTTACCGTATTTGGGGCACTTGGGCTTGGTCATCTTTTGCAAGGCAGGTGAGTGACATGTAAGACATGTAACATCATATGTTTGATACCCGTCCCTTATTTTTTTACCCATCTTATCGATACATACTTCTGTACTTTAGTAAGGATATAGCAAAAGTGAAAGACGACCAAGAGTGGGAGATCCTTGAAACGAAGAAAGCCCTTTCACGAACAGGACCTATTGAAGCTTACAAGCCCAAAAACTTATCTTTGGAGGAGGAGCTAAAGGTAACATAACATCCTATAAACTAATCCACGAGGTGGCATTTTCTACCAGTTATATACAAACGGGTCAATATGGGTTTATGTTTTATCAATAATAGGTCAAATAAGTTAGATTAAAAGATTTAACTAAAAATGATACGGGCCAAACAGGTGAAATATCCATAAAATATCCAAATGCATAAAACCTTCCGAATTGTTTTCTTATTATGTAAATTCTATATTTAAGCAATCCTATTTAACGCAATAATAACTTATAAAAGAGAAAAAAGGAATTAAAAAGCGACTGCATGTAGCCTCGACCAACCTGGTCCATTCTGATGCGTAATAAATATTAACTGTTTGGCCTGTTACATAACCCAATTGACCCGCCCATTTGCACCCGTAGTATATTATTATTTTTGTGAAACTGGGTTCTTTTAATTTCAGGCTTTGCAGAAGAGTGTAGACATAAACAACTATGAATATAAAAGGATCCCCAAGCCAAATGAAGATATATGAGTTTCAAGTGTAGTTCTTCACGTAATCATTTCGCCTTTCCTTTAAATAAGCCACATTTTCAGGTCACTTTGACCCTTAGAGTTGTAAAAACTGCTCATAAACTCCGTCCTGCTTCTTTGGTAGTTATCATTAATGCATCAGGTTGATGCTTATATAAAAATGTGTAGCACTTTTAAGATCATCTTTCAACGGGGCAATTCAAACCCATATTAAGCAAATACATATACTCTCTTAAGTTATCACCTTTTTAGGGTTGCATGTGCAAAGAGGTAAGGTCTAGTGTTTATTTGGTCATTGTGAAGATGACGTTTTGAATCGGCCTATGAACTAGTTAAAACTGCCGTGAGGGTGTGTTTGGATGTGCGTAAGCCAACATTCAATTATATATAGGATAGTGATGTTATTTTTTTTTCGTATACCCTAATTGTTCAATTTTGTTGTAGCACATCTTTGTCATTAGTCAAACATTATTACAACTAGAATCCGCAGCTCATTTACACATAGCAAACAATTAGGGGTAATTCATTAGGGTTTTCCTATCTGAAAAGATCACATAAATAGTTGTTTTCATAAACGTCAAAGCTATACAGATATTATTGAGAGATAGAGAGAGGGACTTCGTTTGTCATTTAGTAACTAGTTAAGGTTACCGGAATGTGAAACTTGATTAACGATTGTAACTTACATTCAGTTAGACAGTACCATAACATTTAGGTTGAATTTTGATGATACCAAAATCATGGTCTGTTACAGCTTACAAGGTACAAGTAGATTAAAATTACATGCTTAATAACCAAGGCAAAAACACTCACTTTCTATTCTTTGCTCAGTTAATTCAAATGGATGGGAAATGGTACGAAACCAGATTGTACGGGTACCGAAATCTGAAAAACATGAGTTCCAAAACCGGTTTGGAATGGGTACAATACCTCTTTCGAACCGATTTAGTCCCAAACTAAGCTATTTTACCTATTTTTATTGTTTTTAACAAAATACCCCAATTATTCAGTAGAAAACACATGAATGATGCTTAAATATGTAATTTAATGAAAAATTTTCCTTTTTGCTTGTCTGAAATCAACGAGTTAACACAAATCGAATCTTCTCTATGAGAAAAAAACTGGTAAAGGCACCGGTCCACAAACTTCTCTCAGAGATTTGACCTTATACGATGAAACGGAAACAAAAATGTAAAGCAATTTGTTTGTACAATGAATCATGTAGAAGAAACTACTACAATATCAAGATTTTACTGCATAGATCTCTTGGCAACAAACTCACATTTTAGTAAACATCTCTTTGGTACTTTTAAACCTAGATATTGCATTTACTTGTAAAACCATACTCGTATTCAAAGGTCGGACAGTCATGCAAAAATGTTCATGGGACTCTAAGGAAGGTAGAGTTATACATGTTAAACACTAGATTATTGACCCGTGCGGCGCACGGATTCTTCTAAGAAATTTAACAATAATATTAAAGATAATAATGAAAATCAGTTTAGTCATATGAAACATGAATATTAAAAAATACTAACTTCTTTAAATAAAGAATTTTTGTTTGTTGAAGAGAGTAATAACAAATTCTCATGATATAAATGAGAAGCATTCTTATATAAATGATAAAAAGCATTATAGAAACCAAGTTATTTTATTTATTGTCACAAATTATGCAATATCACCTTGTAAACAACATTAGTAACATTGCTAATCTTCCCATTTTTATCACATAATATAATCTTTAAGTCTCTCTTACTTTTTATCCGAGATATAGCAACATAGAGCTCACTGTGAGTAATAACTAGACTTCGAAAATAACCCAATCGTCGACAAAGATTGTCCTTAACGTTTTGTCTTCTTTTTAAGGCAAAAAGAAATCCTCTTATCAGATGGAATCAACCACGTTCTCAAAATGAAAGTTATTTTTTCAATAAAATGTCCACTAATAAATTGTTAATATTATCTCATAAACAAGGACTCAAAAGTGTAAAAGTGTACATATCCGAATTCATTAATTTCTTCAAGTCTTCATTGATACACAACTTTGATCCAAAAAAACAATTCCAATTTGCACTTCATCTAATAATATAAATAAAAATAAGCTAATATAAACACTACCTTTTCGTGAATTTGTATAAGCTAAGATTACATGCGGCTGTTTGTTCAAAACTATACCTTTATATTTGCCAAGCTTAGCAAGTTGTAGGATGATTATCGACATGTCAAAATTATTTTGATTTTTGAGTTCGGTTTTGAGTTGTATAGCAAAATCACTCGACAAGGTACGTGTCCAGACAAATCAAATTAGTTATACAATCATTTTATATGCAATTATATGTTTAAATCCATGTTTCTTAAATATATAATCTATTGTAGATCCGACATGGATATTACCGGCTTCTACAACCTCTCCAATGACATCTATATGAGCCAAGGAAAATTAGGAATTTGAATGCAAAAAATGATAAGTAGTTCAAAGATTTAAGATATGGAACTCACCAAATAGTAGTTTTTAGATGATTTTGGAATCTAAGTATATCTTGAAATGAAACAAATTCAAAACGCTTGCTTACATCTTAAAGTCGGTACATATCCGAAATGTTGTGTTTTTATGGAAGTTAAAGAAATCTTTGTGATCAACTACTTTCAATGACTCATTATAATCGGCAACATTGAAATTTGAATTTGTATAAACCTCTCGTCTTTATAGTTGATGGTCAAACTTATCCATAAGATTTTTTTTTATTCTATCCAGTATCTTGCCCTTTTTTTTAATATAAAATTGATGAAATTATGTGAATAAAAAAACATGAATAGTTGAAGTTTTTATAAATCAAAAACATATTTTAACAATATCTTAAAGGAAGCAATCTAATAAATCATACATCTTCATCAACCACAATCATATCAAAGTAATAGAGAAATGACAAATTCATCATTAAATTAATAATTTGATTCTCTTTTAATGACACCGGTCATGATATAGTTATTTTAAAAAACGAAAAACAAGTTAGGTGGGTTTTATTTAAACTGTTATATCTTTTGAATAAAAAACTTTTTTAAATAACTTTTTTTTTGCCAAAAAGTTTAGAATTTTGTGTTTTTCAAGCTAATATAAAAAATTTTCGAAAAAAATAAATAAATAAATTTCGGACTTTTTTTAGTTATAATTTTACTATATCATATTTGGATTGCATCATATCTATAATCTATTGCATCATATTTTTAAATTATGTTGCATCGTAAATATGTTTTTGTTGCATCATATATATATATTTTGTTGCATCATATTTATAAATTGTGTTGTATCGTATGTCTAATTTTATTACATGACTAGATTATTGTCCCGCGATAGCGCGAATAAAGATAAAAATTGAATCGTAAACTTTATGTTTATCTAGATTTTAAGTTATTATGATCAGACAATGTTACACGTATAATAACATATATACCTTTACGTTTATATAAATGATGTTTATAGTTCTTATAACATATACACATTTTCGTTTATACACATGTTTTTATATTTTATATTTAAAAGATATTAAAATAAAAATATGGTAATTATAGTACAAATTGAGAGATTTTATAAGTAAATAAGAATTATGTTTTTTTTATTTTTGTGGAGATGAAATAGAATAGAGAAATATAATTATGTATTGTAAAAAGGTGTGAAATGAAAATAGTCTTTGATGACATCATCAATCTGATCTAACGGCTGAAATTAAAGAAATTAACTCATCCAAGGAACCTTACTTCGACATGTAGCATTTAAGGGCTCTCTTTTATTATATATTAAAGATTAAAGATAACTATATTTATTTTAAATTGAAATATGAATATGATGCAATGATATTATATGATTACGATTACGTCATTACATCATCGAAGGTATAATCTGTTGCATCATATTTGTAAAATGTGTTGGATCGTATATATAATTTTATTACATCATAACTAATGCAATAATATTACGATGTTAAGCAAATTTTAAATCATTGTATCATCATTAAAGTATGTTGCATCTTAACAAAAAAAAAATTGTTCCATTATAGTGTTTGTCTTTTATTGTATTATATAAAATAATTTGTCGCATAAATTTGTTTCTTTTTATAATTTGTTTCTTTTTATATACAAAAAGAAACAAAAGAACAAAAAAATGGAAAAGGAAAAAAATTCGGAAAAAAAAAGTTGCGAAAAAAAAGGTGGGTGGAGATTTGAAATACCTATAATACTCTTAGAAGGGTGAGGAGGGTCATGACAATTGTCATCTCCATGATGCTTTTTACTCTTTTCTCGATAAAGGTCTCTCTCTCTCTCTCTCTCTCTCTCTCTATATATATATATATATATATATATATATATATATATATATATATATATATTGGGGTTCAAAAGGGATCCCTAATTTGTTAGAGATCTAGGGATCCATTTCTAACCATACATTTTTCCTTATATATTTGTTTTTTTTCCTTTTTTTTTTCTAAAATTTTTTTTTACCTTTTTATTTACTTTTTTTTTTTTTTTTTTTTTTTCCGAAAATCACATTTTATTTTCAACCTTATTTTTAAAAATCACATGTGATTTTCAATTTAAAAATCTTTTATAGGTAAAATCACGTTTGATTTTAAAAAATTATTGATTATTTTTTACCAAAATCATATGTGATTTTTAACCTACAAACTATTTTGCTTATAAAATCACATGTGATTTTCGAGAAACAAAATTTTCAAGTGGACTTTAAAATTTATAAATTTTGGTTTTTGAAAATCACATTTGATTTTCGACAAAAAGAAATTCACGTGTGATTTTAAAATTTATAAATTTTTGTTTTTGAAAATCACATGTGATTTCAATTTTTTACAAAAAAATCACATGTGATTTTGAAAAAAAAAAAAGTTCAGTAAAATATAGCAAAAAAAAAAAAAAAAACCGAATAAAAAAACGAAAAAAAAAAATGAAAAAAAAAAATACTAAGGAAAAAATGTATGAATTTGTGTGGCTAAAAAGTGGATCCTTGGATATCTAAATAATTGAGGATCTCATTTCCTCACCCTCTATATATATATATATATATATATATATATATATATATATATATATATATATATATATATATATATATATATATATATATATATATATATATATATAGATAGTTAGGTTTAAACAAAAAGGGGCTTTAAGAAAAAAAGAATAGGAAGCATATAGTTTTATTAAATGTAATATCGTCTTTGTATAATAAAAATAATAAAAATACATTTAATTAAATGAATAAATACCTCATCCCACCTCACTTCATCACTCTGACCGCCTACTGCCACCACCTTTGGCCACCGTCTTCCACCTTCGGCCATCACCTGCCGCCTTCCACCGCCAACATCAACCACCGCTAGCCGCCGAAAAATAAATTGATTTTTTTTATCGTATTTATTTTACTGTTATTTTTGTTGCACTAAAAATGTGTAAAAAAAAAAAAGGTCTATCTAAGATTTAAACAAATTTTAAGAAGAATATTAAAAAAATAACTAGTTGGATGCAACAACTTTATAAAAATGTTGCATTGTAGTGTTTGGAGTATTGTTATCAAATATGATGCAACATTTATAAATGTGATGCAATATATTTATAATATCCTGCAATGACGTAAAGTCCGATGAACACCGTCATCAGCTTTAACGTCATTGCATCATGGTTATAAAAGTTGTTTATTCATAGTTCTAATATATGATGCAATGATAGTTAAATATGATGCAATAACTGTTAAATATGATGCAATGACGTAAAATCCAATCAACATCATCATAAGATGTAACAACATTGCATCATAGCTAAAACATATGATGCAACATGTTTGATAAAACAAATAATTTTAACTAAGATGAAACTATTTTTTTCTCCTTGTTAAAATCATGATGCAATAATACCGACGATGATGCAACAATTTCTATTTTTTTTCCGGTCCCTAAAATCCAACATAATAAGCTTTGTATCTGTAGTTTTATGTGTTTGAGTGAATATTTAAGATCAAAACATTAAATTCATTGACTCATATACTATTTTTACAAAAACAAAATTTATCGAGACATATTATCAAAATTGCCACCTTGTCTTTTTAACCCTTGATCTATAACCTATTTTTGAATCAAATGGCTCACATTATCGAGAAAAGTGTAGGGAAGATTGTGAGAAGACACATTATCGATAATGTATCTTCTCGACAAGTGCTAGTTATTTAGTAGAGAGGGGTTTTGCGAGAAAGTTACATTAGGAAACTTTCTTGCAAAA
Source organism: Senecio squalidus (assembly GCA_910822075.1). Classification (NCBI taxonomy): domain Eukaryota; kingdom Viridiplantae; phylum Streptophyta; class Magnoliopsida; order Asterales; family Asteraceae; genus Senecio; species Senecio squalidus. Next base: position 41,204,933 of record CAJVGC010000508.1, on the reverse strand, counting down.
CCTCTCTCTACTAGATAACTAGCCCTTAGGGACGCGACACTAGGTCTTCCAACAAAAAGGTAGAAATTTCTCTGAACCAAACGACATTTGGTAACCCAACAAACCAAAACCGAGAAAAATGCATAAAGTACCACGAAACATGAGTTTACAACCCCCTTTTTTTTTACAGTGCTACCATATAATATGACAAAACCAGGTACTCTTTGAAGGCCAAACGTTTACGGGGATCATAATCCATTTAACCCACATCACACAAGAATAGTCTGATAATAGGCAAAATATAACCAAAATTATTATTAGTTAGTCAAACTGTATCCAATTTTTTTTATTAGTTTGTCAAAATGAAACTTATTTTTTTTATTACTTAGTCAAAATATAATGTATAACTATATATATATAAATAGATAATGGGAATGGAGATATGAAGAAACATCTTATTGAACTTAATTTAGCTAAATGTGATAATATTAATGATGATGAGATTGTGGGTCTCTTATCCCAATTCCTAAATATGGACGATTTGGATGTGTATTGGTTGATCAATGTTACATATTTTTCTCATTGTTTGTTATTGCTAAATAGTGTTTGAAACTTGTATGTATTTGTTTGGAGAAGCTATTACTTGTGATGGTTTACACGCTTTTGTACATTATCCGTCGTTTAGAAATCTTAATTTTTTCTCGTGTCACAATTTGTCATGGGAAGATGTGAAGTCATTTGCTTTGACGAGCTTAATGTTAGAATCAATTCGGCTTAGTGGCATAAAAGAGGTGTCAATGGTAGATGCGTACATTTACGAGATCAAAAATTGCCGCCCAATTGATGAAAGAGACGATCATTTTCTATGATGTCATGATAGCAATGTAGTTTGATTTATATGTTGTTTTAGTATGTACTTGACTTTTAGTGTTGTTAAAATTACTCTTTCTTGTTAATTATAAATTATAGATTATTGTTTGATGGATTTTATCTTTATCTATATAAAGCTTGAGTCCATTTTTGAATTTGAGTATTAATTACCCATAATATAATAAATGATAAGTAATAAATTATTAATCAAAAGAAAGATTAAAAGTTTTGTCATAAATCATATTTAAGTTTAATCAAAAAACTAAAAATGAAAAACCAATAGTTTGTCATAAATTATAGTTTGAGTTTAATCACAAATAATTAAAACAAATTAATTTATTTTTAAAGTGAATGTAAGATGAAAAGTTTTGCCTTAAATTATAGTAAAACAATATTTATAAGGAGTCTTTTGATTTATTTAAAAATTATAAACTAAACACTATAAATAGACAAAATTATATTACAATACAAATCCTCAAATAGATATAAACCAAAACAACCAAACAAAGATATCATGTTTTTCTTGATGATCCATAGAAAAACATTATGAACCAAAAAAAGCTAATGAAGGGCGGAGAAAGTCGTGTCAAAAATGCACTTCAAGACGTAGTTTCTATTTGTTTTCAATTATTGGGAAAATTGTCACAAGCTTTTGTGCATTTTGTATACATTTACCATGGTCTTTTGTTGGATTATTATTTTTAGTGAATTTAGTTGAATGATATCATTATTTTATTTATCAAATAATAGTTTAATTATAATTTATCTTTAATCTCATATCAATTTGTATAGTAAAGAATGTAAGAAAAGAAAGTGGTTATGAATGTTGTTCAAAAGTATTCCTTAAATTTAGAGTTACTATGAAATCATACAAAGATTTGTATACAATCTTAAAAGAAATAACATGGAGTTACAATTCTCACATATATTAACAAACTTTAATTAATTTTGATAAATCATATATTTAATTATCTGTATGAAATTTAAAATATATAATAAAAACAATACGAAAACATGTCTTAATGATCAAAAAAAATGTAGTATCAAACTAAAATCAACATTTTATAAACATATATAAAATAAAAAGGTTAAAGTTATAACCCGTGCATCTAACGCAAAGTAAATAAACTTAGCTTAGACATGAGGACCAGTTTGTTCGATTAATAAGCAAATTGTTTATGTGGTGTGGTAAGATGCTGAAACAACCAAAACAAATAATGCACTCAACAAATAAGTTTGTTTAAATTTTAAGCGTTTTATAAATATTATGTGCATCGGTTGTTTGATACAATGCTCAAATGGAATGGAGTAGCTTAACAATCCAATTTTGCCCATAGACTCACCAATGACTCAATCCCGGTGCAACGCACGGGTCGGCACGCCTCGTTCTTTTAAACACTAACTACTTTCATCTTCGTTTAATTGTCAAAAGCCCATTTTAGCGGTTAAATGTTAGTCTTTAAAGACAAAAAAACATGTTCCAATATGTTATAATTTAACAAACGAGATTAAAGTTCTGATCTCCATAACGTCATTGGTACGGCCGTAGGGGGTGTTCAAATTCGGATACACGGATATTTGGGTATCCGAATTTTCAAGTATCCGAAATCCGGGTATCCGAAATTATAGGAAATTTTGAGTATTTGAACATTACAAAAATTTTGATTTTATTTTAATTTTATTTATTTATTTGAAATTACAATACATATTTCTAATCATAATTTTGAATATTTTCATATGACTATATAAATTAATTAACTATTGCCTACGAATCAATGTGGTATATCGTCGTCATCGGGAGTGGGATGGAGCTATGGGAAATCATTGGTGGTATGAAAGTCGTGGTGGTGGGGTGGTTTTACGATGGTTTGAAATATATGATCGGTATTAAGACTTTGAATACGAAGGAAACGAAGAGTATAACGAGTATCACAAATAATATGAGAAAATTTTGGAAAAAGACATGAGATTGTAAAGATGGTTGCCGTTGACTGGGTGATGGTGATGGGATCTGGTGAAGAAAAATAATTAGAACTAATACCTTTGGTCTCAAAAAAAACCTTATTGTTACGAACCGCAACATTCTGCCCCAACGACTCACTTGCTGCCAAGATACTTCTAGAGACTTCAAGCTGGTTCAAGATGTAGTAGCTAGTATAATCTAGATTAGAATGTAACATATTCTAGATTAGTCCTAAACAAATATCTAATTTAGAAATATCTAGCCTAAGACTAATCTAGAATCTCTAGATTAGTCTAAGTCTAGATTATTCTCTAGTAGGCTATAAATATGTAATCCTTGTTTCATTTGTAATCATCCAGATTTCTAAAGCAATAATACAAGTTTGTTTCCTATTACTCTAAAGCAATCTCCTTGCAAGTGTTAGACAATCGTTTTTGGTTTACTTAGACCCTTGATAGCAGGATCATCTAAGTACCACACGAGTTCGAAAGTTAACTCCGTGACAGGTGGTATCAGAGCAGAGGCTCGATCTAGATACTCACTTTAAAGACAACACGATGGCAGGAGTCGATGAAACATTCCAGACCGAAGAAAACCAGGGACCGCAGACAGAGGTACTAGGCCCCTCGACGAGAACCAGGAGCAGGTCACGTCCATCTCCTATCTCTACGACTGTTGAAGGATCAAGCGACCCAGAGTCCCGTATCTCAAACTTGGAGTCGATGATTGTTGAGCTGAAGACTCAGGTTAACGATGTAAATGTATCGCTTGACAACTTTGTTGAAGACGGATTTGAAGTCACCAAGGTGGCAAAGGAGATGATTGAAGTATTCAAGGAGGAAGTCAAGAAAGATATTGATGAAATATCTGAAAACGTGCTTACAACCAGAAAGTTCGTTGAAGAGGAGCTAAAGAAGGTACGAGACGAGATGGTAGCCATGAAGCAAGAATGGAGAAACTGGCGCCGTGTAACAGGTTCCAACAATACAGGTGGAACAAGCAGCTCTTCTGGAACTAACTTGAAGGTTCCAAAAACCCGACATGTATAATGGAGCGCGAAATGCTACTCTTGTTGAAAATTTCCTTTTTGGTCTTGACCAATACTTTGACGCAATGGGAGTTATTGATGACGCTGCAAAGATAAGCCACGCTCCCACTTTCCTTCGAGAAGCGGCCCAATTATGGTGGAGAAGGAAGTATGCTGAAAGAGAAAAGGGCACTACGGTGATCGACACGTGGGAAGACTTCAAAACAGAATTGCGGAAGCACTTCATGCCCCATAATGCCGACACAGAAGCAAAAGGAAAACTAAGGCGCCTACGCCAACTTGGAACCATCCCAGACTATATCAAAGAATTTACCACGATCATGCTAGAAGTTGAAGATTTGACTGATCGTGATGCACTCTTCTACTTCAAGGATGGCTTGAAAGAATGGGCTCGTATTGAATTGGACAGGCGCAATATCCAAACTCTAGACGACGCGATAGCTGCGGCTGAGACTTTGATTGACTACTCGACACGGCTGAAGAAACCCGTCGTCAATAGACCAGTGGAAAGAGCTGGACCAAGGAGGTTCGAAGAACGCCGAGAACCTAACCAAAGGTATGACAGGCCCCCCTTCCCTAAACGAGATACTACTAAACCTTCGAAACCCTGCTTTATTTGCGATGGCCCTCACTGGACTCGAGAATGTCCTAAACGCAAAGCAATGAATGCTTTGATCGCTGAGATGGAAAACAAGCAGGACGAAAACGAAGCTGAGCTCGGTTCGATTCGACACCTTGCCGCCTTGACGGAGATATTTTCTGAGAAAGTAGAGGATCATGGGCTGCTATATGTCGATCTTGTGATGAATGGAGGAAGCACCACAGCCCTAATCGATACCGGAGCATCCCACAACTTCTTAGATTCCCGTGAAGCAGAAAGGTTGGGAATCAAATACCAACCCAAAGGAGGGACTATCAAAGCTGTAAACTCGGTAGCGAAGGAAATCCTCGGCGTAGCTACTACTCAGGTACGTATAGATGATTGGGTTGGCCATCTTAATTTTACCATAGTCCCAATGGATGACTTTAAGGTAGTGTTGGGACTATCTTTCTTTCGGAAGGCCCATGCCTTTCCAATCCCTATGGCCAAGTCCCTGGTGATCCTAGAACATGATCGGATCCAAGTAGCTCGATTGAAAACCAACAGGGATAAGAAGATGCTCATCTCAGCCTTACAATTCAAGCGAGACATTAATAAAACTCCGTCTTACCTTGCCACAATGAGAGAACTAGACAAGGAGACGGAGAACTTTGTAGAAGCTCCTCCCGAGATCCGGAATGTTCTTGAAGAATTTAGAGATGTGATGCCTAAAGAGCTCCCAAAGAAGTTGCCCCCAAGACGAGAGGTGGACCATCGGATCGAGTTAGAACCTGGAGCGAGACCCCCATCCATGGCACCATATCGTATGGCTCCACCTGAGTTAGATGAGTTAAAGAAACAGCTCAAAGATCTACTCGATTCTGGATACATCCAGCCCTCTAAAGCCCCGTATGGAGCCCCGATCCTGTTCCAGAAGAAGAAAGATGGAACGCTTCGAATGTGCATTGACTATCGGGCTCTAAACAAAGTCACCATCAAAAACAAGTATCCAATCCCGTTAATTGCTGACCTTTTTGATCAACTGGGAAAGGCAAGGTACTTCTCCAAACTTGATCTTCGATCTGGATACTATCAGGTTCGAATTGCGGAAGGGGACGAGCCCAAGACTACATGTGTTACCAGGTATGGCTCATTCGAATTTCTTGTAATGCCTTTTGGTTTAACTAACGCTCCAGCCACGTTTAGTACGTTAATGAACAAGATATTTCACCCCTTCTTGGATAAATTCGTGGTGGTGTACCTAGATGACATAGTTGTTTATAGCCTGACACTCGAAGACCATCTGGAACACTTGCGACGAGTCTTCCAGGTACTTCGAGAAAACCAACTTTATGTCAAAACAGAGAAATGTTCTTTTTCTCAACAGGAAGTCGAGTTCCTCGGTCATCGTATCTCTAACGGGAAGCTGATGATGGATCCAAGCAAAGTGAAAACTATACAGGAATGGCAGCCCCCCTCAAAAATCCCAGAGCTACGATCTTTCCTCGGCCTAGTAAACTATTATCGAAGATTCGTAAAGGGATACTCGGCGATTGCAGCTCCCTTAACGGAGCTACTCAAGAAAAACAAGACCTGGGCATGGACCGAGGAATGTGAGAAGGCGTTCGAAAGTCTGAAGGAAGCGATGACTAAGGAGCCAGTCATGAGCCTGCCCGACTACACGAAGCCCTTTGAGGTACACACTGATGCTTCTGATTTTGCTATAGGTGGTGTCCTAATGCAAGAAGGACATCCGATAGCTTACGAAAGCCGTAAGCTTAATGAAACTGAAAGAAAATATACGGTTCACGAAAAAGAAATGACTGCCATCATTCACTGTTTACGTGTATGGCGTCATTATCTTTTGGGGAGTCATTTTACCATCATGACCGATAACATTGCTACGAGCTATTTTCAAACGCAAAAGAAACTTTCCCCTAAACAAGCTCGATGGCAAGATTTTCTGGCCGAGTTTGACTACCAGTTGGTATACAAACCGGGGAAAGCTAACGTTGTTGCAGATGCCCTAAGTAGAAAATCAGAGATCGCAACTATTTCCTCCAGTCAACCACAGACCGTATTCATGGATAAAATTAGAGAAGGGTTCCAACATGATCAAATGGCAAGTAATTTGCTGAAAATGGCCAAGGAAGGGAAAACTAGAAAATTCTGGGTTGATGGAGACATCTTGTATACAACTGGTGGGCGAGTTTATGTACCAAAGTGGGGCAACGTAAGGCGGGAAATTCTTAAGGAATGTCATGATTCGATGTGGGCAGGTCATCCTGGAACAACCCGGACTCTGGCATTGATGCAACGCTACTATTACTGGCCACATCTTCAGGACGATGTGGAGACCTATGTAAGAACATGCCTAGTCTGCCAACAAGATAAAGTGGAACAAAAACACCCAGGAGGACTTCTAGAACCTCTCCCCGTTGCTGAACGACCATGGGAAAGTGTCTCGATGGACTTTATTGTTGCACTCCCCAAATCTGATGGATATGGAGCGATAATGGTGATAGTTGACCGGTTTAGCAAATATGCCACATTTGTTCCCGTCACTGCCGATTGCAAAGTAGAAGAAACTGCTCGAGCCTTCTTCAAACATGTGGTGAAACTTTGGGGCCTACCACGGAGCATCGTTAGCGATCGAGATCCAAGATTCACTGGTAAGTTTTGGAGGGAACTCTTTAAATTGATGGGAACAGATCTAAATTTCTCTACGAGTTTTCACCCTCAAAGTGATGGGCAAACGGAAAGGGTGAACGCCTTGGTCGAACTATACCTGAGACATTATGTTAGCGCTCATCAGCATGACTGGGCAAAGCTACTTGACATTGCTCAGTTCTCTTATAATTTACAAAGGAGCGAGTCGACCAACAAGATCCCCTTTGAAATTGTTACCGGACAACAGCCTCTCACACCAAGTGCCCTTACTATCCCGTACACCGGAAATAATCCGTCCGCCTTTAAGTTCGCAAAGGAGTGGCAAGAAGAAGCAGATGTGACGCGTGCTTGCCTTGATAAAGCCGCAAAAAGAATGAAGAAGTGGGCTGACAAGAAAAGAAGGAAGGTCGAATACCAAACGGGAGACATGGTAATGCTAAAGCTTCTCCCAAACCAGTTTAAATCCATGCGGACGATGCACAAAGGGCTGATTAGAAAATATGAAGGACCGTTCCCTATCATCAAAAGAGTTGGATCAGCAGCATACCAACTCGAGCTACCCAAAAGACTGAAAATTCATCCCGTTGTACATGTAAGCATGTTGAAGAAATACAACGAGGATATGGAAGACGCTAGCCGAGGAATATCGAAAAGAGCTCCACCTACAGTAGTGACAGAATTCAACAAAGAGATCGAAAGTATTATGGCTGATCGGGAGGTACGAAAGAGAGGCGTTCCAAGGAGCAAGGAGTATCTGATCAAGTGGAAAGGCCAGCCCGAAGAGGAAGCAAGCTGGGAACGAGAAGATACGCTTTGGCAGTTTGAGGAAAAGCTAAAGGAGTACAATGATGACAGCACGACGAGGACGTCGTGAATTCAAGTGGGGGAGGGTGTTACGAACCGCAACATTCTGCCCCAACGACTCACTTGCTGCCAGGATACTTCTAGAGACTTCAAGCTGGTTCAAGATGTAGTAGCTAGTATAATCTAGATTAGAATGTAACATATTCTAGATTAGTCCTAAACAAATATCTAGTTTAGAAATATCTAGCCTAAGACTAATCTAGAATCTCTAGATTAGTCTAAGTCTAGATTATTCTCTAGTAGGCTATAAATATGTAATCCTTGTTTCATTTGTAATCATCCAGATTTCTAAAGCAATAATACAAGTTTGTTTCCTATTACTCTAAAGGAATCTCCTTGCAAGTGTTAGACAATCGTTTTTGGTTTACTTAGACCCTTGATAGCAGGATCATCTAAGTACCACACGAGTTCGAAAGTTAACTCCGTGACATTATGCTCTTCCTTGTTAATTATAAATTATAAAATATTGTTTGATGGATTTTATATTTTTAACACTAACTACTTTCATCTTCGTTTGACGGTCAAAAGCTCTGTTTAGCAGTCAAATGTTAGTCTTCAAAGACAAAAGACATGTTCCGAATGTTATAGTGAATTTAACAGACCAGATTAAACTTCCGATCTCCATATGATCATTGGTAGGTCCGTATAGGGTGTCCAAATTTGGATACCCGAATATTTGGGTATCCAATTTTCGGACATTGATTTTGGCTATCCGAAATTCAGACCCGGATTTTCAGGTACCAGAAATTCGGGTATCCAAATCTTTTGGATATTTCGAGTATTTGAACATTCAAGAAGTTTTAGTTTTTCTAAATCTTTTTTATTTATTTGCCCTCACTCTAGTTATATATAACTAGTCGTGTCGAAAAAAACCGAAACCGAAACCGAAAAAAAAACGAAAACCGAAACCGGTCCAAACCGGGTTTGACCAAAACCGCCGGTTTGGAACCGGTTCGAGATCTCAGCAGGTAAACCGGGTTGTGACCGGTTCGAGGGAAACCGGGTTGGGGAACCGGGTTGTGAAACCGGTTTGAGTTTATATCCGTTGGAAAAGTAAAAAATAGTCAACCTAGCCGTTTTTTTGATTTTTGACCGTTTTTTTTTGCATTTTTTTTACCATTTTGCCATTCCAAATTTACTATAAATATGTGGTAGAGTTTGAGATTAAACACACACTTATAACTCTCTCAAAACACTCTCAAAGCTCAAAAAACGCAAAAAATACCTTCGAAAAACGTTTGAAAAATTCTCAAAAAATCACCAACAATCAAATGGCAACTCAAAGCTCTACCGCTTCAACCGGTTGTGGTTCGTCAAGTGAAAGAACGATCGTAGAGGTTCTCCCAACAACCCGAAACCAAAATGTTTGACAACATTACCGGATGGTGAAATTATCCGATGGCCAAACGATGGCGCATTGTAATCATTGCGGCCTTTTTTGAAACATAATTCCAACACGACGTTGAAGAATCATGTCGATAAGCATTGCAAAGTTCTCCATAGAGCACCGGAATCGGGTCAATCATCGATGGGTCAAGACGGGAGTATTTTTGTTTATTCGGTGGAGAGGATGCGTGAAGAGTTTGCGGGTTTTGTGATTCAATCCGCCTTGCCATTCAATCACTTCGACAACCCGAGATTCACTAGGGTGGTTCCAAAGTGCCTCCAACCGCGATATACTCATGTAAGTCGTAATACTCTTAGTAAGGATTGTTTAAAAATTTGGAAAAAGCTAAAATAATGATATTAAAAGGTTTTGAAAATCTAAATGCAAATGTAAACTTAACAACCGACGTTTGGTCGGCTCCTCATGGTTTGCCCGATTCATACCTTTGCGTTACCGCACATTGGTGTGATCCCGAATCATGGCAAATGATGAAGAGGGTTATTGCTTTTGACCAATTTCCTTATCCTCACTCGGGTCATAACTTATTTCACATGTTAACGGATGTTTTACAAAGATTTGATTTGGAAGAAAAAGTGTTTTCAATTGCATTTGATAATGCAAGTAATAATACAAACGCGGTGGGTAAACTAAAACTAAAATACAAACCACCAATGAACGATGACTTTTATCATGGTCGATGCGTTGCACACATTATTAATTTGGTTGTGCAAGCCGGACTAGAAGTCACCGAAGTAAAAGACGCCATAAATGCTTATAGAAAAATGTTGCACGACATATTTTCAAACCACAAAAGTAGATACAAGGCATATATGAAATGTTGTAAGGAAACGAATTCCGTCTTTTTGGCCCCTAATTGGGATGTTCCTACAAGATGGAATTCGACCTACAATATGCTTATTTGTGGTTTACGGCAACAAGCTAGTTTAACTTATTTTCATAACGACTTAGTGGTAGCGCATCGGGGTATTGCATCATTTCCGAGTGATAATTTGGAAATTATTCGTAAAATAAGTGAATTGCTAAAAGTTTTTAAAACCGCAATAACTTTGTTATCGGGTGTTTATTATCCCACGAGTCATTTAGTCCTTAAACAACTATCTTTTATGGCTACAAAGTTAGACGATTATGAGTTTAAAGGTAATTTGTATAAGTTAATGGTAGCCCCGATGAAAGAAAAAATGAGAAAATATTTTTCTAAAATATCACATTTAATTACCGATCCGCCGCACTAAACCCGTGTTTGAACAAAATTGGGGTGGAATACAATATAAGAACAATCTTTTAAAAATTGAATTGTGGTTTGAATGACCCATTATATGCCGATAACGCCATAAAAGAATTTGGTGATTCTTTTAAAGGGTTATTTGGTGTTTATTTTAAGAAGTTTAGAACATCAAATTTGGGTGAATCAAGTTCTTCTATGGCCTTGACCTATGAAAACTATACTAGCGCGGACCCGGAAATTGACATGTATAACCAATTAAGACGAGAAAACATTAAACGTGCTAGGGGGGAGGGGGTGACCAAACTAATACCGAATATGGGAGGTATACGGGAACAGATTTTTTAGCCACTATGGGGGTTGAAGAATTCACCAACTTTGAGGTTTTGGCTTGGTGGAGAGCACGGGAAGCTCAATATCCCGTTCTATCCGCCATGGCCAAAGATCTACTAACCTCCCAAGCTTCTTCGGTAGCTTCGGAATCCGCTTTTTCTCTCAGTGGCAGGGTATTATCTTTACGAAGAACAAGACTCACACCGACGGCATTGGAGATGTTCATTTGCTTGAAGGATTACTTGACGCCACCCAACGTACACAAGACCACCAAAATCTTGAAGGTGAACTAGATTATGAAGGCGAAGTACTCGATATCGAGGTGGAAGAAGGAGTTGCAATATCCCTTTCCGATGAAGAAATCACTTTCGATGAAGCTAACCGAACATATAGCTCCGAAGAAGAAGTTCCCGTTCAAGATGAATTTATTCAAGTAGACGAATAATGAGAATGAAGAAATATGAAGATTGGACGAAGACGAAGACGAAGATGACTTTCCAATGTTATTACTTATTAGTACTTTTTCCGCTTTGTTTAATAATTGTCGAAATATGAAACTTTGAAAATTTGTTTCAAGTTGTTTTAGTAGAATACAATGTTTATGTTTGATGTGTGCCAAGAATTTTTTAAAAAAATCAAATTTTAAAGTGTTTTTGCAAGTTACTGATATCGCATATTTTAATCATATTATTATATGCGATATTTGTCTTTTTAAAGTTTAATTCATAACGGATTGTGGGAATTTCGGGCAATTTTGGTACTAAAATGTTATACAGGTATTAGCCGAAGTTCTGGAGATGAAGTGACATAATTGGAGCTGAAAGTGAAGAAAACGGGTCAATGTTGTATTCCCGTTATATTTTTGAGACTAGAAGCAAATGGTCACGAGAGGCGAAGCAGAAACGAGCAGCAAAACGAGAAATCTGGAAAATTAAGCGAGGGACGCCCGTCCCGTGGAGTTTTGGGCTGCAGCTGTTTGTTACGTTTAATGAAGCAGTTTTTTAGGTTTAATTATAATTATCATCATTATTGTAAGCAAGTTTTGGAGTATTGAAACCCTAGCTTTGGACCACGAATTCTTGGAGTTATTTGGTGTTTTTAGACTCGTTAATTTCGTTGTTTAAGCATTCGGATCATTGGTACTTTAATCCTTTTCGTTAGTTCTTTTAATATAAAGATGTTTCATTCAATTCTATTGTGTTGCGTTTTTATTATTATGAGTAGCTAAATTTCTTAACGTTCACTTGGATGATGTGATCAATTATGTAGGTTATTGTTTAATTACGTATATGTTGAACTGGATTTTATGTTTAATCGAAAAACCAATTGTAATCAGTTTTTGAATTTTGTTTAATCTTTTATATAAACTGTTAGTAATTCATCATAGGTATTCGAGAGGAACTTGTGACATTACAAAATAGTTTATGAAATAACTAATCGGTCAATAATTAGTTTAAAGATATTAGTATTCGAGAGGAACTAGTATTAAAGATTTAAACAATAAAAACGTGATTATGGTTGTTAGTTAACTAGATTAAGAGAGATCGGTTTAGTTAATTAAGAAGCTATTCGAGAGGAAGCTTTATAAGGTTAAATCATAAAATTGGCTTAGGTACTTATTGCTTAGTTGTCAAACGTAGAAATTATACACGAGAGTGGTAACTATACATGAGACGATTAAAGTTTTAATGGGAAACGAGAGTTCAAGTTAAATACATTTTAAGTAGTTCAACATTGTTAGTAATTAAGTGATAACCGTAGTAATTGTGATCAAGTCCAAGTGAATGTATTTTTCATCAATTGTTTACAAACAAAAATCTTTTCAGCGATTCATCTGAATCACAAGTTTCTTTAATTTAGTAGTTTAAGCACAGTGACAATTCGGTCACAACAAAAAGCCCAAAAACTTGATGTGCGAAATCGAGTATATTTTAAAAACAAGAAATACTTACGGCTCGACTACACATCAAGTTTTTGGGCTTTTTGTTGTGACCGAATTGTCACTGTGCTTAAACTACTAAATTAAAGAAACTTGTGATTCAGATGAATCGCTGAAAAGATTTTTGTTTGTAAACAATTGATGAAAAATACATTCACTTGGACTTGATCACAATTACTACGGTTATCACTTAATTACTAACAATGTTGAACTACTTAAAAGGTATTTAACTTGAACTCTCGTTTCCCATTAAAACTTTAACCGTCTCATGTATAGTTACCAATCTCGTGTATAATTTCTACGTTTGACAACTAAGCAATAAGTACCTAAGCCAATTTTATGATTTAACCTTATAAAGCTTCCTCTCGAATAGCTTCTTAATTAACTAAACCGATCTCTCTCAATCTAGTTAACTAACAACCATAATCACGTTTTTATTGTTTAAATCTTTAATACTAGTTCCTCTCGAATACTAATATCTTTAAACTAATTATTGACCGATTAGTTATTTCATAAACTATTTTGTAATGTCACAAGTTCCTCTCGAATACCTATGATGAATTACTAACAGTTTATATAAAAGATTAAACAAGATTCAAAAACTGATTACAATTGGTTTTTCGATTAAACATAAAATCCAGTTCAACATATACGTAATTAAACAATAACCTACATAATTGATCACATCATCCAAGTGAACGTTAAGAAATTTAGCTACTCATAATAATAAAAACGCAACACAATAGAATTGAATGAAACATCTTTATATTAAAAGAACTAACGAAAAGGATTTAAGTACCAATGATCCGAATGCTTAAACAACGAAATTAACGAGTCTAAAAACACCAAATAACTCCAAGAATTCGTGGTCCAAAGCTAGGGTTTCAATACTCCAAAACTTGCTTACAATAATGATGATAATTATAATTAAACCTAAAAAACTGCTTCATTAAACGTAACAAACAACTGCAGCCCAAAACTCCGCGGGACGGGCGTCCTCCCTTCTGGGACGGGCGTCCCTCGCTTAATTTTCCAGATTTCTCGTTTTGCTGCTCGTTTCTGCTTCGCCTCTCGTGACCATTTGCTTCTAGTCTCAAAAATATAACGGGAATACAACATTGACCCGTTTTCTTCACTTTCAGCTCCAATTATGTCACTTCATCTCCAGAACTTCGGCTAATACCTGTATAACATTTTAGTACCAAAATTGCCCGAAATTCCCACAATCCGTTATGAATTAAACTTTAAAAAGACAAATATCGCATATAATAATATGATTAAAATATGCGATATTAGTTACGCTTTTTTTTTCAAACTTATTAGTTACATTCTAATAAGAAATAGTAGTAAAAAATAGTACTTTTTTTTACTTTTTTCGCACGTTTTCGTTAATTATTCTCGGAATATTAAGCTTTGAAAATATGTTTCCAGCTTTTTTAGTAGAATACAACGTGTATGTATGATGTGTGCGAAAAAAGTTTTAAAAAAGTCGAATTTGAACATGTTTATGCAAGTTACGCTTTTTGTTTTTTATTAATATTTAGTCCAAACCGGTTTGGACCCGGGTTACAACCCGAACCGGTACGAACCGGTTTCATAGGGTTGGGATTTTGGAACCGAAAAACCGATACGAACCGAAACCGGTTTGGCAGGGTTGACCAGAACCCGGTTCGGTTTTCAAACCCGGTCCGGTTCGTGATCAAACCCGATTTTGACACGACTATATATAACATTCATCATTATTTTTCCACAAGATATTAAAAATCATGAATCCTTTTCTATAACTATGATCTTACGTATGTTTCTCTCCGTCACCACCACCACCACCACCACATCCCCACCACTGGTCACCACCATCACCACCACCTAAACAATCCCATAGCTTCTCCCAAGACATTCTCGTATTAGCTGTGATATCCACCGTACTTTTAGTTCCATTTTCATTCAAAGTTATAATTCTGGTGATCTACTACAAACCGCCGGAAAACCACCCCACCGCTACTGATTTGTCACAACTTCAGTATGACGGCGACGACGACAATTTTCATACCGATGACGACAATTTTGACGACGATATTCATGCAGTAGTTTAGTTTAACATGCATTTTTATTTAATGATCGAATATGTGTGTAGAAACGGTTCCAATTCAATTTTATAATCTATTTTATTTTATTATTAGATTATGATTATGATTGTAGGGTTGAGTTCATTAAACACTATTATAAAATTTGAGATCAAATGAACCAATCACAATCCTTTATTTTAAAAGTCCACTTTAATTTATTTTTGTTTAAAAGGTAATTATATTAAAAACAGTAAATGTATTAAACGAATAAATTACACTATTAAAACGAGCATTATTTCCTCTTTCTATAGAGCACTCACTTGATATATACTTTTAATTATAAAATCACAGTTTTATCAAATGTGATATGATTTTTGTGTTCTTCTTTTTTATTTTAGTTAAATATACATCATATAATATATTTAGATTTTGAAATTCATATTTAGTGTTCATATCACATTTGATTTTACCTTATAAATATCAACATTTGACCAAAAACGGGAAAAAAAAGTCGTCGAAATTCGATTTCTTTTCCGGGTCTATATAAATTATAACTCATATAATATTTTTGTGTTTAAAATTTCACATTTTAAGTTAAAATCGTGTGTGTTATTGACTTATTTGTTATAAAGTTCTACGTATATCTTAATATCACATATGATTTACGTTAATATCACATGTGATTTCGTTAAATTGTTTATAGGTTTAATTTAATTATATATCATATAACTTTAGATTTTTAAATCCACATTTTATGTTAATATCACTTGTGATTTAATCTTATGATCGAGTTTAAACATTTGTCAAAAAACGAAAAATAAAGTTGTCAAAATTTGATTTTTTTTCTGGGTTCAGATAAATCATACTTTATATAACATTTTTTGTTTTTAAAGTTTACTCATTTATGTTAAAATCACAAGTGATATTAACGTTACAATTTCAATACCCACCCGAAAATCGAAAAAATAAAAGTCGTCGAAAGTATATATGACCACTGCTCTAATTAAAAAGGAGAACACGACGGTCGCAACAGAGTAATTTATTTTGTCTAACGATTAACGGTTTACGAGATAAATAAATATTAAAAAATTAATTTAAAAGCGGGTTTTAATTTAATCTTAACTATTGAAATTAAAATAAATAGATCATGGAGATTGAATCTTTTGGTCTTTAAAAAATTATTGCGATGATATGATTGTATTAACGCTTTATTACTTTCTCTGCTTTTATAATGATATGGATTTTTGCGATGCTAATCAACCATATGTGAGTAATCAATTTGGTATTATTAATGATTTGTGATTTAAATTTGGTTTAATTTAAACTTCTGATC
The DNA here is from genome assembly GCA_910822075.1 of Senecio squalidus. NCBI lineage: Eukaryota > Viridiplantae > Streptophyta > Magnoliopsida > Asterales > Asteraceae > Senecio > Senecio squalidus. Next base: position 41,188,658 of record CAJVGC010000508.1, on the reverse strand, counting down.
TCCGTATAATCATTGGTAGGACCGTAATTAGAACTAATAATATTAGGTTCAAAAGATAATTTATCATTTTGATTCACAAATACATACATCATCTTTAAATAAATGGTAATACTAAGTTTTAATGCAAGAGAGAAACAAATACCTTCAATTGCATGGAACTAAAATCGGACCGTAGTCCAACCTTTTTCCTCTAAGTCCGCTTAAACATATTTATTGATCATCCCATGTCTTCTTCATAACTATGTTGTTCTTCTACAAATCGAATCATCCAATTTTAGTAACGCTAACGGATTACAAAATTATCGAAATTTGAAACCCACGGATTTGAGTTATCTCTCTCTCTCTCTCTCTCTCTCTCTCTCTCTCTCTCTCTCTCTCTCTCTCTCTCTCTCTCTCTCTCTCTCTCTCTCTCTCTCTCTCTCTATATATATATATATATATATATATATATATATATATATATATATATATATAGGGGAGGGTTCATGTAAAAAGTTTATATTTGTAAAAAGTGTAGGAAGCATTCTTGTAGTGACATGTGGCAACTTTGGAAAAAAAAAATTTATTTTTTTAATAAAAAAATAATATTTTTAATAAAAAAAATATTAAAAAAAAAAAATCGAAATTTTTTTTTTCGAGGAATTTTTTTTTTTTTTTTTGGCTCGAAAAAAGTTATGTACGAAAAAAATATGATGCACATTTATGATGCACACATATGATGAACATTTATGTGTGCATAATAGTTGAATATTATAACTTTTTTGTGTGGATCATAGTTGAATATCAAAGTTTTTTTGTGTGCATCATTAATGTGCATCATATTTTGTGTGCATCATTAATATGTATCATTAATGTGTATCATATGACGTGAAATATTACGTTATCAAAAAAAAATTCAAAATTTTTTTTTCCAAAATATTTTTTTTTTTTCGATTTTTTTTTTTTTTTTTAATAAAAAAATATTATTTTTTTTATTTAAAAAATAAATTTTTTTAAAAAAAAATTTCACATAGGTTGCCACATGTCATTCACACATTGCTTCCTACACTTTTTACAAATTTGGAACTTTTTATTTGATCCTACTCCTATATATATATATATATATATATATATATATATATATATATATATATATATATATATATATATATGTATATATATATATATAGAGGTTATATATATATATATAGGGAATGGTTCATGCGAGAACTCATATTTTTGAGAGAACTGCGAGAACCCTTTTTGATTGGTCCAATTTTAATTAATTATAAATCATTTCTTTAAAAGAAAAAGGGTATAATAGTAATTTTATAAAGTCTTACATTAAATTGTTTCTTTAAATTTCTGTCTTATCTCTCCTTTTTCCTCTATATTCCTAGATTTCTTTTTCTCAAAAACCATTTATCCTCTATATTTGGTTTTCAATTCGTAGACTTGTAAAATGGAAAAAGAAAAACAATCATAACAAAAATAATTAGAAATGTGATTCCACTAAATATAATTTTTTTACATAGAAAAATGAACATATCTTATATTACTTGTAACAGTCTTCGATTTTCAATTGTTCATAGATGAACATGTTCATGTTTTGAGATGTGGAGATAGAAACGACATGATTATATAGTTATTCATCAATGATATATAAATGTTATCATGTGAACCAACATCATGAATACTTAAAACAATCAAACCAGATCTTCACAATTATTATAATGTAAAACTTTTAACTGGATTTTGACTTCAAAAACCTAAAAACATAAAATTTACATTATAATGTATATAAATTGTAATGTCTTCTTCTACCCACACATTCAGATGTTAATATATGAACACGTTGTCTGCTAGGCTTGATCATCCGTAAGCTTTCATCATCTTCATTATCATTGACTTGTAAATATCTGAATATAAATATAAAATATAAAATAAAATTATAAATAAAAAGTATATTGCATCGTAATCAAAACATAGAAGAACCCCACGTTAATAAACATCATCCAAAAAGAACATTTAGAACAAAAAAGTCACGAATTCAAAATTTTATAGTAATGATTAAAATGACCGCTCAAATAGTATACGCAAGATTAAGATTGGAGAGGTAGAATAGTAATGATTGTAACAAGCATAAGATTCACAAGATAGGTAACAATAGATAATAATAAATGGAACTTCATTCATTAATTAAAAGAGTCGAGTACAAGGTTCGAATAGAAAGTACAGTACGATACATAGAGAATGATAGATACTAGCCTAATCGTATACAACGGAAAATTTACGACTAGCTAGAGGTATGAACGGCGGATGTCCCTAGTGACTTCGGTCGAAGATCATCAAAGCGACGATGGCTATTATCAGCGCTCCCATGGCCCAGATGACGTAGATGAGGGTTTGTACAGTCCGGGCGGTGGTTTGGGCCGTCGAGATGATCCGGATGGCCTGTTCTGCCAGTTTGTGGGTTTCGTCAGAGGCTTCGAATAGGTGAAGGGCCTGCTGCTGAGTTTCGCCTGCAATCCTCTGAACCTCGTGGAATACACTGCGGAATGCCTCGGGTGGAGGAAGTCGGAGGTTAGGGGGTACTCCGGATGAAGGTGGTCCGGCCCCTTGGACACGACGCGTGTCCTCCAGGAACTGGCGTTCCCATGGGTAGACTTCCATAACTGGAGGGTGTCCGGCTGGGTTGTACGGGTCCACGGATGGCTGACGAAGTGCGGGTTGGAACGATCCCGGATGTCGAAAAGGTGTCGCATTAGGTGTCTCGCGAGAGGGTGGTAATACAGTCCTCGGGCTAGACCCGTTGCCGCTGCTAATAGTCGTGGAGGTATCTTCGGTTGGTAGAGACGATTGAGACATGACAGATCTGAGACGTATAAAGTTTCGTGAGTACTAGAGAACACAAAGAAAAGGTGAAGGAAATGTGTAATGAAATGCATGTACGGGTCAGTCGCGTGAGAATCGGGAAAACACAGTGCCGGGAATTTTGACTCAAAACCGTTAACATTAGTAATTGCGTTTCGTCTTTGCATAATCATTTTGAACTAGGCAGGGGTGATCAGGCCATGCGTAGTTAAATTATAAGCATGCAAACTACGAAACCAATTCTCTAAAGTTTAAACCCATAAGCGATTTTCCGAAAAGTCTTGGTTATAGTTTGGTTTCGAAAATTTTTGGAAAATTTTTAAAACCGTTTTTTCTCTATAACCTGTGCTCTGATACCAAGTCTGTCACACCCCGCTAAAGCGGAAACACGGGAATGTGAAGAGCTGGAAAATCATGTCACAGGTCACATAAAACATAACGGTAAAAGAGTCATTCATTTAAATTAAAAGTGTTTAAATCCCATTCGAACAATCGAAAGACAAATAGTTTAATACATTGACACACGATTAAAATGATTCATAAAATATTTCCCAAAATAACTGGCCAAGTCTTTTCCCAACAAAGTCCTCACACGACCGCCTCGACCCGTCCACGCCATGCATCATGAGCTTACACTAATTTCCTGAAACATAAGATAAAGTGTCAACTACGAAAACGCAGTGAGTGAGTTACAGTTTAAATAGTTGGCATAAAAAGTATGAGTAAAGTATATAAAGTAAGAGTTTTCCCATAAGGAAGATTAGCGGAGAAAAGTCGCTTAAAAAGTTTATATACTTGTAAAGTTTAAGTAACGGGCGAATTGTGCCCTAACTTGTAAAGACTAAATAGAATCAAATTAGTCATATAGTAGAAGCGGATAACAATCGCTAAAAATTTATAAGTTTATGCGTAAGTAACTAAATAGATTTCTTGTATCAACCACTTGGCATCTATAACTTAAGTGTTCACACTAATCCGATTATCAACCGAGCGGCCCCAACTTCCCGCCTCTCAAACGGAAAGTTAAAAGAGAGAAATTCAGCAATATGTACTTAGACTGCCATCTAAGCAAGGAACGGTTATTTCCTAAGTATCGATACCCATAATTACTATACGGCTTAAGTAGTTAATAGTGTGTAAGAGAGAAACTAAAACATAATTGGGCACTATGAGATTTTATTATAAAAGAGAGAGAATCAACATCACTTAGAAACGTGTTATAGTTCCATCAAGGGTCGGTTACGCATACAAGTATCAATAAATAGCTGAATTAAAGAGATGAAACAATAGTATAAATAGAGAAAGAAATGTTTTACGCATAAGAGATTAAGTAGACGTTTCAATGTCAAAGTTTTGATAAAGTCAAAGTCAAAGTTTAATAAGTCAAAGTTTGATAAATCAAAGTTTAAGTATTGCAAGTTGTTTTATAAAGTATAAAATGCAATTAATCTTATGTTTCCCCCAAATTCATGTAAAACATATAAAACAAGGGGTTGTAACTCACGGATTGCGAAGAGATCGGAAACTTGGAATTTCGGTCGGAATGTGTAAGCCGGGAATCACGGGTTGCCTATTCATACCAAGGTAGTTTAATGAGTTGTTATATTATTAGGTTCTTGTATAATAATATAGGTGACATGTCATTAAAGTGTAAGTGTCAAATTTAAGTATCGTCAAAATGGTCCAAAAAGGTAATTGTCACGATTGTGTCCGAAAGTTTGATTTAACGTTTTGGGTTGTTATGTATTAAGTGCTTTTGCTTGCTGAGGTGATTTACAATTTCCGAGGAAATTTGGGCAGCGCTTCCGCGCCCAAATCTCATATCCAAAAATTGTAAATCAACTCCGCTCACAAATCACCTAATATACAATAATACACGTTTTATAGCTTATTAAGGTCCAAATAGTCCAACACAAGTCACTTTTATTATAGATTTTGTTTATCTCAGTCCCCTCATGATTTTGGTAAAAGTCCAGAACGTATACACAACTTTTAATCGGGTAAAACGACGATTTTCGGGAGGACAGCAGCCCGGTGCGGCGCACCTAGCTGCTGTCTCAATC
>CAJVGC010000508.1:41051449-41183642 GCA_910822075.1 Senecio squalidus | reverse complement strand
CCAATAAAATAATTAACTCAATCAACAAATGTTTGAATATACATACATATATATATATATATATATATATAGTAATTGGATCGGGTAAGAACGACCCGAAGTATACGAACGCTAAGAACCAATCCCGTGCATATATTCTTCTTCCCACTTACTACTGATCAGTAGTAACCACTTATTACTGATCAGCAGAAACCACTTACTACCGATCAGTACCGCGAGGTTTGGTATAAAATTTTTAATCGGACGACAAGAATTGGTTGCTGATCAGTAGAAACCAATTACTACTGATCAGCAGAAACCACTTACTACTGATCAGCACTGGGAGGTTTGATATAAAATTGTTAATCGGACGGCCATAATTGGTTCTTAGCGTTCGTATACTTCGGGCCGTTCTTACCCGATCCCCACCCTATATATATATATATATATATATATATATATATATATATATATATATATATATATATATATATATATATATATATATATATATATAGGAGGAGGTTCTTATAAACCAATATTTAAAGTAAAATAAGTAAAAAAATATGAAAAAATAATTTATTAATACGTGTAATTTTGTATTATGTTTATTTATTCAATTATAACAAACTTTAAAAAAGCAAGTTTTGATATGCATCAAAATATATGTCTTTTAGGCGATGTGCATCAAATTCATTGTTTTTGGATTATAAATATTCAAATTTGATGCACAACGATAAAACTACCCATTTTTTGATGTACAACAAAACTTCGTTTTTTAAAGTTTGATATATGGTTAAAATGAACGATAATCCAAAATATCTGACGTTATAAATTATTTCTTAATTTGTTTTTACATATTTTACCTTAAAGTTTGTTTTACAAGAACCAACATCTCTCTCTCTCTCTCTCTCTCTCTCTCTCTCTCTCTCTCTCTCTCTCTCTCTCTCTCTCTCTCTCTCTCTCTCTCTCTATATATATATATATATATATATATATATATATATATATATATAAAGTAAAAATTAAAGTTCAAACTTTTGGATATTCTGGTATCTGAAATATTTGAAAATTTTCAATATTGTTAATCGAATCCGAAAGTTTTAAAAAATTCCCCTTGATTCATTTTTCTATTTAAAATCGTGAGGAAGTAAGTAAGTTATTTACTTTTAAAAATATGAATAAGTTTTTAAGCATGTTCAAGCTTAAAAGTGTAAAGAATTATCCAAGTTGTTTACACTTAAAATGTGGAATCGAAGGTAATATGTCTACGTTTAATCTCTTACCCCTAAACGACAAAGTTGCAAGCCAGAGACCCGTGTAAAAAAAATATGCATAACCATTTCATGTTTGAATCAGAAAATGAAATCTTGAGTTTTTTTTTTATAATCGAACGTAAACCTTTTGAATTGTTTTCCCATCTTATTGATACCAACTTTTGAATTATATGCATAAAACCTTTTGATTTTTTTTTAAAAAGAGTTTAGGTTGTTTTTGTCATTCTATAGTTTTGCATTGATATTTAACACATTTTATAGGTAAAGAACTGTAAAAGGAATTAAAAGCGTATGCTAGTCCGATCGACTAACCTGGCCGATGCGCACTAAAGATTAACCATTAGGGTTGTTACACAACTTGCCCATTTTGCCACCCCTATCTATATAGATAGCATAATGTATATTATGAAAGCTAGTCTCCACATTATACGATAAATGCAGCAATTTGTTCATTTTATGTGCCTAAACATTTCATTTTTAACAAAAAACCAAACTTGCTAATTAGGGAAAACCTTACTTCCATCAAGTGAAGTTTTGTTTGACACATTAGTTTCACAACCTTGTTGAAAGGGAAGACAATGTAGTTAATGAGGATATTGTATATTATTCATATATACACACAACATAATTGTTTCACATGTTAAGTACTTGACGCTTGTGGAAACTCAAAATAAGTTCATATTTGGAACTTATATAAGAAAGCATTTAGGACAACTATCATGGTTGTTACTTGCTACTATTGTTGTAATTTCAAATCAAAATAACAGAGTGATTGCCAATATTTGAGTGTATAGCCGATATCAGAAACAAAAAAAGAGTTTTCATTTTGAGTGTCAAACCTCCTAACTTAGCCCTTTACGAATTCAAAATTCATACGAACTCTGTTATACAATTCCAATACACTTCTTGATTTTTTTGGTATGTTTGTGAAGATAGCAATTGTTTATCACAAATTATCCAATATGAGTATCCATTTATAAAGTAGATTAATATGTTACATATACATACAAGTTCCTGAAATGGAAAATGAAATAATATACTTTGTTCTAATATTAACTAAGAAAAAAAATTAATATAAAATCCAAGGTTCATATTGATACGTGGAACAGTATATTAGATATATATTTTCAGTGACTTGGTGCTGGTTATTAGTTAATGCTGCAAATTCCAATGATTAATTTCCGCCAATTCTTTGCTTTGAAGACTCTTGGATCTCACATAATTGTACATCTTACATGGAGAAACAGGGATATGTATTGAGGCTCAAGTCCAATAAACTACTAAGAAACTCGTTACAAAGTCGTCCTTTGTTTTAGCAAAACCACACAGGTCCATTTTGATTTTCTTGGAAAAGGTAGCGATAATTCTAAAAGTATCATACAAATATATTATGGGATAAATATAGACCGATACCATACAACTTCATTGTCATCAGACTAGGCTCAAGAAGGTTGATGTCTTCATCTCCGGAAATTTAATGCAAGTTTGAAATTCCATTTATTTTGTTACATCCTGTGACCATTTTAGAATTAACTTTGATGAAAACATATTTGATTGTTATTCGTGTTATGAAAGAAGTGTTTGGGTGTCGAAAATCATACCTCAATTGCTTGACTACGTATTTTTTACTTCCTTTGCGAGAAAGCTTTGAAGAACACTCCATTTGGTTGTACTAAAAGCAATAGATAAAAGTAGAGTAAAACATTAATTATTAGGAAAAATCACCTAAATAGCCTATTAAAAAAACTTATAGTCTGGAACAATTCTATCTTTTACAATGCATTCAATCGAAATAACTAGCCCCAAATCTCATTAAATTTGTTGGGCATAAGTCATTTTTATCATAAAGTGAATTCCGATTCAATATATGGAATAGCGCCAAACACGATTGACCAACATTTCGGAATTCCCCATTTTTTTTTAAAATAATATGATTTCTACCTGTATATAATTTGCTTTATCATAAAGTGAATTTTGATTAAGTATATTAAATTATGTTAATTAGTGACATTGAGAAACAAAAATGTTTGTATTTGTGAAAGTAAAGAATAAGAATAAGAGGAGATGGTAATGGGATTATGAAAGAGTTTGAAATATAAAATATGATTTATACCTTTATAAGCAGGGACGAAGGGATTATAGGGGATATAATAATTCATAAATCGATCTTTATGCAGGTAGTATTCTCCTGTTGTAGATGGAAAAGGAGAGAGATCTCCACCAATGATGTGATTCCATGACTTGTAATAACCCAACGCTACATCTTCTTCTTCTGTTTCGTTCATGTTTTCATCTTCATACACAAAACTCACCCCACACTTCTTTATTATATACCATCCACGAACATGTTTTACAGTAATAAGCACCTGGTCACCACTTGCCATGTCATCCATCCCAAACATCCAGTGGCTTATAAATGTTAACCACCTTCCACCTACATTCACCCGGTGATCAATATAATGCTTGTATATCCATGAACGATTCTTTGTTATATTACTTATCTTTATCCATGGCAAATTAAACAATTGATCATCTGGATATCCAGATTCCTCATCTCGAAATCCAGAATCCCAAAATTCAATTGGTATTGTCTGCACATAACAAAGATTCAATCCTGTGAACCTCCTGCTAGGAGATGTTGGAATGGTAAATGATATCGATGAGCCTTTGTTTCTTCGCCTAATCCAATTTGGCATTACTTTCCCACCATAAAATGTGCTGAATATTCCAAATTCATAATACATCTGCCCCAAATACAACAACAACCTTATTTAATTAATCAAAATCAATTATATTTCAACAAACCACATATCTTATCAGAGGATACCTGGGTTCGAGATCCCTCTGGTCGTCTTTCATAATTATACGTTCCCACACGTCTCTTTTTAATGAACTCTATATTACTCCACCCCAGACTACGTAACAAAGTTTCCTCAACACCTGCCATTGCTTGGATTTTGACTACCCCTTCAATTTCAATCGATGAAGATGGTAATTCCCGAAAATTCAAATCAAACTTGAGTGGGGACATTTCTGGATCAAATACAATTTTCTGTAGTGAAGACTGATTCGCAATGTATGACAACCTTGTTAAAGTGGGTGGAGGTTGGTCAACTGACATCAGCATTTTACAGTCACACATACTAAGGACCTTAAGCCTAGGGAGTGTTCTCGCACAATTGGGCATTGAGACAATTGGATTTTCATCTAAATATAACTCCTTCAACATGGATAGGCTACTCAAGTCCATGGGAAAGAACTCGTTTGACAAATTATTATTTTCAAGTGACAGCCTTACTAGCGACTCTGGAAAGAAAATCCCCAAGGAGTTGAAATGTCTCGGTATATCCTCCACAATGGCAGACAAAGATGTTTGTGATTTTGTGTCGATACTGTTAGCTTTAAGCATTTTGAATGAATCCATATCGCTTTCCATGGATGAAAGTTCACCAAGATTACAACCATGTAGTATTAGTGTTTTCACATTCTTCAACTTTCCTATCATTTTTGGAAGCTTTCTACACTCACAACAGTAACTGAAATCAACGTGGATAAGTTCACCACATTGCTCAACTGATTCACATACTTCAATCAAACTCGTGCAATTTTTAACTATTAAGCTCTCAAGTGTAGGGAATTCACAAAAGCCACCGAGACTACGAAGTTGTCCACAGAAACTCAGATCAAGAATCTTCAATGATCCAAGCAACTTCACAGATGAACAATAATCGAAATTAAAGTTAGTGTACCTAAATAATTTGACAAAGAAAAATAATTAAAATTGAAGTTTATGCTTTTAATTTCTTACCTTTTGGCTCTTTGCATGTAGTTCTGGGTTATTATCAAACATGCCAAATGATTCGATATTGCTATATGACATGTCCAGAACAACTAAATAAACTATCGGTAAGTATGAAGGGATAGACTTTAGAGGGAACCCCTGCAGACACAACCATCTTAACTCCTCTGGAAAATTCTCAAAAAACTGATTTATTTCTACATAATTGAGATGTAGTATCATTAGATTATCCATGTTATTCAGTGCATCTGTTTGCAGCTCAAATGATCCTCGAAACTTCTCTTTCTCAAGCATTCTCATGTCAAGGACAAGGCCTTGAACATTATCCGTACCCTAAGAAGAAAGGAAATGCATAGTTAAATTAAAAAGGTTAGTAAATACTACAAAACTACTTAAAAGTGTACATGGCTTCTTACCTTTTTCTTTTTTAACACTTTGAATGAATCCTCATGACACCATAATCGAGTACGCTTCTCTGGATGGTCAGGTGATTTTTGACGCACTACATCTCTTCCCATCTCTTGAATTAGTGAATGCATTGTCAAATAGTTATACTTCCCGACACGTAGAAGGCATCTGTCAATGAGATTTTTGATCCCATTTGTTGTGATTATATCACAAGCCTTTAATATTGTTTCAGAAATATCTCTATCCATTCCAACAAAAAAGCAAGCAATATGCAGAAACAATTCCTTATCTTTTGACCATGGCAAAGAGTCAAAGCTCATTTGTAATACCTTTCTTCTACGAAGTTCAGGTAATAATTCCGTCTTTAGCTCTTGTATGCACCCTTCCCAATAAGCTACGTCTTGACTTTGTAGAGAACAACCCAAAACTTCAAGAGCCAATGGATGGCCATCACAATATTTGACAAGCTTTTTCGACACATCTTCATAACCTTCCTTGGGATTGTTGCAACCAAATGCATGATGACATAAAAGGTTTAGTGATGCATCCTTATGTAAGCCATCTAAGTTCATATTTCTTATGTTTGGGCTTCATGTTCGTCTTAAAAACATCACACCTCTCCGTCAACGAGGCATCCTTGGCTGTTATTATGATTTTGCTTCCTGGATGCAAGCCTTTGTTTCCAATTAACGCATTCAACTGGTCCAGACTATCAATATCATCAAGAACTATTAGCACCTTTTTCCGTTCCAGTGCATTCTCGATCATGGAGGTGTATTTAGAAATATCATGAACTTGAATCAAACTTGTTTTTATAATTTCACGACAAAGTTGTTTTTGTACATCAAGCTTTTGATTTAGATTACCCCATCTCGTACTGATACCTGGTATGAAGCTCCTATCTTTAAATTCACGACAATGTAACGTATACAGATATTTGGCTAGAGATGTCTTCCCGATCCCGCCAATACCCAATATAGTGAGAACATCTCCAGTTTGTGAGGAACTGTCTTTCAACCATGACGTGATGAATTCAATGGAGTCCTTCATTCCTATAAGTAGTGGAAGATCACTCATTATGGGTAAACCTATTCTTTGATAGATGTCGTTAACAATTTCTTCAATCAACTTCGTCTCTAAACTGAAAATCAATTCTAGTGAGAGTTACAAAACACTATCATCGGATTCTGTTTTTTCTTTCATGACAATGGGAATAGAGAAAAGAAACACATTGTTTGATTTCAAATTTGTTTCATTTTTCTTTATGTAAGGATTCAGAGTTATTGATGAAAAGTTTTAGCTTTTCCACAATTATTGTGTATCATACATGATTTTATCAGAATCCGAAATCAACTATAAAGACTTTTTAATTGGGTAAAATTCAAGATAAAGTGTTTATAGACGAGTTTAAAAAACGGATAGATCGAGAGGGGCATGGAAGTCGAGGTTTATTTCAAGATTGTAACCAGCAAATTTGAAATATCGAAATGGGCAATCTATCTAAATTCAAATATATATAAAAGAAAATAGTTACCTGCCGTGTGCATTATGCCCTTTTAAATCAGCAATTTCTCCAAGTGCTTCCTTCCACAAATCAATGTTTCGAGCCCATTCATTTCTTTTTTCATCATCTGTTTCTTTCTCCATCTTCTGATTATGCTTAACCATTGCATCTCTGAAGCTGTCTTGTTGCTTCCTGACATGTGTAGGCTCAACATGATAGAAGATGGGTATGACAATTTGGTCGAAATTCTTCTTCTGCTTCATGATCAATACGAGTTCGTCAAGGCACCATCTTGAGGAGGCGTAGTTCTTGGACAACACGATAATAGAAGCCCTGGATGCTTTGATTGCACTCTCCAATTCCGGTCCTAACTTTTCACCGGTTCTGATCTCTTCATCATCATAAAAGGTTGTGAGACCAGCATTCTTCAGGGCTGTGTGGAGGTGATCGGTAAAGCTAAGACGAGTGTCTGCACCTCGAAAACTTAAAAAAACATCATATCTATGTTCATGACTTGATGAAGATCCTTGTTCAAGTTCATTGAGAATAACCATTTTGAAGTATTATTGCAACTTGTGAGTGATTCAATACTGATTCTTTTACCAAGATTATGTTAAAGTGTTTACAAATTATTAATATTGGAAAAAAATATTTGAGAAGAGTTGACGTTTACTTTTGAAAATTTGAGATAGAAAAGTCTTTATTGGTTGGCTTTTATCAAATCACATATCCTCCACATAAATTCTAAGGTTGTGAGTCTCGGATCGGATAGTGAAACCGCGTTTCGTAGACAAGTTCGGTATGTGAGGGGCCGGGTGGACCTCGAACATTAAAGACCGGTTATCAAAGTGATTGTGATCTTAACAAGTTTAGTTACTGTGTTATCACTGATATGAGTGAATAATCACCCAAACACGTCTAACCCCGAACTCAAACCTGCTAATTTATGTGTCATGTTCGTGAAGTGCCGGAAAATGTGAGCCCCATGTAAACCGGTCATTTTCAAAGATTTATCTAGTTGACCGTTAAGTTTAACGAAAATGATTCATGATCTCTTGTGTTAATAAGTAACTAGAAGATTTCCCGTGCGTTGCATGGGTTCGTTCTTTGATAAGGATAACAATATAAATCTGTAGTACAAACACGAGCTAGATATTTTGGTTTGCTGATTTCATCTTCTGTAAAGCAGAATTTGAGTTTTTTTCACCATTTTTTTCTTCTTGTTTGCTGATTTCATCTTCTTAAATTGTTTTGACCATCATGTTCTTTCTTCGTTTCGGGGACGGAGGTCCTTGATTTGGAACTCCTTTCTTTAATGCGGAGGACCGGTCTCTATCAGATATCATGTCCTCAGAAAAAAAAAATATTTAGACAGCCTATAATGGTTTCGAATGAAGTGAGTGTTTAAACTTAGAAAACAATAATAAAACTGATTGGCACATTACACATACGTTTTTCTATAACAATTAAGTGTCTATCTTAAGAAAAAAATAGAAAATAGAAATAAACCGCTGATTCCTCTCATATCTTACTTTTTTCTTATTTGACCCATTTCGAATAATTTAAGAATCAAGAATGAACGGGTCAGGAACTTACTCTTCTTGTGTGAAGCCGGTGAGCTTTTTCCCGTGGTCTAAATACATTGTATGGATTGGTATCGTTAACTGGCGCAGGAGGCTGTAATCTAAATTAGTTCATTAAAAACTCAGAATTCGTCAAACACTCAAGCATTTAATTATCTTACTATTACAACTAAAAAGCCCATAAAAAACGCATCTGATTAATCTAAACACCTTTGACTATCTTAAATCACAATTTTAATAATAATGCTTCTTTAACTAAGAACAAATACTAACCTACAAACGACGCAAAACAAGTTTCTGCCATAAAAGATGTGCAATGTTTACAACTTTTTGTAACTTACATCATTTGGAAGAGACGACTTTTCGTAACTAAATTCTGGATTTCGTGATGTAACTTACAGAATGAAGTGAATGAAGTGATGTAAGTTATGTAACTTACATCATTTGGAAGAGACGACTTTTTGGGCCTACCGGATCTTTCTAATCTTCCGTCTAAAAGCGTATATGTTGGTTTGAATTTGTCCTTGCCACCCGTGGAATCATTGAATCGTAACAATGCGTTTGGAGTTGTGTCATAAACACTCCCTATTGATGTATATCTGCAAATATGGAAGAAAAAAGTTAAAAAGTAAAAATATATGTCGAAGTATGTGAATTATTAAATTACCCTTGATCGTAGAGACTGCAGTATTGAACCTTGCAAGTCAAAAGAAAAGCCCAAACGTCTCTGGCAAAGGAAAAAACCGAGTGGTATCAAAAACTTCTATATCACCGGATAATACTACTCGATGCATTCATGTAAGGCCGAATCATTTTTAGTTGAGGTGGCAAGATGTTACAGAGCAGACAGTTTACGTAACGGGGTATAACAGGTCGGGTTGGGTTGACCCACAAACACTTTTTGTATTTTTCAAAAGAAAAAAATAATAATTTTCAGCAGCATGTTTGGCACGTTCGAACACTAACATTTACTAACCCATTTGAGTTAAAACAAAACTCAAATTGACCCGTTTATAAGTAAATGTGTCGAACTTGTCAGTGGCCACCTCGCATCTTTAGGACTCGTTGTAAATTAACGGTAACTTTTACTATCTAGTTTTTTTTATCAATTAGTTATTCAAATAAAAGTAATTACATTTTTATTTTCTGCAAAAGCTAGACATTTATTAGTTAAACTTCATTCTCTTAAGCTGTTTTATGCTTCCTTACTTGACAGGCTTATAAGTGATAAATCCCGAACAGTATACCTGTATGACCAGTCCAAGATTGGATTAACTCTCATGAAAGACGGCCATCCACGCAAGCTTGGAGAGAATTGTTCTTGACCGACCTACACAAAAAAACATCCCTTTTATATCTAATAGAATATCAAGTTTGTGTATGGTAACGTGTCAAGAATTAGTAAGGTAATTTTGCTTACAGCAATAGGATATGTTGAAATGAGAAACATATGTTACATACATCCACTCTTTCTAGTCACTGAAATGGGAGTTTGTTGCAATCAGCAAAAGGCTTGAACCACCTACCGCAAAGTGCAAATGGATTCTTAAAAAAGATAGATCCAGCTGCACCTCTGAAATGATATCACAATGCATATCTATTTCAAATGCTGACACTATTATACGTTTGCTACAAATGAAGTAAGCTGGTAACTTAAAGTTACTGTTTACACGGAGGAAGGCAGTCTGATCACATTGACTTTGGTCGGAGCTCGCACTGCTGCTTGTTGCACGAGGATAGTCTGAAGCACTAATGGTCTGGGTTTTTGTTGACTCGGCTCTGACACTATACGCAGAAGAAGCCTGGATTTCGGTGATCATTGCATGCATATTGCCTGGCATGCTTCGCCTTATGTCCTGCATAAGCAAAAACAAACAATATTTAAAAAGTTTATTTGCATTTATGAATCACATCTTATACATCCTTAGTTAGGCCTGTTCAAAAGATCCGAAAACATCCATTTTCCGCAACTACAGACAGAAGTAATAGAAGAATAAGCATATATCCATTAAAAAGGAAGACGATGAGAGATTTGTGCATTACCCGCGCTTCAGCCTCGCCAATTTCTCGTGCTATCTCAGAAACCTTTTGTTTCTTTTGCTCTGAATTCAATGATTATTAATTGTTTACTGTCGTGATCACATAATATAAGCACTAAACTACTTATGCTGAACAGTCAATTAGGGTGTAGCATAGTGATCACAGTTGAGTAAAATGTTAATCAGAACCTCAATTATGAACAATTACTAAAACCGATCAATAAAACAACATATACATATCGAATTCACTAAACATCAAAGATTAAACGATAAATTCAGTTGATAGTTCACCTTCAGTTAGAAGCCTAGCATCCATACATTTCTGCATTAAATTCGCAAAATGCTCACGGAATCGACGCTCGAGATCTCCGTAAACCTGACTCATCTTCACTCTCTGATCATCAGAATCAGAATCGCTTTCGATATAAAATATGTGTCAGTTTTAAAACAAATCTAAAGCTAAATATTAAGTTTCAGAGGAATTACATGTGTTATTCCATAGCAATGAAAACCCAATTTATAATACAATGTATAAAGTAATTAACGTCTAAATCAAAGGCTACCTAAAATACACGTTCTAAAATTGAGTTTCTTCAACTAATAAATCACGACACAATAATATAATATATATCACGACACAATAATATAATATTTATCATCCAACTTAACATTATCTATTATTTATTAGTAAATTTTCTTTCTTCAATTAATAAATTAATTCAAACACTCTATTTTTTAAAACAAATCATGACACAATAATATAATATATCGGATATGTTTGGGTAAATGAGACTAGAAGTTATAGCTACATGTTGTAGTGGAAGGCTTGAAGTTGTAGCTTTTATTTCGGGGTTTTTATTCTTAAAAAACCTGAAGCTCCGTAAAAAAGCTAAGCACTCACTGCCAAACGAATCTTTTATATTCAAGGGCTTTTATTTTTGAGTTTAAAACTTAAAGCCCTAAAAGCACCTTTTACCAAAAATATAGCATTATCTATAGTTTAATTATTAAATTTTATTTCTCCAATTAATAAATTAATTCAAACACTCTATTTTGTAAAACAGATGCATATTCCTATTCCTGTCCTTAATATATAATAAAAGAGCGACCTTAAATGTCACATGGCGAAATAAGGTACCTTAGATGGATTAACATATTTGATCTCAACCGTTAGATCAAATTGATGATGTCATCAAAGACTATTTTCATTTTACACACTTTTATAATACATAACTACATTATCTCTTTAATTCTATCTCCACTAAAATAAAAAAAACATAATTCTAATTAATTATAAAATCGCTCAATTTTAATTATTATTTACCTTATTGTTATTCTAAAATCTCCTAATACAAAAGATCATAACATGTATATATACGTAAAGGTGTATATGTTATAAACGTAAAGGTGTATATGTTATAAACGTAAAGGTGTATATGTTATAAACGTAAAGGTATATATGTTATTATAACGATGATGTTATCACAGACTATTTTTATTTTACACCCTTTACAATACATAATTACATTATCTCTTTAATTTTATCTCCACTAAAATAAAAAAAACATAATTCTAATTTACTTATAAAATTGCTCAATTTTAACTATTATTTATCTTATTGTTATTCTAAAATCTCCTAATACAAAAGATCATAACATGTGTATAAACCAAGGTTGTAAATAACGTAAGGCGTGGCGTGGCGGCGAGGCCAAGCCTCAAGTTTTGTAAAACATGGCGAGACATGGCGTTTTCCAAGGCGTGACAAGGCGGCAAAATTTTAATAAATTTTAGAATTTTTATATATACTTATATATATATTTACTCTTATTAAGTTGTATTAATAAACAATAAATTAACAAAAAATCAATGTTTTTACAGTTCGATATACATCTAATCTAAATATAGTAATCAATCAAACAAAAATCAATGTTTTCAAATTTTAAAATACACCTAATCTAAGATATAATCACTAATTTATATTCAAAGAATCTTTATAGCCATTTTTAAATTTTTTTAACAATTTTTAAGTTTTTTTTTTTTAATTTTTTTTTCATAAAGCGCGAAAAAAAACTTATAAAATAACGCGTTAAAGCTCGCCATGGCGCGCCTTTTCACGTTTTTTGGACGTCACGCCTAACAACGTCGTCTTGCATGTTTTCATAACGTCGAGGTCACGCCTCACGCCATGGCGCGTTATTTAGAACCTTGGTATAAACGTAAAGGTGTATATGTTATAAACGTAAAGGTGTATATGTTATAAACGTAAAAGTATATATGTTATTATAACTATAAACAACATTTGTATAAACGTAAAGGTATATATGTTATTATACGTGTAAAATTGTCTTCTGATAATAATTTAAAATCTGCATAAACATATAGTTTACGATCAACTTTATACTTTGTTCACGATATCGCAAGACAATAATCTAGCACTATCTAGCATACATTTAACATTATTTCATTATATTGTATAAAATATAATTTTTCAAACTTATTAAAGAAAACCCCTAGAGTTTATGCTCTTTAACAAAAACATTCCTTCATTTTTAAGATATTTTTTTAACCCTTTCATATCTATAAAAAAAACTAATTTTATTATACAAGTTGTATTACATTTATTATTAATCACTAGTTTTTTGATCTGTGTCGCGACGTGGAATGTTTCTTAAAAAGATGTTTTAAAATCTTTTATAATTAGAGCAATTTAAATGATAACTAATTATAATAATATAATTCAAAATAAATGCTGTAATAAACAATAATAAATTATAATTATATAAACTTTAGGGTTAAGATCAAGAAAGACCTTGAAAAAATTTGAGACCAAAAGACCCAATCATAACACTCCATTTTAAAAATCCACTTAAAATATATTTTTGTTTAAAAATTAAATATCTCAAAAACCGTACATGTATTAACCGAATAAATTACACCACTATAACGAGCATTAACTTACCTTTCTATAGAGTACCCACTCGATATATACTTTTGACGAAATTTATTTTCGGATTTTTTTACGGGTTTTGAAATTTTATATTATAAATCACTGTTTTATCATATATGATAACAGTAGTTTGACATATTATTTTTTTGTTTTTCTTTTTGATTGTAGTTGAATGTACGTAATATAACAAATCTATCTTTTGAAATTCGTATTTAGTGTTCAAATCACATGTGATATTGCTTTACGAATTTCAACATTTGGCCATAAACGAAAAAATAAAAATTCGTCAAAATTCAAACTTTTTTCCGGGTCCATATAGGTTATACATTGTATGACATTGTTGTGTATTAAAATTCATATTTAGAGTTAAAATCATGTGTGTTATTGTCTTTTGAGTTTTTGAAATTTTACATACATAAAATCACATATGATATGTATTCATATCATATATGATTTACATTAAGATCACATATGATATAATATCATATATGATATGTATTCATATCACATATGTTATTGTATTTTGAGTTTTTGAAATTTTACATACATAATATCACATATGATATGTATTCATATCACATATGTTATTGTCTTTTGAGTTTTTGAAATTTTACATACATAATATCACATATGATATGTATTCATGCCACATATGATTTACAGTAATATCATATATGATATAGTATCACATATGATATGTATTCATATCACATATGTTATTGTCTTTTGAGTTTTTGAAATTTTACATATATAATATCACATATGATATGTATTCATATCACATATGATTTACAGTAATATCACATATGTTATTGTGTTTTGAGTTTTTGAAATTTTACATACATAATATCATATATGATATTTATTCATATCACATATGATTTACAGTAATATCATATATGATATAGTATCACATATGATATGTATTCATATCACATATGTTATTATCTTTTGAGTTTTTGAAATTTTACATACATAATATCACATATGATAGAGTATTATCATATGTGATTTTAGTATATCATATTTTATTTCAATAACGAGAAAAAATAAAACTAGTTAAAATTCGATTTTTTTTTCTAAATTTAGGTAGTTTATACATTTTATAGTAATTCTTTTTTATACAATTTTACGTAATGATGTAAATATCATATATGATATTATCGTTATAATTTCAATACCCATAAAAAAATCGTCGAAAGTATATAACACCACTGCTCTAATTAAAGATAAAAACGAGACGATCGCAACGGTGTATTTTGTTTCGTCTAACGATCAACGGTTTGTGAGATAAATCAATTTAAAAAAATAAAATAAAAATGGGTTTTGGTTTTAATCTTAACCATTAGATTAAAATGGGATCAAGGGCCAAGATGAGGTATTTTGGTCTTAATAAAATTATAGGTCTTAATTGATCATTTCTCATAAAGTTTAATTAATATTTACAAACAGTATAATTTACTAAAACATAAAGCATAGTTAATTTGATAATAAGAATTTATAATAGTTATACTACGGATCCAAAACATTATGTAATTACTATTATGTTCAATTATAAGGAGTATTTGCTAATATCTTAATGTAATAGTATATATATTGAAATAAATGTCGTCTTAGAAAAATGCATTTTCCATGTAACGCTGATTCAAATGTTGCATTCAAATTTATACGATTTCAAATTATGTTATATATATAATGATAAATTTTTATAGATAATTATTATTAGATTGAATTTAATGAATAACAAAATGATATGCTTCATTATTATGAGAGATTGTCGTATTGTTACATACATTTCTTAAATAGGGATATTGTAGATACAATGTCGGCCAACATTAGGTATGTCCAATCTAAAATGAGATTGTATTTGGCTCCTAATAACGTACTACATATCTATGGAAAGAATTTGAGAGATTATGTCCATTAAACCTGGGTATTACCTTATTTTTTGTTCATTTTTGGAATACTTAATGAAGATGGAAACTATATGTCATGGCCAAGTTGCTTTTTAGATTGAACATCCGGATTTGAAAATTATAAGATAACTAATTGTTATTTAGTATTAATATGGATTTTCATACTAATTAAAGCAATATAATTTGATCTTTTTTCATACTAAATCTTTAAATTATTGAACTATGATGTGATAGTCAGCATATAAAATTGAAAAACAAAATAACGTGAAAGTAATATTTAATGATGGAAAAGTAATTGGTTTGATAGAAAGGAATGAATTGAGTTATCTAAGAAAAATAAGATTAAAGAAGGCTATAAGATTATTGTTTATCATTCTAAATCTACAAAATTATTTTTTTACAGTAAGAGACAATTTTTTAAGAAATTTATGAAGATGCTTGTAGTGGAAGTAAGCCTTATTATACATTGGGATGTGTTTATATAAGTAGGCAATGTAGTGTCACAAATTTTGAATTTTGACGGATAATAGTTCAATTTATTTTATCATAACAAAGTGGGCAACATAGTTTCACTAATTAAGAAAAATATTAAAAAAGAAAAGTAAGGAATTAAGGATGAATTTGTTTCTAAATCTTTTATCTTTCAATCAAGAATAAGAATTATAAGTTCATAAATAATGAGAAAATAAAATCGCAATAACCAAAACATAACATTGTATGTCTCTTTTAAAATTATCTACATGCATCCAATAATCCGGCCTTGTTTTATCTAATCAAAAGAAAAACAAAAGTCAAAACCTGTATTAGATGAAGATGGAAAAGAGGAAAAACTAATATGTAGGACAGATGAAAGAAATCGAGAACTGAGTATTATAAAGAAAATTTAATGATAATCAAACTTTGTATTCTAAAAAATTTAATAAATATATTTTTTTTAAGAAAATTACAAGGAAACTCATCTAAAATTATGGATTAGAATCTATTAAATATACTTTTAAAAGTGAATGAGAGCTTCTTTCATATTTTAATATCCTAATCTAAGGGAAGAATGCTAAGTGTAATTTTAGAGAATAAATTAATTAAAATAAACATAATATTTTAGAAATTTTTGTCAGAATTTTGGGTTAATAGATGATGGTACCTAAGTGTTAAAAACAATTATAGTAAAAATATTAAAGGCTAAATTGTCATTTTTAAAACTGTCATATAATGGATTTTTTATTAGATAATTCAAACATTTATCAGCTTATTCTATATTTAAGTTAATGATATATATATTAATAACATACATTAATTGATTTTATGATAATTACAAAGTTAAAATAGGATTATTTCAAAAAGTAGTATTAATATGAAGAAAAAAAAAGCGTCTTTATATAAAAATAAACAATGTATATGTATTATGATAAACCTTAAAATAGTAATATACTTGTACTAAAGAACTGTTCATACATTCGTCAATTCGTCAATTTTAATCAATCTTGTAAAATTCAATGCCATACAATGTCGTTCAAAAATTGTTCTTTAAAAATTGAAATAGAACCCTCTAACAAAATAAACAACAAAGCCAAACAACTATCTTTAATATATAATAAAAGAGAGACTTTAAATGCCACATGGCGAAGTAAGGTCCCTTGGATGGGTTATCTTCTTTAATTTCAGCCGTTAGATCAGATTGATGATGTCATCAAAGATTATTTCTATTATAAACCCTTTTACAATATATAATTACATTTTCTCTTTCATTTATATGTCCACTGAAATAAAAAAACATAAGTTTAATTTACTCGCTCAATTTAGACTCTGATTTACCATAATGTTATTCTAAAATCTCCTCATAAAAATATCAAAACATGTATATAAACGTAAAGTGTATATATTATTTGAACTATAAGCAACATAGGTATAAATGTAAACGTATATATGTTATTATACGTATGACATTGTCTTCTCATAATAACTTAAACTCTACATAAACAAATATTTACGAGTCAAACTTTATCTTTGTCCGCGCTATCGCGGGACAATAATCTAGTATGACAATAAAGAAAAGTTGAAGTGTTACAATTTGTTTAATTAAACCCGTTAATCTATAAGAGTAAATATTAATATGTTGTATATAAATAACTTTTATAACAATTGTGATTGCTTATCTTATTAAAGCAAATGTTAATAAGAAATTGTGCTATGGGGCTACATACATAAATAAAAGAGAATAAAACAAATATTAGTAAACTTAAAAAGATGAAAAACGAAGTAAACGATGTATATGTATTCTGATAAACCTTAAAATACTAATTTAGTTGTACTAATCAATATTGAGTTTCTTATTATTAGATTCATTTCTATATAAACCCCCAAATGTAGATTGTATCCAGTTTATCATCTTATCAATTGTTTTGCTTCTCTAATTAAACCTACACTGTATTTGTAATGGATGTGAAACTGCTTATATGCTAATCTTTGTTTTCTTAACAATTGTGGTTCATGTGGATATCCTTTGAATTTAGCATCTTCAAATCGTATAACTTCTGATATAGGCTCAAAGTATCGCAAATCCATTAGAAAAGGTTCTATATCTTTTGACTCCATTGATCTTAGTCGATTCACTCAGCTCCACCACTCTTCTTGTTTTCCTATTTGCTTCAACCCTACTAATTCTAAAACAAAGCTTTTATGTCGCTAGTGTGGTGTTCATGTAGGATATGGATATGGAGATGCGAATGCTCTTCCTGATATTCAATCATCTACCATAACCAACTCGTATTATAACCACATTGTGATTAAAATTCGAGCTTTACAACCTTTAGACACTCTTGACTAACTACAAAAAAAAATGGACTATCTTCCAGATGATTGTTTATGTTTCATCTTTCAACACTTTGATTTAAGTGTTGACCGTGAATCTTTTGGTCTAACTTGACATTTTACTCTTTTATGTGTTATATGCAGAATAGTAACTACTTGGTAGCTTAGTATCGGTTTTATGTTAATTAAGTAAATCATCACATCTCTAAATCTGCTTTCTTTATAAGACAAATCAAAATGAAAACGAAACATAAAGTTTGAAGAAACGAGGGGTGAGCATTGGGGTGGTTTGTTAATTCTCAAAAGAAAAGAAACACACAGATGGTTATTCTTAATCAATCATTCGACTCACAGTGAGTACGAGTTTTCAAAGTTTACAACAATAACTCGCTTCCAAAATGGAAAAATTGACATGAGCAATTGTAGAGGTGATTTGAATATACATATAGAACTCTTAATTGGATATCGTGTGCTGTGAATTTTATTAAACAAAATCATACCAACACTATTAGCCCCGGGAACCACAATGAGACTGAAATAGTTTATATTTGGACCAAAAACTAAAAACGTTCATAATGAACTAAACATGGGGTATTCGAAATAGTTGTTTATGTTCTGTAACATTGGGGTTCGTTTTGAATTCCTAATAGATTATTATGGTTACAATAGTTGGTATAGTAGGAAATAATAACATTAGAAGTGAACCCTTAACTGCTAAGTAGTAATTAGAGTTAATCGTCATATGTGTATGTGTTCAGTACAATATGTTCTATTGTGACCAACTGAGTAATTTAGAAATAATGACTATTATCAGTAACGTTAAGTGTACTTAGATGATCTGAATATCTGACGTTCCGTATCATTGTTATATCTTGCCACGACAGTTTATTCCACATTGTGGTGTCTAAGGATGACAACTGTTGGAACAACAATGGATCAACCTAATAAAGCTAATAAACTTGGTGAAACAAATTCTACGAAAATTCAGAAATCTGCTTCGGGGTTCAAAAGATGGGGAAGAAAAGGTCCGTTTATCAGATACGGGCTTCCTATGATTTCACTTACCGTATTTGGGGCACTTGGGCTTGGTCATCTTTTGCAAGGCAGGTGAGTGACATGTAAGACATGTAACATCATTTGTTTGATACCCGTCCCTTATTTTTTTTACCCATCTTATCGATACATACTTCTGTACTTCAGTAAGGATATAGCAAAAGTGAAAGACGACCAAGAGTGGGAGATCCTTGAAACGAAGAAAGCCCTTTCACGAACAGGACCTATTGAAGCTTACAAGCCCAAAAACTTATCTTTGGAGGAGGAGCTAAAGGTATCCTATAAACTAATCCACGAGGTGGCATTTTCTACCATTTATATACAAACGGGTCAATATGGGTTTATGTTTTATCAATAATAGGTCAAATAAGTTAGATTAAAAGATTTAACTAAAAAATGATACAGGCCAAATAGGTGAAATATCCATAATATATTTAAATGCATAAAACCTTCCGAATTGTTTTCTTATTATGTAAATTCTATATTTAAGCAATCCTATTGAACGCAATAATAACTTATAAAAGAGAAAAAAGGAATTAAAAAGCGACTGCATGTAGCCTCGACCAACCTGGTCCATTCTGATGCGTAATAAATATTAACTGTTTGGCCTGTTACATGACCCGATTGACCCGCCCATTTTGCACCCGTAGTATATTATTATTTTTGTGAAACTGGGTTCTTTTGATTTCAGGCTTTGCAGAAGAGTGTAGACATAAACAACTATGAATATAAAAGGATCCCCAAGCCAAATGAAGATATCTGAGTTTCGAGTGTAGTTCTTCACGTAATCATTTCGCCTTTCCTTTAAATAAGCCACATTTTCAGGACACTTTGACCCTTAGAGTTGTAAAAACTGCTCATAAACTCCGTCCTGCTTCTTTGGTAATTGGTAGTTATCATTAATGCATCAGGTTGATGCTTATATAAAAATGTGTAGCACTTTTAAGATCATCTTTCAACGGGGCAATTCAAACCCATATTAAGCAAATACATATACTCTCTTAAGTTATCACCTTTTTAGGGTTGCATACGCAAAGAGGTAAGGTCTAATGTTTATTTGGTCATTGTGAAGATGACGTTTTGAATCGGCCTATGAACTAGTTAAAACTGCCGTGAGGGTGTGTTTGGATGTGCATAAGCCAACATTCAATTATATATAGGATAGTGATGTTATTTTTTTTTTCATATACCCTAATGGCCTAATTGTTCAATTTTGTTGTAGCACATCCTTGTCATTAGTCAAACATTATTACAATTAAATCCGTAGCTCATTTACACATAGCAAACAGTTAGGGGTAATTCATTAGGGTTTTCCTATCTGAAAAGATCACATAAATAGTTGTTTTCATAAACGTCAAAGCTATACAGATATTATTTGAGATATATAAAGAGAGGGGGACTTCGTTTGTCATTTAGTAACTAGTTAAGGTTACCGGAATGTGAAACTTGAGTAACGATTGTAACTTACATTCAGTTAGACAGTACCATAACATTTAGGTTGAATTTTGATGATACCAAAATCATGGTCTGTTACAACTTACAAGGTACAAGTAGATTAAAATTACATGCTTAATAACCAAGGCACACTTTCTTTCCTTTCTTTTCTAATAGCAATGGTAACTCAGATCTTTTGCTCAGTTAATTCAAACGGATGGGAAATGGTACGAAACCAGATTGTACTGGTACCGAAATCTGAATAACATGAGTTCCAAAAACTTCTCTCGTAGATTTGACCTTATACAATGAAACGGAAATAAAAATGAAAAGCAATTTGTTTGTACAATGAATCATGTAGAAGAAACTATTACAATATCAAGATTTTACTGCATAGATCTCTTGGCAACAAACTCACATTTTAGTAAACATCAATTGTAAATTCTAGTAAACATCTCTTTGGTACTTTTAAACCTAGATATTGCTTTTACTTGTAAAACCATACTCGTATTCAAAGGTCAAAAATAAATGTTCATGGGACTCTGAGGAAGGTAGAGTTTTACATGTTAAACACTAGATTATTGACCCGTCCGACGCACGGATTCTTCCAAGAAATTTTGTGACAACCCGTCTTTTCGAGGTACTTTTCATTTATTGATAATTACTCTTTTTATTCGCAAATGATTTGGACCCTTGCATTTCGCTTTATATTTACTCACGTTTTGTATATTTAAGTCGGGTTTATGTGTTTTATCACTTAGTCTCTCGAGACGTAAACTTTATAATCGTCTAAGTGCCATTTAGTAGTATTCTCGTGTTATTAAAGTAGTGTGTTTACGCCATAATCGTCGGTTAAGAAAATCATATTTCGAAATTTCTTTACAAAGTTAGTCCTCTAACTTAATCTATTACAAAGTTAGTCCTTTAAGGGAGAACTATCGGAATCTGTTACAAATCTAATCCTTTAACAACAACTTAACAAAAATTCCCGTTTTTGGCCCCGGTGCGCCGCACCTACACGCCATTTTTGGCTTATTTCCAATCGACTTTTTGAGTCAAATTCTTGAGATGCCAAACCTTTTAGCACGTGAAATCTCCTGCCAAATCCCCCATTTGGGTGTGATAGGTAAGTTTGTGGATCTCTAAGATGGTTTACCTTCTCTATGTTTCCAAAATTTCAAGTTTACATCAAATCACTTTAACACTTTTTCTTTCATTCTCACTTCATCTAAAGTCTTGTTCTCTCTCAATTTTCCAGAGAAATAAGAGCTCATTACACCCTTGTTGAAGTGAGAATCCAAGTGATCAAGTTGGAGAAATCATCTCTTGCAAACACCCTTTGATTCTACACAATTTCGGTAAGTAATGCTTTGCTAATTCCTTCATTTTCTTCTCTTTTCTTCCACTTGGTTGGAGTTTTCTAACTTATAAACTTGTTTCCCTTGTCTTACCAAGCATTCACTTCCATTCCAACGTGTGTTCAAGGAGTTCCGGTGACTTTCTTTGGAGAAACGTCACACTTGGTTTTGGTAAGAAAACTCTCCAAATACTTCTCTGTTTCCTTCTCTATTTCGAAACCCCTAACACAATTCTTGTTTATGTATGAATGGAGGTCTATTGTTCCCATATTCTCTACAAATACCCTTGGAGTTGACTACCTTGCGGAGAAAACTCCATATCGTATTTTGGTAAGAAAATTCCTTCGAAAAGCTTTTACATTCTTTCTTTTGAGACTTTTACTAATTGATGGATGCTTTTGTGTTTGGAGCCGGTTACCTCCACACCACCACCGAAGTCCTCTCTCCGAGTCCTTGCAAGTCTCAAGTTTGTAGATTTCTTGCGGGTGAAATCGGTAAACACATTATTATCTTAAATATCTCTTTTCCATTATAATCTTTACATTTCGGTTTAAGCCTTGAAAATGGTTAGGTTAATATATTAGACCAACACCTTTCGTTCTCGGAAATTTGGACTTAAAATGTGCAAATTATGTTAAAATGTGAGATTTACCGAAAATAACCTATTTATTATATTACGGAGTATTATGTAAAAACTACACACATACATATATATATAACACTCAGTAAATCTTATTTGAACATAACCTAACTTTCGGACAGTTTACATTTTAACCGTAAAACGTCAAACAACTCATTTTCGACAAAACAACAAAAAACTAAAATCTGGAAAAATGGCCAGTGCGCCGCACCTCCACCCGGTGCGAAGCACCGGGATTCGAAAAATCAGTTTTACACTTAATTAGCTGCGACGCACAGGTCCCGTAGTGCGCCGCGGCGAATCCTCAAATTGTTTTTATTGATCTTCAACAACTCCAAACACTTATATAAGTAACCTAATACATATAAAAGTATTATATATTGTTAAAACAACGTCTTTGGACTCAAAGACGTCACCGCTATCATAAACGTTACAAAATTTAATTAAAACAAACGTTTTATTTACTTTTTACGTCAAAATCATTTGAAACCGTTCTAAATCATTTTACTATATTATTTTGTAATAAAAAGGATTTTAACATCTTTAATTTTGACTTTTCATTCAAATGGTTGACTTTGACTTTGACTTTGACCAAGTCAACATCTTTGACTTCGACCAAGTCAACATTTTCGACGTTGACTTTGGTCGATCTCCATAAACTTTGGTAACATTATTTCTTTCAATCGATGTTCCTGTTAGTCATTTTCGGCTCGGAATGTCATTCCCTTCTAATAGTCAATTATGACGTGAATTTATCGATATCTTCCTCTCGTCTTTATCGGCGCGGAACATCGTCACCTTGAACCGTCATCACGACTCGACTTGGAAATCGTTGGAATACTTTAATAAACCTTAAACATCAAACTTAACCGACAAGGCTAAACCGTACTGTATTTATAGAGATACTTAGACTATGTTGTATTGTTTTAGGGCACTTAGGCGGCGGAGTATTAGCTCCATATTGATTGTTTACCCGATACTTGCCGAGCTTATCTTGTGAGTTATTCGTAGCCCTATTCTTTTACTATTTTTGGGCTGAAAAGCGTATTTTAAATTGTCGCATGTATGTATATCTTGTTTACCTAGTGGAATAGTATCACCTCAGATTAGATGTTCATTAGGCTTGGGTAAGCCCCCTTATACACTTGTTAAGCTTTATGCCCACGGTTATATATATATATATATATATATATATATATATATATATATATATATATATATATATATATATATATATATATATATATAGATCTATATTGACCTAACCCACATTGCTCGATAGGCCGTCCCTATGAGTGGATGTTATGGCCGTTTGTTGTTGCCTTTGGTTTGACATCGCCTTAGGTTAGGGGATACAGTGGGGTCCCCTTCAGTGTATGATTAATCTAGGTATTATACTCGCACTTTGGTTATAAATCGAGATATGCTATATTGAGACTTGTCATGTTTATTAAATCTTTTATTGGGTCAACTTTTACTTAAATATTGCGAATAATTCACCATGTGTTGATGTCGTTTTTAACGCTTTTTCAGGAGTTTGAGGATTTATTTGATCATGCCTTGCTTATTTTGGGATCATAAATTTTATGTATTTGGAATTCGTTTTGCTTGATGTAATTCCTTTATGATCCACGCTACGACATTTGACTTTGTATTGTATTTGATAAACCTTTGGCATGATTAATATTCCGATGTTTTGTTTATTGGTTGTAAATGTTGTAATCCTTGACTCTTGATATCTTTTACTGGAACACCTCGTGTTTCCGCTTTGAGCGGGGTGTGGCAAATTTAACAATAAAATTAAAGATAGTAGTGAAAATCAGTTTAGTCATATGAAACATGAATATTAAAAACTACTAATTTCTTTAAATTAAGGAATTTCTTTTGTTGAAGAGAATAATAACAAATTTCTCATGATATAAATGAGAAGCATTTTTATATAAATGATAAAAAAACATTATAGAAACCAAGTTATTTTATTTATTGTCACAAATTGTGCAATATCTCCTTGTAAACAACATTAGTAACATTGCTAATCTTTCCATATTTATCACATAATAATACCTTTAAGTCTCTTTTACTTTTCATCCAAGATATAGCAACATAAAGCTGACTGTGAATAACAACTAGACTTAAAAAATAACCCAATCTTCGACAAAGATTGTCCTTAACGTTCGTTGATAGTCATTGCATAACAAACTTGACGGGAAATTGTCTTCTTTTTGAGGCAAAAAGAAATCCTCTTATCAGATGGAATCAACCACATTCGCGAAATGAAATTGTTAGTATTATTTCATAGTCAAGGACTCAAAAGTGCATAAGTGTACATACCCGAATTCATTAATTTCTTCACGTCTTCATTGATACACAACTCGGATCCAAAAAAACAATTCCAATTTGCACTTCATCTAATAATATAAATAAAAATAAGCTAATATAAACACTACCTTTTCGTGAATTTGTATAAACTAAAATTACATGCGGCTGTTTGTTCAAAACTATACCTTTATATTTGCCAAGCTTAGCAAGTTGTAGGATGATTATCGGCATGTCCATAGACGGACCTTAATGGAGGCCAACGTACCTGTCAAGACAAATCAAATTACATGCGGCTATTTGTTCCGTTTATGGGCATGTCAAAATTATTTTGATCTTTGAGTTTGGTTTTAAGTTGTATAACAAAATCACTCCACAAAGTACCTGTCAAGACAAATCAAATTAGTTATACAATCATTTTATATGCAATTTTATGTTTAAATCCAAGTTTCTTAAATATATATAATCTATTTCTAGATCCGACATGGAAATTACCGGCTTGTACAACCTCTCCAGTGACATCTATATGAGCCAAGGAAAATTAGGAATTTGAATGCAAAAAATGATAAGTAGTTCAAAGATTTAAGATATAGAATTCACCAAATAGTAGTTTTTAGATGATCTTGGAATCAAGTATATCTTGAAATGAAACAAATTCAAAACGCTTACTTACATCTTAAAGTTGGTAAATCTCCGATAAGTTGTGTTTTTATGGAAGTTAACTAAATCTTTGTGATCAACTACTTTAAATGACTCATTATAATTGGCCACATTGAAATTTGTAATTGTATAAACCTCTCGTCCTTATAGTTGATGGTCAAACTTGTCTATAAAGTTTTTTCTTTATTCTGACCAATATCTTGTCTCTTTTTTTTATTATATAAAATTGATGAAATTATGTGAATAAAAAAAAACATGAATAGCTGAAGTTTTTGTAAATCAAAAACATATTTTTATCAATATTTTAAAGAAAGCAATCTAATATGTAAATCATACCTCTTCATCAACTACAATCATATCAAAGTAATAGAGAAATGACAAATTCATCGTTAAATCAATAATTTGATTCTATTTAAAATGACACCAGTCATGATATAGTTATTTTAAAAAATGAAAAACAATTTGGTGGGTTTTATTTAAACTATTGTAAAATATAAAACTTTTTAAAATATTTTATTTTACCAAAAAGTTTAGAATTTTGTGTTTTTTGAAGCTAATATAAATTTTTTTTGAAAAAATAAATAAAAAAATTTCGGACTTTTTTAGTTATAATTTTACAGTATCATATTTGGATTGCATCATATGTATAATCTGTTGCATCATATTTTTAAATTGTGTTGCATCGTAATATGATTTTGTTGCATCGTATGTAGATTTTGTTGCATCATATTTATAAATTGTGTTGTATCGTATGTCTAATTTTATTACATCGTAACTATATTTATTTTAAATTGAAATATGAATATGATGCAATGATATTATATGATTACGATTACGTCATTGCATCATCGAAGGTATAATCTGTTGCATCATATTTGTAAAATGTGTTGGATCATATATATAATTTTATTACATCATAACTAATGCAATAATATAGTTATAAAAGCAATTTTGGATGTGACGATAATCACATGATTGGCGCATATGGTCAGGAACGGAATTTGTTCCTCTATCTTGTATAGAGCGATACCACTGGCCCCCTCGATGATGTGAATAGATGTTTGTGTGGCCGTACCTAAAGCGTATTGATTGTATATCAATATCTAGTTTGGTAATCTTATTCGGCATCCTTAATTGAGAAACAGAATTGTTGAACAACATGAGATTGATTTAATCCATATCTCATGTTCAACAAGGTATCTGCAACAAAAGGACAATTGACATTTAACTATTATATCTTTATGTTTAATGATCGTTTCATGGAGCAAACACTTACACATGTTTAGGGGCTTTAGCGTGTTGCTAGACACTACCTATTGTATGTATGACTTCTTGTTGTTTAACACTTGCACAAGTGGGAGTGATGAAATTTGATGTGCTCGGTTAAACATAAAGTCATACTACTAAGTATGTGTAAGCCTATAGGGTCACACACTTAGACACTTAGAACGTATTTGTATATTATATAGGGTATATAATATATGTAAGTAATGTAACATAAGGTTCGGTTTGTAACAAGTTAATTCTTTAAAGGTTAAATAATTAATTGTTAAAAGTTAAAATAAATATGTTATTTTAAACCGAAACTTAGGATTATGTTTAAGAGTATTAACTAGTTTAGTAAACTAGATTCCCTAAATCTTTTTAAAAACCAACTACAGAGAATAAATAGATTAATCCTAATCGATCCACGGATCTCTCTTTTCTCCCTCTGTGTTATATCAAAACCTTAGGGGGTTTTTTGGTTCTTTGTTTCTTGGTTTTGAACAAACACACATAAACGTGTTGTGTTCTTTGCTTGTTGCATTGATCTGCCAAAAGAACAAAAGGAGTTTGTTCGTTTTTGATTTCAAATTACTTACAAGAGCTAGCACTCGGATCGGTTGCTTGTTGTGTTGTGTGGATACCTATGGAGAACTTTTACATAGAAGTTATGCTTCCGATATTCAGACTGCACGGCGCAGTTGTGGGAGAATCGTGATCCCGGATTCGTCACTGTTGGATCGGCTTCAAATTTTGTGTGTAGAAAGAAGACTCACTAATATAGCTTTTCACTGGAGGAAATTTCGATCAGAGGTCTGGATCAGAAGATATTAACTGCGGAAGTTGCTACAGTTTCTGGATGGTTGTTTGGATCAATCAAGTGTGTTTGGATTCCTGGTTGGGAATCTACGCTTCGGTAAAATCGGCAATAATCACGTTAACGCTCTGTTCTCGAGTCTAAAGTTAAAGGAAAATAAAGTAATGTAAAGAAAAGGAAAGTAAAGTAAAGGAAAGTATTTATTTTACTTTACGATTACCCAAAATATGACCGAAATGTTTTATTGAATAAAATGTATAGACTTTACCTTCTAATTCTTTTCTTTTCTTTGCTTTCCTTTCTAAAAAAAACTTGAGAACACAATAATTTATTTATTTCCTTTCCTTTACATTCGTTTAAATAAAACTGGAGAACACACTCTAAGTGATATATGGTATAATCTATTTTCGTGTATTATTATTTACTTGATCCGCATAGTGAAAACATATGGATCCGCTTTGGAAACCATTTTAATAAACGTTAAATATTCCGTTGCGTTTTAACTTTGATTAACCGTTTTATTGGAAAACAAATTTTTTTAAAAAGGTGTTTGATTTCCAACATAAACATGGATATGTATTGAGGCTCAAGTCCAATAAACTACTAAGAAACTCGTTACAAAGTCGTCCTCTGTTTTAGCAAAACCGCACAGGTCCATTTTGATTTTCTTGGAAAAGGTATGGGTAATTCTAAAAGTATCATACATATATATTATGGGATAAATTTAGACCGATACCACACAACTTCATTGTCATCGAACTAGGCTCAAGAAGGTTGATGTCTTCATCTCCGGAAATTTAATGCAAGTTTGAAATTCCATTTATTTTGTTACATCCTGTGACCAATTTAGAATTAACTTTGATGAAAACATATTTGGTTGTTATTCATGCTATGAAAGAAGTGTTTGGGTGTCGAAAAGCATACCTCAATTGCTTGACTACGTATTTTTGACTTCCTTTGCGAGAAAGCTTTGAAGAACACTCTAGTTGGTTCTGATAAAAACAATAGATAAAAGTAGAGTAAAACATTAATTATTAGGAAAAATCATCTAAATAGCCTATTAAAAAAACTGATAGTCTGAATCAATTCTATTTTTTTTTACTATCTGTTGAATGGAAATAACTAGCCCCAAACCTCATTAAATTTATTGCACATAATTTGTTTTATCATAAAGTGAATTTTGATTAAGTATATTGAATTAGTGGCATTGAGAAATTCTCTTTTGTAATACAAAAATGTTTGTATTTGTGAAAGTAAAGAATAAGAATAATAAGAAGAGGGTAATAGATGGTAATGGGATGCTGACTTTTCCTAATATGAAAAATGATTTATACCTTCATACTTCGAGTGAAGGGATTACAGGTGAGATAATAACTCAGAAACCGACCTTTATACATAGTGCTGATGAAGGGATTATTGGGGAGATAATTACTAAAAAAGCGATCTTTATTCAGGTAGTATTCTCCTGTTGTTGATTGAAAAGGAGAGAGATCTCCACCAATTATGTGATTCCATGACTTGTAATAACCCAACGCTGCATCTTCTTCTTCTTCTGTTTCGTTAATGTTTTCATCTTCATACACAAAACTCACCCCACACTTCTTTATTATATTCCTTCTAATATCATTTTTTACAGTAATAAGCACTTGGTCACCACTTGCCATGTCATCCATCCCAAACATCCAATAGCTTATAAATGTTAAACACCTTCCACCTACATTCACCCGTTGATTTATATAATGCTTGTATATCCATGTACGATTCTTTGTTATATTACTTATCTTTATCCATGGCAAATTAAACAATTGATTAACTGGATATCCAAATTTCTCATCTATAAATACAGAATCCCAATATTCAATTGGTATTGTCTGCACATAACAAAGATTCAATCCTGTGAACCTCCTGTTAGGAGATGTTGGAATGGTAAATGATATCAATGAGCCTTTGTTTCTTCGCAAAATCCAATTTGGCATCACTTTCCCACCATAAAATGTGCTGAATATTCCATATTCATAATACATCTGCCCCAAATACAACAACAACCTTAATTAATTAATCAATCAAAATCAATTATATTTCAACAAACAACATATTTTATCAGAGGAAACCTGGGTTCGAGATCCCTCTGGTCCTCTTTGATAATGAATTGTTCCCACGCGTCTCTTTTTAATAAACTCTATATTACTCCACCCCAAACTACGTACTAAAGTTTCCTCAACACCTGCCATTGCTTGAATTTTGACTACCCCTTCAATTTCAATCGATGAAGATGGTAATTTATTTAAATTCACATTTAACTCGAGTGGGGACATTTCTGGATCAAATAAAATTTTATGTAGTAAAGACTGATTCCCAATGTATGACAACTCTGTTAAAGTGGGTGGAGGTTCTTCAATTGACATCAGCTCTTTACACTTATTCATACTAAGGACCTCAAGCCTAGGAAGTGTTCTCACACAATTGGGCATTGAAACAATTGGATTTCCATCTAAATATAACTCCTTCAACATGGATAGGCTACTCAAGTCCATGGGAAAAGATTCGTTGAACAAATTATTGTTATCAAGCGACAAACTTACTAATGACCCCGGTAAAGAAACCGCCAAGGACTTCAAATCTCTCGGTATAGCCTACACAATGGCAGAGAAAGAAGTTAGTGAATTTATGTTGATGTTATTAGCTTTAGGCATATATTTAGTGAATCGATATCCCTTACCGTAAATGAAATTCCACCAAGATTACAGCCATCTAGTAATAGCTCTTTGACGTTCTTTAACTTCTCAATAGTTTTTGCAAACTTACTAAACTCATAGCAGTAACTGAAATCAACGAGAACAAGCTCGTCACATTGCTCAACTGATTCACAGATTTCAATCAAACTAGGGCAATTTTTAACTGTTAAGCTCTCAAGTGCAGGGAACTCAGAAAAGCCACCGAGACTGCGAAGTTGTCCACAAAAACTCAGATCAAGAATTTTCAGTGAACCAAACAATGGTTTATTTTTTGAGTATGATCCAGTCAACTGCTTAAATGAAGAATCATTCATATTAAAATTAGTGAACTCACATGGAAGAATAATTAAAAATGAAGTAGATGCTTTCAATTTCTTACCTTTTGCCTCTTCAGAGGTGGTTCTGGGTTACTATCTGACATTCCAAATGATTCGATATTGCTATATGACATGTCGAGAACAACCAAATAGGCCATTGGTATCTCTGGAGGGATAGACTTCAGAGGGAACCCCTGCATACACAACCATCTTAACTTTTTTGGAAAATTCTCATAAAACTGATTTATTTGGACATAATTAAGATGTAGTATCATTATATTATTCATGTTATTCAACGCATCTGTTTCCATATCAAATGATCCTCGAAACTTCTCTTTCTCAAGCATTCTCATGTTAAGGACAAGGCCTTTAATACTCTTCGTACCCTAAGAAGAAAGGGAATGCACAATTAAATTAAAAAAAGGTTATATGCGTGGAAAAAAAGACTTCACCTCTTACCTTTGTGTTTATCAACACTTCAAATGAATCCTATTGACACCATAATCGAGTACGCTTCTCTGGATCAGGTGATTCTTGACGCACTACATCTCTTCCCATCTCTTGAATTAGAGAATGCATCGTCAAATGGTTATACTTCCCGACACGTAGAAGGCATCTGTCAATGAGATTTTTTATTCCATTTGTTGTAATTATATCACAAGCCTTTAATATTGTCTCAGAAATATCTCTATCCATTCCAACAAAAAAGCAAGCAATATGGAGAAACAACTCCTTATCTTTTGACCATGGCAAAGAGTCGAAGCTCATTTGCAAGACCTTTTTTCTACGGAGATCAGGTAATAATTCCGTCTTTAGCTCTTGTATGCACCCTTCCCAATAAGCTACGTCTTGACTTTGTAGAGAACAACCCAAAACTTCAAGAGCCAATGGATGGCCATCACAGTATTTGACAAGCTTTTTCGACACATCTTCATAACCTTCCTTGGTATTGTTGCAACCAAATGCATGATGACATAAAAGGTTTCGTGATGCATCCTCATGTAAGCCATCAAGTTCATATTTCTTATGTTTGGGCTTCATGTTCGTCTTAAAAACATCACACCTCTCCGTCAACGAGGCATCCTTGGCTGTTATTATGATTTTGCTTCCTGGATGCAAGCCTTTGTTTCCAATTAACGCATTCAACTGGTCCAGACTATCAATATCATCAAGAACTATTAGCACCTTTTTCCGTTCCAGTGCATTCTCGATCATGGAGGTGTATTTAGAAACATCATGAACTTGAATCAAACTTGTTTTTATAATTTCACGACAAAGTTGTTTTTGTACATCAAGCTTTTGATTTAGATTACCCCATCTCGTACTGATACCTGGTATGAAGCTCCTATCTTTAAATTCACGACAATGTAACGTATACAGATATTTGGCTAGAGATGTCTTCCCGATCCCGCCAATACCCAATATAGTGAGAACATCTCCAGTTTGTGAGGAACTGTCTTTCAACCATGACGTGATGAATTCAATGGAGTCCTTCATTCCTATAAGTAGTGGAAGATCACTCATTATGGGTAAACCTATTCTTTGATAGATGTCGTTAACAATTTCTTCAATCAACTTCGTCTCTAAACTGAAAATCAATTCTAGTGAGAGTTACAAAACACTATCCATGAAAGCTAACATAGCACATTTGTATATTCAAATTATCCATATCATCGGATTCTGTTTTTTCTTTCATGACAATGGGAATAGAGAAAAGAAACACATTGTTTGATTTCAAATTTGTTTCATTTTTCTTTATGTAAGGATTCAGAGTTATTGATGAAAAGTTTTAGCTTTTCCACAATTATTGTGTATCATACATGATTTTATCAGAATCCGAAATCAACTATAAAGACTTTTTAATTGGGTAAAATTCAAGATAAAGTGTTTATAGACGAGTTTAAAAAATAGATCGAGAGGGGCATGGAAGTCGAGGTTTATTTCAAGATTGTAACCAGCAAATTTGAAATATCGAAATGGGCAATCTATCTAAATTCAAATATATATAAAAGAAAATAGTTACCTGTCGTGTGCATTATGCCCTTTTAAATCAGCAATTTCTCCAAGTGCTTCCTTCCATAAGTCAATGTTTTGAGCCCATTCATTTCTTTTTTCATCATCTGTTTCTTTCTCCATCTTCTGATTATGCTTAACCATTGCATCTCTGAAGCTGTCTTGTTGCTTCCTGACATGTGTAGGCTCAACATGATAGAAGATGGGTATGACAATTTGGTCGAAATTCTTCTTCTGCTTCATGATCAATACGAGTTCGTCAAGGCACCATCTTGAGGAGGCGTAGTTCTTGGACAACACGATAATACAAGCCCTGGATGCTTTGATTGCACTCTCCAATTCCGGTCCTAACTTTTCACCGGTTCTGATCTCTTCATCATCATAAAAGGTTGCAAGACCAGCATTCTTCAGGGCAGTGTGGAGGTGATCGGTAAAGCTAAGACGAGTGTCTGCACCACGAAAACTTAAAAAAACATCATATCTATGTTCATGACTCGATGAAGATCCTTGTTCAAGTTCATTGAGAATAACCATTCTGAACTATTATTGCAACTCGTGAGTGATTCAATACTGATTCTTTTAACAAGATTATGTTAAAGTGTTTACAAATTATTAATATTGGAAAATATATTTGAGAAGAGTTGAATAATATCCTCCACATAAAGTTCACGGTGGAACAAAAGTCTTTATTGGTTGGCTTTTATCAAATCACATATCCTCCACATAAATTCTAAGGATCGGATAGTGAAACCGCGTTTCATAGACAAGGTCGGTATGTGAGGGGCCGGGTGGACCGCGAAGATTAAAGACCGGTTATCAAAGTGATCCAAACTTGTGATGTTAACAAGTTTAGTTACTGTGTTATCATTGATATGAGTGAATAACCACCGAAACACGTCTAACCCCGAACTCAAACCTGCTAATTTATGTGTCATGTTCGTGAAGTGCCGGAAAATGCGAGCCCCGTGTAAACTGGTCATTTTCAAAGATTTATCTAGTTGACAATTAAGTTTACGAAAGTGATTTATGATCTCGTGTTATTTTAAGATGTGAAATAAGGTTACAACTCTTGTTCTGTGTATTTACTACAGGAAAAAAGTGCTAAATTGTAATTGGTATATTAACAAACAGTTGGTGAGCATTCCGAATAAGTAGATATGGGGCTTATTACAATTCCAATTCTAACTAGAATCAAATTATGGATTGAGGTTGAGTGATTAACTCTTGCATTGAAATCATCGTCTTTAATCCAACAATGTGTGTTTGTGTGTATGTTTTCCATCATCGAAACCTTCCTGTTAATAGAATCCAAAACCACTCGCCAGCATTATTAACTCGATATGATTAATCAACTTATTAGTTTTTATACTTCAAATTTCGAAGTCGAAACAAGCCACTTATGATTAGAAAAACAATTCAAACATGTTTCTTTATTATTGATAGGTTAGGAAGACTTAAATTATTTTGAAAAGGATGGGTTAAATTATGAGTTCTGATAACAACAGTTTATAGTTGTTAAAATAGTAAGACATGCATCATTTGTTTGTATCATGACTAAACCGACCCTCCTAAATTTGGGGTTTTCATATCATAATTTCATGGCTTACAAGTTTTTACGCATGTCCTTATGTTTTAGCCATAACCCCTAAGGCTGTGTTTATCAATACTCGTAAAGTATAGGGCCTTTTATGTCTGAAAGTAGAAGACTCACATAACAATTTATTTCCGGTGTATTAATTGGAGAATGGAGCTAACAAAGGAACATAATCTAATGAGATAATTTTTAGGGTGTGATTCCATGGTTTTTAAGTTCTCTAGAGGTGGTTTCTGTTTCGGTCTCTGGTTGTTATTCGTAGTGTTGATGATAGTAAGAAGGCCATGAAATTAACAATTTTTTTGATATATTTAGTGGGGCGATTTTGCCCTTCTTCCCATATTTTCTTGTAAAGGAAAAGACTATTTTGCCCTTTAGACATAAACGGATACAACTATAGCAAGTTAGCAACTGAAATGGTGTTTGTTAACCTAAAAGAACTGGAACTTAGAAAACTAAAAACGAGTTTAAAAATAACGAGAATTTAGGAACGGTTACAATGCAATTGCTTGAGGATAAGTAGCACTAACTTCCATTCGCAACGACCCCCAAACATGCTTGCATTCTTCCCACTTTGCCTTCATGTGAACCAGAAACGCTTCTGCCCACACTTCATTATTCCCGTCTATGCTCAGATCATAAGGTACCGAGAAACTGTTTCCACCACTTTCATGTGTTGAAAACCACTATTTTCATGATCCAAAAGTTATAATCACAAGCAACCAGACACCAATAAAGATAAGCTTACATGAACAACCGTGTGGTTGTGCATTCAAGATATGGACATGCATAAACGAGAGACATTACATAGTGTGTACATAAACAGCTAAAGATTGGTATGACACATAGTACTTCACAACCTTGATAATAGTTGACTCACTTAATTAAATGGCTAAATTGCATATATGGCTTTATGAACGTTAAAACGCTAGACACATCAATGAACCAATAAAAAAAATGAGATTTATAGACTTGTCTTACCTCATTAATTCTTCTTGTGGAGGTCTTTTACTCGAGCTACTGTTCCTGCAGTTTAATGTGTACCGAGTTAACACTAGAAAATTATACATGCTACTTTATAAAATATAGTTGACGTAAGAAACAAACATGGTGTCTCTATTTTGAGTGTCAAATCTCTTAACTTTAGTACTTCCCGGGTACAAAATTCATATAACTTCCAGTACCAGTTTCAGTGCTTCTTGACTCTTTTTGTATGATTAAGAAAGCAATAATATGTTTAAACTCTATAAACGCTGATTTGGCAAGAATCATTTTCATAATTTATGGCTATCAGTATAAAATAGGGTTAAGCAGAAACCTGCATACAAAAACGTTGAAAAGATGTAATGACTTGGTGGAAAGATTATAGACAGCATCTTCTATATGGTCCTTGCCAAAAATGTACACGACAGGGTAACCAAGAAGCCACCTGCACAAGATAGCAATTTATTAGTTGGAACGAATGAGATTCGTTTCCAACGTTGACTGAAATAGACATAATCTTCTAGACAGTATTCTATTACAATCTAAGAAAAATAACTAACATAAAATCTTAGGTTCACAATACTTCACATTAATAAGTCGATTAGTAACTTAGCATACATAATTTCAATATATTTCATCGGCTTTATGCTGGTTATTAGTTGATGTTGTAATGATTAGTTTTAACTTATAGTTTGCTTTAAAGCCTCATGGATCATAGCTAATTATACAAAACACATGGAGAAATATGGATACTTGTCTTTGCTTAAGCCTAATAAACACTCACACACTCGTTAAGAATGAAGTTCTCTACAGAGACATCTTCTGTTTTATCAAAACCACAGAGGTTCATTTTCATTTTATCGGAGAAGTGATTTAACATGCTAAAAGTAACATATAAATATATTTTGCAAATAAGTTGTAATTATGATACCTGTTGCCTAAATTTGAGAAATGAAGATAATCGATCTCTCAGTTCAGGCAACTTCCCACCGTAATCTACATTATAAATATTACTGGTCTCATCCCCGTGCATAATGCCAAAATATCTACATTATAAATCATGTTTTGCAAATTATCAGCCTAAAATTAAGGATGGAATTACCAGTATGCAGACGACGGTTTGAAGAAGCTCTGAGACGCCAAATGGTGCGAGAGAGTGAAGAATCGACTACCCTCAAAATATCCACACCCTCCATTACATAACATCAAATCAGCACACCCTAAAAATAAATATAAAACTTAATATCAAGTCAATCGAAATCAACACATAATTAATTGATTCAGGGGTGTTTGTTGGGGGTTAGACAAAGAGTTTATGAGTTATTGATATTTTATGTTATGTTTTATAAGTTGAGATTTTTTGGCTTTATGTAATCATATATGGGCCTATTAGTAATAAGCCCATAATTAGTTACATAAGTCGAAAAATTCCGACTTATCAAACATAAGACGAAATAACAATAACCTATAAGCCGCTTGTATAAGCCCAAACAAACATCCCTTGATAGTGTAACCTAAAAAAAATAACATAACTTAAAAATATAAGTTAAAATAAAAAATTAATAAAATACACTAAATAGAGACGTAATTACTTTATTTAATAGCATAACGTAAAAAGCTAAAGGTAACCAAATATTTAAAAATAAAAAACCTAACCAAAAACAAGTTTAATGATGAGGTTAGTAGAGATTACCCTATGTATATATAGGTGATCCCTAAACCTAAGTACAAAGATAGGTCTTTGTAGCTCTAAAAACGTTTGTCAAAACTTAAAGCCTGTCAGGTTAAAACTGCCTTGCAGGATGACATCAGGCTGAAGACTGCCTTGCAGGCGGACGTTAGGATGAAAATGCCTTGCAAGCTGACATCACGTTGAAACTGCCTTTGCAGGCTGACATCAGGCTGAAACCGCCTTGCAGGCTGACGTCAGGCTGAAACTGCCTTGCAGGCTAACATCACGTTGAAATTGCCTTGCAGGGACGTCAGGCTGAAACTGCCTTGCATGCTAACGTCAGGTTGAAACTGCCTCACAGGTTGACATCAGTCTGTCAGGCTGTTTCAGCCTGACAGGTTGTCATCAGGCCAAACATCTTGTTACAACTTAACAACTGCTTTATTGCCGTCATAATAGTAAGGTGTTACATCTTGTTACAACTTAACTGTAATAAAGATAAGAGACGATACATATGCTAGTGACTGGTGATTAAGGCAGTTCAAGTATTTATGATCATCATTAATTGATCAACGTTCCATATACTTGAAACTAGCCATATAAATACATGGTCTAAATCATTGTCGCCATCATCTCATCTCATCTCAACTCACACTTACTAAAGCTTAAACACATAGTTCATACACTCTTGCTTTCATCCTCAGCCTTGATCACCTTAGGTTCGTCAAGAACTTGCTAGGTTTGCCCTGTGATCATCACAGGAGACCCAAGGTTGACATCACCCAAACCCTAATCTTTGTGTTTGACAACCATTGATCGAATATTTAAACTTAGAATTAACAATAAACCGAAATTAACGAATAGTAACCTTATTTAACAACATAACCTAAAAGATAAACATAAAAATCAAAAATAAAAAGGAGAAAGAAAAGGAAAAAAAAAATGTTAATTGGAAACAACATTTCTTCTAACTTGACACTTTTGTTTGTTAATATATATAATATCTCATTTTTTCGAAAATAAAAGATAACAAGTTAATAAAGGATAAAATAAAATAAGGAGCAAACTGCAATAAATTCGTAAAGATAAAAGAAGCTACAACTAGATGGGTTTTCCTTTTACAAATCTTATTATGATTGGATTTAATTTGAATTAAAGCAATCTAATTAGTAACGGGCGCAAGAGTAGCAGATGAAGCAATCTAAAAGTCCCAATAACATGAGACAATCTAATACAAACAAATCCAATTCATCACAATAACTGAGAAATAAAAGATATTCAATAATCAAAAAACATACCTTTGGCACCTAAGAAAACAACACGCAAAAAAGACGGAGAAACAAAAGAGCAAGAAGATGACAGCAGATGAAACAGGAAGATGACAACGAAACAAAAATCGAAACACACGTGGAAGAACGGTAACAAACCAACAGAATTGCGGGAGAATATTAAAGAGCCCAAGCCAAATCCAAAGACAGCCCAAAAAGTCACATTAAGCCCAAAGATTAAAAAAATATAAAGTGGCACAGAATCATAAGAAATTACGACATTTAATCTATTGTATAATTGTAGGATTCATTTTTGTTGCGTACTATCCGTTTGGATGTCACTGCTGTCCCGGGCCGCTTGCCTTTCGGAAAAAAGAAAAAGAAATAGAAATGAGTTTGGGCACTATTTGACTTCATTCCTTTCTATTTTTTATTTTCTTTTTTAAATCTAGTTTTCTATAAATCATTAAATTGTTAGTTTCACAAGTGTCTAAACAATTTTTCATTTTTTTTAAATTAAAAGTAAAAACGAAAATTTGTAATATGATAAAAGTAAACATAAAAAGGAAAGAAAATATAATTGTGTGATTTATTCTTCATTAAACTAATTTTTTTTAAGCAAGATAACCCGACAACTTAATCGTTTTG
The DNA here is from genome assembly GCA_910822075.1 of Senecio squalidus. Classification (NCBI taxonomy): domain Eukaryota; kingdom Viridiplantae; phylum Streptophyta; class Magnoliopsida; order Asterales; family Asteraceae; genus Senecio; species Senecio squalidus. Next base: position 41,144,610 of record CAJVGC010000508.1, on the reverse strand, counting down.
GTCTAAAGATGTTCATTTCCGTCTACCGGTCCATTTTACTCACGGGTTTCCTATTGGTCGCAACAATATATCCTAATCTTTATAAAACTTTTAGGCTATAAGTTATTAAACAAAAATAATTGTTATTGTTAATTAAATAAACATTCAAAGGGGTCTAACCTTATCTTAATAATGTCTTAAGTGACTAGTCAAGCTCTAAAAAGAAGTTAATTAATGTAGATCATGGCTGGCTAAAACTAGGTAAAAAAAACTTATACAGTAAAGTGATATAGGTGAACAATTGTTTTTGGTATTGTGTGGTAACACAATGAAATATTTGTTTTAGCTCTTTTTGGGAAGCTCCATTTAGGAGAATCAAATGTTTTTGGTGGCAAAGTCTATACATAAGATTTCTCAAATTAACAAGTGTTTTTGGTTTATCATAAGTTTATTTTAATTATTGGTTGTGATAATAATATTCAAATTTTGGTTTTTATTTTTAGATTTTCTATATCTTTATATATTTATACAAACTTTTGTTGATTTTATGTCGTCCCAAAAACTTATTTTTCTTGTAGTGTTAGATTCACGAGGGTTGTGTGGATTGATGAACCAAAGACTAGTGTCGACACCTTAAAACTTAAATAAATAATCATTATCTATGATTATGAGTCGATAAAGATGGTTTTGTGAGAAAAACTACGGTGTTCAAACTCGATATCCGATTTTTCGGAATTTTTCGGTTATACGAAAATTTGAAAGCATATATGATTTTTTTTTTCAAGTTTATTATACCTTTTCCTAAACTCAAATTAAATGTTCACGTATAAATTTTAAACTAATTGTTGTTTATCTATAAAATAAAATATTTATAAAACAAAAACTATATTTTTTTTCTTTGATAGAATAATTTTTCGATTTTTGGATATACGATTTTCAGTTATCTTAATTTCGGAAATGCCAGTTTTCAAATCGGATAGTTGGATTTGGATGTTCAAAAAGATCTTAAACCCCATTAAGAGCAACCATTAAGAATTATAGGAGTTGAGAAAGTATGCATGATTTGATATTGGAATTGGAAAGTTATAAATTACTTGATAGATGAGGAAATGAATGTAGATATGATATTTAATTGTATTATTGTATTATCTTGAGAGTAATAGATTGAATAAAGCCTTCTCATGGACTCCCAAGTCAACAAGTTAACAAAATATTTCACATAAAAAAATTGCCTAAACTTTACCTACTATAGGAAAAGTAAAATACGGAGTATCAGATTAAGGTTGATCACATATTAAAATGAAGATATATAATTTTCTTTCAATAATGTATTAACAGAAAAAAAAAGGAAAAAAAGTTACATTATATAAATAAATATAAAATTAAAGCTTTTAACTTGGTTTGTAAAGCTAAAAGAAAATTTTAATTGGAGCACTTTGTGTGTAAAGTCATTATAAAGGATGATATAAGCCGGAATCATATAAGCTTATAGGTCCAAATAATAGGTGTGAAAACTCTTAAACATACGATCACACGTGATATCCAAGTCAACGAGCCATTCAAATACCATCACATAACTTCCAATAAAGTAGTAGCAAACCTAATTACTTGAAGTATCAGAGCTGGTTCAGTCACACTCGGAGTTTCCGTCTCGACCTGTTGTTCATCAGCACACATATCAGAGTTATTTGAAGTATCCGGAGATTCGGAGCCACTTACCTCAGATATCAGTTGAGGAGGATCATTGTTGGTAGGAGTGGTACTGTCTTCCGGTTCTTCAGGACTATCAGTCTCCGGAGTGGATGTATCATTAGAAGCATCATTCACAGGTGGCGCCCAACTCATCCATCTTAATGCGTCATTTTCTTTTTCCCCCTGACCATGAAGATGGGTTTGGTAAAAGAACTCAGTTTCAAGAAAGTCACAGTTCATTGTTGTGAACATGTGACGTCGACTTGGGCTGTAACACCGATACCCGTGTTGATTGACACCATACCCCAGAAACACACATTTCTCTGCACAAGGATCAAGTTTTGAACGCTCTATTTTTGGTATATGGACAAAAACAGAACATCCAAATACTCGAGGTTCAAGAGTTAGATTTGAAGGCAATTTATGGAAAGTTGACAGTATTTGGAGAGGAGTTTTTAGGGCTAAAGCCCGGGTTGGGAGACGATTAACCAGATACGTAGCAGTGAAAACTGCTTCTGGCCAAAACGACTGGGACTTGTGATTCGAGCATTAGAGCACGAGTCATTTCCAACAAGAATCGATTTTTGCGATCTGAAACCCCATTTTGTTCAGGGGTGTGAGCACACGAGGTTTGATGAATGATACCCCGCTCTTGACGAAAGTTTTTCATGGAAGTATTACAGAATTCTCCCCCATTATCGGATCGGAGAATCTGTATGTCCTGTTTGAATTGAGTTTTGACCATGTTACAAAACGATGTGAACTTAGTAAACACTTCAGACTTAGTTTTTAAAAGATAAGTCCATGTCATACGAGTACAATCATCAATAAATAACAGGAAATAACGAAAATTTTGTCCCCCTTCAATTTTTGCAGGACCCCAAACATCAGAATGAATTAACGAAAAAGGAAAATCAACTCGAGTATCATTAGGTTTAAACGTTTGTCTATGACTCTTAGACAAAATACAAGTATCACAATGAAAGGTTTTATTATTAGGAAATAAGTGCGGAAATAATTGTCTCAAATAACCAGCAGATGGATGGCCTAATCTTCTGTGCCATAACCAAGCTTTCCTATCGTTGGACCCATGAGTAAGCTAGAAACAAAACCATGTTGCGTAACTTCATCAACGTAGTAGAGTCCTTGTCTTTCAGTACCACGCCCAATGATCTTCCCCGTTCTGATATCCTGCAAAAGGCAAAAAGTGGGGTGCATTAATACCACACAGTTTAATTCTTTCGTAACATGACTGACGAATAATAGCTTGTGTGATAGTGATGGTACATAAAGACATCTAGAGAGGCGTAATGATTTTGAAATTTCAATGGTTCCCCCTCCTTTAACTGGGAGAGTTTCCCCATTTGCTGTGTGAATTCTTGTTTTATCAACTCTAGATTTTGACGTGATATCAGTGATATCAAACGTCATCGTATCGGTGGCACCACAATCAAAGATCCAAGAAGTACACTTAGAATCTTTGGTTGCAACATGAGCTTTACCACATTTTTCCTTATTTAAATCGTACTCATTTAACTTATCGAGTAAGTTTTTATTAAAGCTTTTTGGATTTAAAAAGGATTCATTACCCGGAGGGTTTGCTATAGAACAACCAAACCCTATACCTGGTTCTGGTGCGCCATCGGTACTCGTCTCTCCTCCGCATCTAGTTGCACTGCTTCCTACAACAGCCGCAGCTTTTCCAGTCTTGGAGGTCTTGTGATTTTCATTCCACTAGTCTGGATATCCGACAATTTTAAAGCATTGCTCTTTGGTGTGTTTAGACATACCACACTCTTCACACTTGAGCTTGCTTTTATCGACCTTTGATTGGGGTCGAAATACCGGCTTGTCTGTTCGATAGTTCTTGGAGACGAGCCCTGCTCCATCCCCAGTGGTATTGAGTCCAGCTGCTACACCCATATCGGCTTCATGATTCCCGTCGATGATAGCTTGGTGAGATTTTTCTTTCCTGACCATAGCATAGGCAGTTTCGGGTGATGGAAGTGTGTCAGGACGAAGAATTTCCCGTTTGATTGGGTCATACTTCCGGTCAAGTCCATTCAGGAATTGGAACAATTTGGTTTCAGAGCGAACACGGTTGTATGTGGCTATGTCAGCAGTGCAAGTCATCGGGTTTGGATCCCTCCGATCAATTTCTCCCCAGATTCCTTGCATCCCTATCCAAAACTCCTCCAGTGGTAGCTGCTGTTGTTTAAACTCATTTGCTTTAACATGGAGATCAAAAGTTTGCAACTTATCCTTCCCGCTGCTGTAAGTAACCGCCAGGGCTTCCCATAGTGACTTCGCTGTGGGAAATTCAGTGAGATTACTTGCAATGCTAGGTTCGATGTTCTGAATTAACCATGAGAAAACCACAAGATCGGCCTGTTCCCACTCATCGTATTTTTCATCAGTGATGGCGGGAGGGTTTTCGACGAGGTGTTTGAGATATACAGCTACTCGAATCATACGAGCCCATAACGGATAGTTGTTGCTCGTCAACATTAAACTAATCTTGAGTTGATCGGACGGGTTTGGTTTTGGGTTCTGAAACTGGTTCGGTGCTCCATTACGAAGCAAATTCATTAGTTGCATTGCGAGATCGTTATTGTTTGCCTCAGCCATGGTTGGTTTAAATTGTTAAAAATTGTTTAAATTGTTTTGGAACTTATTTTAGGTCCAAATCCTTAATTAGATAGACTAGGCCCAAAAATATTTTCTATTGGGCTCAAGTTTTTTTTTTTTTTTTTTTATTGCTAATTGGGCTTTGGGTATTTTGTATTGGGCTTTGCTTGTATTCGTGTGGGTGTTGCCTGGTGGGGAAACCAACAATGGTTATCAAAAAAAAACAAAGGGGCGAACAAACAGGGACGAATACACTGAAATCGCAATCGGCAACCAATCGATATTCAAGTTCGCCCAGGCTAACATAAAATTGATTCGGTGTTTCAAACCCAATTTCGTGTTGCTTATTCGCTTAAGATCAATTCGTAATCGGTTGTTCGTGTACTTTGGTTTCTTATTCGAATGAGCTGGAGTTCGTGGACCTTGTTTTCCTGGTCGAATGAGGACTCGTTCGAATGAGTAAGTTTTCTAGTCGTGGCTAGTCGTGTAGGTGAGTTCGAAAGCGTTGAGTCGTGTGCCCGAAATACCTAGTCGCGTGGAGTCTTGGTCAAATCCTTTGATTTGCTGGTCGAATGATAAGTCAGTCGAAGGTGTTGAGAAGCCAGTCGAATGACAAGTTCGAAGATGGTGTTTTTTCTATTCGAATATGCCTATCCGTGTGTGTTGATTTTTGATCAGAATTGTTTAGTTCGAACAGGTACGTAACGTAACCTGCTCTGATACCATATAGAAATTAAGAGTCTGGTTTTGTGGAAGAATTTTATATTTCATCAACTTAGAACGTTTACATTTTAGGTCTATTTATAGGAAAAATGGCTCAAGCCCACATACGGGCTTGAACTTACATTTGAACTACACGTCTATTTCTAACATTGAGAAAGTATGCATGATTTGATATTGGAATTGGGAAGTTATAAATAACAACTAGAATATGTTATTTAATTGTATTATTGTATTATCATGAGAGTAATAGATTGGAAAAAAGCCTTCTCATGGACTCCCAAGTCAACAAGTTAACAAAATATTTCACATAAAAAAATTGCCTAAACTTTACCTACTATAGGAGAAGTAAAATAAGGAGTATCAGATTAAGGTTAATCACATATTAAAATGAAGATATATAATTTTCTTTCAATAATGTATTAACAAAAAAAGAAAAAGAAAAAAAAGTTACATTATATAAATAAATATAAAATTAAAGCTTTTAACTTGGTTTGTAAAGCTAAAAGAAAATTTTAATTGGAGCACTTTGTGTGTAAAGTCATTATAAAGGATGATATAAGCCGGAATCATATAAGCTTATAGGTCCAAATAATAGGTGTGAAAACTCTTAAACATACGATCACACGTGATATCCAAGTCAACGAGCCATTCAAATACCTAATTACTTTCTCACTCTAAGACTTATAATACCTTTTGTAAATGGCTTTCCATGTATTCAAGGTCTAAACGTCTAATGATGGTGCTCTGTTCTATGAGTTTTATCGACAACCCCAATACGAGTACCAATAATTTGTCAACGGGACTCCAGATATTTAAAATATTATTGATTGGTTTAAGGTTATTTCTGATTAAGTTTTGAAAAAAATCAAGTATTGGGAGTTATCAGTGTGCTACGAGAACTCGTAGAACCTTGATGTTGTTAATGAAGAAAAGTCCATCGGTAGTTCAGAACTTCTATAACTTATTGACATAAAATATTATAAAAATTCCATTAAGCTCACATATAAACCATCTTCGCATAATCACTTCGCCGATGTACTTTCAATTTTCATGTTTGCATACTAGACGAACTGGTTGGCAATTTATACGAGTCTAGAAGAATCCCATACCCCTAAACGACAAAGTTGCAAGCCAGACACCCGTGTAAAAAAATTGTACATAACCATATCATGTTTGAATCAGAAAATGAAATCTTGAGATTTCTTTTATAATCGAACGTAACCTTCTGAATTGTTTTCCGATCTTATCGATACCAACTTTTGTATTAAATGCATAAAACCTTATGAATTGTTTTTTTAAAAGAGTTTAGGTTGTTTTTGTCATTCTATAGTTTTACGGTTATATTTAACACATTTTATATGTATAGAACTGAAAAAGGAATTAAAAGCGTATGCTAGTCCGATCGACTAACATGGCCGATGCGCACTAAAGATTAACCGTTGGGGTTGTTACACAACTTGCCCATTTTGCCACCCCTATCTATATAGATAGCATAATGTATATTATGAAAGCTACTCTCCAAATTATAAGATAAATGCTGCAGTTTGTTCTTTTTATGTGCCTAAACATTTCATTTTTAACAAAAAACCAAACTTGCTAATTAGGGAAAACCTTATTTCCGTCAAGTGAAGTTTTGTTTGACACATTAGTTTCACAACCTTGTTGAAAGGGAAGACAATGTAGTTAATGCGGATATTGTATATTATTCATATATACACACAACATAATTGTTTCACATGTAAAGTACTTGACGCTTGTGGGAACTCAAAATAAGTTCATATTTGGAACTTATATTTTTCCGAGAAATTATATACCAACTTATCTAGCAGTAATAATCAGCAATAGTTAAGATGCTTATTATATAAGAAAGCATTTAGGAGAACTATCAATGTTGTTACTTGCTACTATTGTTGTAATTTCAAATAAAAATAAGAGAGTGATTGCCAATATTTGAGTAGGGCCGAGCATCGGGCCAATACCGACCCGACCCGAACCGATACCGACTAATACCGAAACCGAAAATAGGCAAAACATCAAACCGAAACCGAACCGGATTTGCTTCGGTCGGTTCGGTAAAAATACCGAAAAATACCAAAAAAACCGAAAATAACCGAAAATACCGAAAAACATACCATAAAATTCAAATTCGACGCCATTTATGGTCTGAGAAGTGCCTTATTTTGGAAATTAAAGTTGCAGGACCGTTTATTTTGGAGGAAGTGATCTCCTTAACTGATTTAGCAGATGTTTCACCCCACTCCTTATTACTTTCGTCGTCCTCTATGACTACGGAGTTGATTTCAATGAAAGACGCAGGTGTCAGCTTAAGCACATCCCCTTCACTAGTAGACATTTCATATGTTTAGGTTTCAAAAAGAATTGTAGAAAATGAAAAGTGAAAACCAGTGGTGTTGTGCTCAAGCTATGCTACCAGAGATCGATTGCAAGCCTTGTAGCCACCTCCAGTCTAGAACAACCAGTTATGGAGTTTTGTTTGAAGGCACCACGGTGAGTCTTTTCGAGAATATTTTGTTCTTTCTTTAGGACCTTTTGTTATAGACTAAATATGTTGAGGTTAGTTATGAATTGACCAAAGCCTGGCTTATATGAAAGCAGGCACTAAGTATATAAAGCAAGTTTCTGGCCTTGTTAAACCCGTTGCTTCAATCCTACCCAAAACCTCATCAGCCAACGAAATTATGCAAGGTTTGTGTTTTAAATCGTCTAATAATCTTTTTGATTGTTTGGCAAGTTGTAATCTTCCACAAAAACTAATACACATATTGTATGTATATCCACAGATAAGCATGTGTGTCTGCTAAGACTTAAAAGTTTGGCTGAATGGGGTACGGTTCAAATGCAGCCATGCTTCCGATGAATCCCACACATTGTACTTATCGATTGATTTCATGATTGATTGATGTTAATAACTGACCAATGAGTTTACAGTCTTCCAGATATCCTCGAAGATGATTTGATTATAGAAGTAGAAGATTCTAAGGGGAACTAGTATGGTCGAGTTGTTGTCCCCGTGGCTGCTATATCTCAACATCCGGTAAGTCTTCAAATCTTAAACACCTTCTTCTGAAATGAGCATATTTGAAAAACTTACATGTAATTACTCATTCAGTTATGTATTTGATGACTTGTTTTTGTAAAGGAGGGGGAATGTTCTAGACCGGAATTGATTGATTTCATCAGCAAAATGCCGAATGGTATTCTTGTTAAGATACTAGCTCGTTTGCCTTTGAAACGTATCGTGGCTACTGGCAGTCTCTCCACAAGATGGAGGTTTGTGTGGTGTGATCTAAAGAATTTGGATATCGATGGTACTGAAATGCTAGAGAACATGGTTGGCAAGGATGGTGAACTTTATGTTTTGGAGCGGGTGAAGTATGTCAAGCAAGTGAACAATGTTATTCAAAGTCACAGAATTCGCTAAATAGGCCACGAATTCCGTTCGGAACAAAACGTACCAATCGCCTGTTGGAACGCGATTTGGTACGCTGGTCCAAATCGATTGCGTCGCCGGTCAAAATCGATCCAAATCGCCGGTCAAAGTCGAACCAAATCGCCGGTCAAGGTCGATTCCACACAATCAAAAACGCGAATCGGCCACTGGTTAGTCCAATTTCTGTAAACGACTCTCACAGAGGCGGGAAAAATATGACGTATCGGAAATCTAAGCACGCGACTCCTCGATTCCTCAACACAATCTCTGTATGCGACTCCTTGGCCACAGGTACGTCCATTTCAGATCTTACAAATTCGAATTTTCTATCATCTTCTACAATCTACAACTATTCAGTTCTTTCAAATTCTCAATCGATCATCAGTAATATCCCCTTCTCTTTTGTACTCTGTTTTTTTTTTTCTTCACTCAAAATGGTTTTTGGGTCATAGTCCTCTATACCAGACACCTTCAACCCAGATGATAGTGACACAGAAAGCTTTATTGAACTAGAATCTCAACATGATCAGTCAACTAAAGAAAAAAGGATGCATCAAAACCTTTACTACACGAAGTAACATTTAAGGGTGCAAGGAATAGCAAGAATGTCGGTGGTTCAAAAATCTGGGTTTGTAATCACTGTAAGGGGACGTATACGAGTACTTACACCAGAATTCACATTCATTTTTTTGGTGCTCCTGTTGGAAAGAAGGCTGAAATCAGAAGATGTCCAGTAATAATAAGAGACCGTGACAAGTACCAGGCTTTGTTAAACAAAGTGAAACTTGATGAAAGTGGTGGAGTTTCCAAAACTTTGAAAAATTCTGTAATTAGCAAAACTAAAACTTCATCTTCAAAAAAACCGCTTGAGGAAGCATTCGGGGTGATGGAAAGAAGCATGGTGGATTTAAAGATTATAAAGGGATTATGTGCCAGTGGCATCCCTTTTAATGTGTTAAGAAATCCTCACTTTCTTGAGATGGTGAGTGCACTAAAGAAGGCACCCGAGGGCTACAAGCCTCCATCGAGTGAAAAGGCAAGAACGAATTTGCTCGACGAATGTTTTAGAGACGTTGAAAAAGATTTAACACCATTTAAAGACACATGGTATTCTCAAGGGCTGTCAATTGTTTCGGATGGATGGTCAAATGTTAAGCACAATCCCCCCATTAATGTTATTGCGGTTAAGAGTAGGGGAGCAATGTTCATGTATGCCGATGACTTCTCCGGTGTGGATAAAACGGGAGTGGCTATTGCTGAATTTTTGCAAGGGGAAATTGAGACGGTAGGAGCAAGAAATGTTCTTCAAGTTGTCACCGATAATGCCGCGAATTGTAAAGCCGCTGGGAAAGAAATCGAAAAGGTATATAAGCATGTTTTCTGGTCTCCATGCTGTGTACACACTTTAAATTTAATCTTTAAAGATCTTGCAAAAGAATTTATTTGGCTGTTTGATACTTACAAAAAAGGGAAAAGAATTGTCAAGTATTTTCTTAATCACTCTCACATTTTAGCTATGTTTCGAGAACACTCCAAGTTAGAGTTGTTAAAAGTAGCTAAGACTAGATTTGCTTCACACTATATTTTGTTAAAAAGATTAGTAGATTGTAGAGAGGCTTTATCCACTACTATTGCTCTAAATTCATGGAGAGAGTGGATTAAACAAGGGGATGAAAACACAAGAAGAACCGGACAAATTGTTGTTGAAACTATAAGGGATGATAATTTTTGGGAGGATGTTGAAAGCATTCTTGCCATAACAAAACCAATTTTTTTGATGATCAAGTTTTGTGATGGTGAGGGGCCAAATAAAATGGGTGAAATAGATGGAAAAATGGACAACATGTTAGGAGAGATCAAAGATGTGATGAAGAATAATCAATATTCTTCTTATTACCCTAATGTGGAGAGTATCATTTTAGCAAGATGGGAAAAGATGACCATTCCCTTGCATTGCTTGGGTTTTGCATTGACACCACGATTCTATGATAAACATTATCTTGAGAAGTTAGCCCCCGGTGGAATTCCAAGGAAAGCTCCAAATCTTGATAAAGAAGTTGTGATGGGTGTAATGCAAGCATTTGAAAAAATTGCAAAAAATAAAGAGGAAGAGCGTGTTTTGGGAGAACAGTTTGCTACTTTTCACATGAAAAAAGGACTTTATTCGATGGTATCGACTCAAATGGATGCGGTGACGATGGATCCAATTGATTGGTGGTCCACTTATGGTTCCGAAACCCCCGAACTTGCCGAGGTTGCTAGAAAGGTTTTATCACAGCCAATTAGCAGCTCTTCAGCTGAAAGAAATTGGAGCACTTACTCGTATATTCACAATGTGAAGAGAAACCGGCTAAACTGTAAGAGGGCGGACAAATTGGTGTTTATTCATTCAAACATTCGCCTTCTATCGCGTTAATCTGAAAGTTACAAATCAGGACCATACAAGAAATGGGACATTGATCAAGAAAACACAAACTTGGAATGTTCGAGTACAAGATTTGAAGAGATGCAGTGGGAAAATTTGGATGAAGATGGTGTTGACAACGGGAAAGGAAAGAGGCCAAGATTAGAGTAGTAGACTATATTCTGCATCTGTTTCATTTTCTGCACTGTTTTTTGGTTATATTTATGCACTGTTATGTTTAAAATTCTGCATACTGCACTGTTTTATGTTCAATGCTGTTATGTTTAAAAATTCTGCATACTGCACTGTTTTATGTTCAATGGTGTTATGTTTAAAAATTCTGCATACTGCACTGTTTTATGTTCGATTCTGCACTGTTTTTATGTTCAAATTCTGCACTGTTTTGATTAATGAAATTAATGATTTTGGATTATAAATGTTTCTTTTTTCTGTTTTGTGTTGATGTTTTTGGTTAGATTTTTGTTAATATAAATGTTATTTAAGGTTTTGTTATTAGAATTAGTGGGTACACCGTACCTATAGTGGGTACACCGTACCAAAACGTAAGGTACATCGTACCGGACGCGTACCGAATTGAACCTACCCCCTCCGTACCGGATACGGTGGGACCTCGCGAATCACGTTCCCGTACCTCGTTCCCGTACCGAAGCGTACCGCGAACTATGTGACTATGGTTGGGTTCTGTTACTCAAGCGGAGAAATACTATGACATTGTTTTGGAAATTGCCATGAACTTGCAAAACTTCCAACAAAGAAATTTATCGTTGGATCATCCATGGAAGTGGTTAGTGGTTACTGAATGAATTTGCTTATGAATTCGGGGTTTCTGATGCTTACACTAAGCTAAGGTCTCGTTATTTTTTTAAATTCATCTTAGACTATGTTATTTATTACGAGTAACTAATCGTTCTACAAAAATGTTTTCAGATACCTCTGCTACATCATGGAAATTGCTACCGCGACAGCTGATTGCCTAGCACTCGTGTATGATTTGTTATTGCCGGTCATGCATATCAAGAGCACCCTTAGTCATCAAGAGGTTTAACCCCTTTTTATTATTGCTAAACTTTAAATAACAAAATTGTTTAGTTATTAAAATGTTACATTTCAAATTCTTACTGTTTCTAAATTTATCTTTGATGAATTTATCAGAATAGAATACTCGGAACTATTGAGGTGCAAATCAAACAAATGCTTGCTCGTGTCTTCAACAACTATAAGTCGTTGGATGAGCAATCACTATCTGGCATCATTATCGACGAATTTAGGAATGCTACTGGGCTGGTGGCTCCTGTGTTGGTGCCCGGTGTTCAACTATATACACTCATCAACGATATATTATCTCCCGAGGCATGAAATAAGTTATATGGCTACTTCCAGGTTCACAATTTCACATACCATTATGATACAATTTAATATACATATTACATAGACAATGATTTGGTTCGATCACAAGCTAAATAAAATGTTGCAATTTTCATAGGACAGAATATGTTGTGGTTTTACTGTTTAATAACTGTTTTGATGATTAGGATGCTGCCAAAGACTGCTGCAGACGACACATAACTGAAATCAACATGTATATTAGTGGCAAAGGCCAAAGCAGTCAGATGGATCATTTTTCCTTTTCATTCATCTTGTGTCCTTTATTCCTACGTAAGTGCAAGTAACTTGTTATCATGGTTTTCTTTAAGTGCACATCTTATATTCTTTTTATCATGGTTTTCTTTTGCTGTACGATAATGATTTACCCATGGTATAGGGTTGTTCACAGCCGGTAGTATTGAGGCAGAAATGATTTCAAACGAAGAACGTGATAATTTAGGGGGATTCAACATTAGAGGAATTCCATCGACTTAAGCTTGAAAGTAAGGGCATTTTCATCTTAGTTACTCAATTTCTTTTATGCAGATCATAATTGGTTCGGGTTGAAACGGGCAGCTTAAAAGATGGGTTAAACGGATGCGGGTCAGAACTGGACGGGTTGGTTGGAGTGTTGGACAAACTAACGTTTTTTTAATCTATTTAAAACCAATATATCTATTGAAACTTTATATTTTACATAACATAATGAAAATGTTATTAATGGATAGTAACTAAAATGTGGAGACTGCAAAAAAGGTAATTGACAATTGTGTTTTAATTCTAAATGTATTTAAATTTGATGAATTTGTGATGCAGTGCAGCATGGATTGGCTTGAGGAAGTGCTTTTCTCTTATATGTGTACGTTGGTGGGTGGTCCAACAACACTTTTTCTACTCGCACATGAGCTTTCTCAAGAGGTATGATTCCTCATTTTCTTCCTTATGATCTTACACATAAATTAGCAACAAATACTCGTAAACTGTTTTAATCCTCATTAAGTCAAGGAAACATATTGATGTTTCTAACCATTGGGGATCGGTGATTTTGGAATCTGATTTTAGCATATTTAAAGCCCTTCTTCAACTTTCTTTCTGCAGTGGTCGCCCTAGCAAATTGCATTGGTTCGTTTTCTCCTTTTACTGTAAATTACCAAAAAATTATATTCATGTTTTGATGTTCAATGAATATAGTTTTTTGATTTTGCAGCAATCTTTGTTTTCATGTGGATACGAATCGAGACATAAGTGTTGTTCTAAATTACAATATAAATGCTTCGAGCTTTCTTTTCTTGTATATACAATTGATAAGAAGTTTATGGTGTGTGAATGAATTTAAACTTTTTAAATTTAATTGCTGCAAATTACTAGATATTTGTATCCAAAATATTGAATTTTTTTTTGTTGTATTGAAACCTCCTAACTTAGCCCTTCACGAGTTCAAAATTCATACGAACTCTATTATACAGTTCCAATACACTTCTTGATTTTTTTGGTATGTTTGTGAAGATAGCAATTGTTTATCACAAATTATCCAATATCAGTATCCATTTATAAAGTAGATTAATATGTTTTCGCTCCATATTGGATGATTTTGAAAGAAAGCAAGAATCTTTTTCAGAAATTATGGTTATCAGTCTAAAAAGGAATAAGCACAAACCTGCACACAAAAACGTTGAAAAGATGTAATGACTTGGTGGAAAGATTATCTACAGCATCTTCTATATGGTCCTTGCAAAAATGTACACGACATGGTAACCAAGAAGCCGACTGCATCGACATGGCAATCTTTTACTTGCTACTAATGAGATTAACTTCGAAAGTTACGTATACATACAAGTTCCTGAAACGGAAAATGAAATAATATACTTTGTTCTAATATTAACTAAGAAAAACAATTCATATAAAATCCAAGGTTCATATTGATACGTGGAATAGTATATTAGATATATATTTTCAGTGACTTGGTGCTGGTTATTAGTTAATGCTGCAAATTGCAATGATTAATTTCCGCCAATTCTTTGCTTTGAAGACTCTTGGATCTCAGATAATTGTACATCTTAAATGGAGAAACATGGATATGTATTGAGGCTCAAGTCCAATAAATTACTAAGAAACTCGTTACAAAGTCGTCCTTTCTTTTAGCAAAACCGCACATGTCCATTTTGATTTTCTTGGAAAAGGTATGGATAATTCTAAAAGTATCATACAAATATATTATGGGATAAATATAGACCGATACCATACAACTTCATTGTCATTAGACTAGGCTCAAGAAGGTTGATGTCTTCATCTCCGGAAATTTAGCAAGTTTGAAATTCCATTTATTTTGTTACATCCTGTAACCATTTTAGAATTAATTTTGATGAAAACATATTTGGTTGTTATTCATATTATGAAAGAAGTGTTTGGGTGTCGAAAAGCATACCTCAATTGCTTGACTATGTATTTTTGACTTCCTTTGCGAGAAAGCTTTGAAGTACACATCTTCAACTGATATAAATAAAAAAATAAAAAATAAGATAAAGAGTAAAGTAAAACTTAATTATTAGAAAAAATCACCTAAATAGCCTATTAAAAAAACTGATAATCCGGAACAATTCTATTTTTTTTACAATGCTTTCAATCGAAATAACTAGCCCCAAACCTCATCAAATTTATTGTTAATTTGTTTTATCATAAAGTGAATTTTGATTAAGTGTATTGAATTCTGTGAATTAGTGAAATTGAGAAATTCTCTTTTGTAATACAAAAATGTTTGTATTTGTGAAAGTAAAAAAATAAGAATAAGAAGAAGAGGGTAATACATGGTAATGGGATGGTGACTTTTCCTAATTATAAAAGAGTTTGAAAAATAAAAAATGATTTATACCTTTATAAGTAATGATTTTTCCAATGAAGGGATTAGAGGGGAGATAATAACTCATAAATCGATTTTTATTCAGGTAGTATTCTCCTGTTGTTGATTGAAAAGGAGAGAGATCTCCACCAATGATGTGATTCCATGACTTGTAATAACTCAACGCTGCATCTTCTTCTTCTGTTTCGTTAATGTTTTCATCTTCATACACAAAACTCACCCCACACTTCTTTATCCTATTATCTTCATATGCATGTTCTAGAGTAACATGGTCACCACTTGCCATATCATCCATCCCAAACATCCAATGGCTTATAAATGTTAAACACCTTCCACCTACATTCACCCGTTGATTAATATAATGCTTGTATATCCATGTACGATTCTTTGTTATATTACTTATCTTTATCCATGGCAATTCAAACAATTGATCAACTGGATATCCAAATTCCTCATCTCGAATTCCAGAATCCCAAATTTCAATTGGTATTGTCTGTACATAACAGAGATTCAATCTTGTGAACCTCCTGTTAGGAGATGTTGGAATGGTAAATGCTATCGATGAGCCTTTGTTTCTTCGTCTAATCCAACTTGGCATCACTTTCCCACCATAAAATGTGCTGAATATTCCAAATTCATAATACATCTGCCCCAAATACAACAACAACCTTAATTAATTAATCAAAATCAATTATATTTCAACAAACCACATATTTTATCAGAGGATACCTGGGTTCGAGATCCCTCTGGTCCTCTTTCAAAATGATACGTTCCAACACTTCTCCTTTTAATGAACTCCATATTACTCCACCCCAAACTACATAACAAAGTTTCCTCAACACCTGTCATTGCTTGGATTTTGACTACCCCTTCAATTTCAATCGATGAAGATGGTAATTTACTAAAAAGCACATGTAACTGGAGTGGGGACATTTCAGGATCAAATACAAGTTTCTGTAGTAAGGACTGATTGTATGACAACCTTGTTAAAGTGGGTGGAGGCTGGTCAACTAACATCAGCATTTGACAGTCCGACATACTAAGGACCTCAAGCCTAGGGAGTGTTCTCACACAATTGGGCATTGAAACAATTGGATTTCCATCTAAACGTAAATGCGTCAACATGGATAGGCTACTCAAGTCCATGGGAAAGGACTCGTTGGACAAATTATTATTTGCAAGTGACAGCCTTACTAGCGACTCTGGAAAGGAAATCCCCAACGAGTTGAAATGTCTCAATATAGCCTCCTCAATGGCAGACGAAGATGTTTGTGATTTTGTGTCGATACTGTTAGCTTTAAGCATTTTGAATGAATCCATATCCCTTACCGTAAATGAAATTCCACCAAGATTACAGCCATCTAGTAATAGCTCTTTGACGTTCTTTAACTTCTCAATAGTTTTTGCAAACTTACTAAACTCATAGCAGTAACTGAAATCAACGAGGAAAAGCTCGTCACATTGATCAACCGATTCACAGACTTCAATCAGACTAGGGCAATTTTTAACTATTAAGCTCTCAAGTGCAGGGCACTCAGAAAAGCCACCGAGACTGCGAAGTTGTCCACAAAAACTCAGATCAAGAATTTTCAGTGAACCAAACAATGGTTTATTTTTTGAGTATGATCCGGTCAACTGCTTAAATAAAGAATCATTCATATTAAAATTAGTGAACTGAAATAATTCCACATGGAAGAATAATTGAAAATGAAGTAGATGCTTTCAATTTCTTACCTTTTGCCTTTTCAGAGGTGGTTCTGGGTTACTATCTGACATTCCAAATGATTCGATATTGCTATATGACATGTCGAGAACAACCAAATAGGCCATCGGTATCTCTGGAGGGATAGACTTCAGAGGGAACCCCTGCATACACAACCATCTTAACTTTTTTGGAAATTTCTCATAAAATTGATTTATTTGGACATAATTAAGATGTAGTATCATTATATTATCCATGTTATTCAACGCATCGGTTTCCATATCAAATGATCCTCGAAACTTCTCTTTCTCAAGCATTCTCATGTTAAGGACAAGGCCTTTAATACTCTTCGTACCCTAAGAAGAAAGGGAATACACAGTTAAATTAAAAAAGGTTATATGCGTGGAAAAAAAGACTTCATATATACAAAACCACCAATAGGTATAGATTTCCTCTTACCTTTGTGTTTATCAACACTTCAAATGAATCCTCATGACACCATAATCGAGTACGCTTCTCTGGATGAGGTGATTCTTGACGCACTACATCTCTTCCCATCTCTTGAATTAGTGAATGCATTGTCAACTCGTTATACTTCCCGACACGTAGAAGGCATCTGTCAATGAGATTTTTGATCCCATTTGTTGTGATTATATCACAAGCCTTTAATATTGTCTCAGAAATATCTCTATCCATTCTGTAACACCCCGCTAAAAGCGGAACGCAGAGTGTTCCAGTTAAAGATATCAAGAGTCAAGGATTACAACATTTACAACCAATAAACAAAACATCCGAATATATTAATCATGCCTCAAGGGTTTATCAAATACAATACAAAGTCATAAATGACCAAACGTCAAATACAAATACAAATCAATGTCATAAGGTGGATCGTAAATGAATTTCATCAACATGGTGAATTCCAAATACAATAAACAGATGATCCCAAAATAAGCAAGGCATGATCAAAATAAATCCTCAAACTCCTGAAAAAGCGTTAAAAACGACATCAACACAATGTTGGTGAATTATTCGCAATATGTAAATAAAAGTTGACCCAATAAAAGATTTGATTAATATAGTAAGTTTCAAATAGTATATCTTGAATCATAACCTAAGTGTGAGTATAGATACCTAGATTAAGCATACACTGAACCTGACCACATTGTATCCCCTGTCCTAAGGTGATGGTAAACCAAAGGTAATAATCATACGGTCATAACATCCACTCATAGGGATATCCTATTGAGCAATGAGGGTAGGCCGATCCCATATAGATCTATATATATGTACCGTGGGCAATAAGCTAACAAGTGCATAAGGGGGGCTTAACCAAGCCTATGAACCATCTAATCTGAGGTGATACTGATACACTAGGCATACAAGATATACATTCATTTAAACAGTTGAAAATACGCTTTCCAGCCCAAAAATAGTAAGAGAAAAGGGGCTACGAATAACTCACAAAATAAGCTCGGCAAGAGATCGGGTAATAATCAATATGAAGCTAATAATCCGCCGCCTAAGTGCCCTAAATCAATATAACAAGTCTAAGTATCTCAATAACATAGTTCGGTTTAGCCTTGTCGGTTAAGTTTAGAGTTTAAGATTTATTAAAGTATTCCAACGATTTCCAAGTCGAGTCGTGATGACGGTTCAAGGTGACGATGTTCCGCGTCGATAGGGACTATGGGAAAATATCGATAAGTTTCACGTCATAATGACTTTTAGAAAGGAATAACATTCCGAGCCGAACTTGACTAACAGGAACGTCGATTGAAAGGAATACCGTTACCAAAGTTCATTGAAGTCAACCAAAGTCAACGTCGAAGTTGTTGACTTGGTCAAAGTCAAAGATGTTGACTTGGTCAAGTCAAAGATGTTGACTTGGTTAAAGTCAAAGTCAACAATTGGAAGGAAAAGTCAAAATTAAAGATATTGATTTAGATTAGTCAAAAGTCAACGATTTTGAATAAAAGTCAAAGTCAACGATTTATAGAATGGAAGTTAACTTGACACTTTAAGAGTAAAAATACTTTTATTTTCAGAATAATGGAGTAAAAATGATTTATGACGGTTTTAACAATTTTCCGTAAAAGTAAGTAAATGTTTGATTACATATTCTCGATTAATGTTTAAGATTGCGATATGTCTTTGAGTCCAAAGACGTTAATTTGACTTATAAGATACTTTTACACATGATAAGTTACTGATATAAGTTTAAGGTCAAAACACGTTAAGAGTCTAAGTTGAAAACTATCAAAAACGACATTTTTGAAGAACAGACCCCCGGTGCTACGCACCAGGGTGTAGGTGCTGCGCACCGGGGTGTTTCCCGAAAACCGAATTTTACGTTTTTGTTGCTAACTGTTTCGTTTGACGTTTTTAGGCGAAAGTGTAAACTGATAAATTGTTAGTTTAGGTTCATTTAACATTTACCAAGTGTCATATATGTATAAATGTGTGGTTTTACATATATTTATCATAAGATATGTTAATTTCGGTAATAATCTTATCTTTACTTATTTTACATGTTTTAAGTCCAAACTTTCTGAGATTGATAGGTGTTGGTCTAATATATTAACCTAACCGTTTTCAAGGCTTGAAACCGAATTTGAAAGTAAGGAAATGAAAAGATAGAGATTAAGAATATTTTACCGATTTCACCCGCAAGACGTGTCGATTATTGATACTTGCAAGGATTTCGGAAAGAGAGACTTTATGATGGTGGTGGTGAGGAGGTCAAGAGCTCCAAAATATAAAAGTCCACCATTAGTAATAGTCTCAAAAGTAATGGAAAGAAATAGAGACTTTTCGGGGAAACTTTCTTACCAAAATACGTTGTGGAGTTCTCTTCAAAAGGTAGCTAACTCCATGTGTGGTGGTAGGTTTTATGAGGAAGGGAAGACTTCCATTCATTGTAAACACAAGACTTATGTTAGAAGTTTCCCAAATAGAAAGGAAAGTGTAGAAGTTTAGAGAGGTTTACATACCAAAACTAAAATAATGCTTCTTCAAGGAAAAACACCGAAATTCTTCATCTTCATGGGTGTCTTTGGAAAGTAAAGCTTGGTAGAGGCAAAGAAATAAGATTTGAGTTAGGAAAAACTCCAACTAAGTGGATGAAAAGAGAAGAAACGTGAAGGAATTCAACAAGTAAACTTACCGAAAGAGTGTAGAATCAAAGGGTGATTGAAAGAGATAATCTTCACCACTTTCTTCCTTGGATTTTCACTTCAATATGGTGTTAAAAGACTCTCAAATTCTCTGGAATAAAGGGAAGAGAAAGAGAGTTTGTGAAATGAAAATGAGAGAGGAGAATGAATAAAAGTTATTGATGTAAAAACTTGACATTGGAAAGAGAATTGGTTCTAACATGCTTTGAGATCCACATTTGGATCTAACCTACCCAAATGAGGGAGTTTGCAGAAAGAATCACGTGAAAAGGGGTTTGGAATCTCAAGATATTGACTCACAAAGTCGGAATGGAGTTTAGCCGAAAAAGTTGGAGGTGCTGCGCACCACCCTCCTGGTGCTGCGCACCGAGGGCTTTTCATGGCCAAAAATGTCAAGTTTCGTTAAAGGACCAAATTTGTAACAGATTCCGTTAGTTCTCCGTTAAAGGACTAACTTTGTAACAGATTAAGTTAGAGGACTAACTTTGTAATGAAATTTCGAAATATGATTTTTCTTAACCGACGATTATGGCGTAAACTCAATACTTTAATAACGTGAGAATACTAGATATTAGGCACTTAGGTGATTCTAAAGCTTCCGTCTCGAGAGACAAAGTATAAATAAAATATAAACCCGACTCAAATTCAATAAACGTGAGTAAAATAAAGCGAAATACAAGGGTCCAAATCATTGCGAATAAAAAGAGTAAATGTCGGTAAAGAATACTAACTCGAAAAGACAAGTTGTCACAGCATCCCCCAGTAAAAAGGAATTTCGTCCTCGAAATTCTACTGAACACTGCTGCTAGCAAAGCGATGTGGTTACTTCTTCTGTATCTCGTCCTCCCGCTCCCATGTAAACTCGGCTTCAACCTTGGAGTTCCATTGGACTTTCACTATCGGAATTTGACTCCGTCGTAACCGTTTGACATCTCGGTCAACAAATTTTTTTTTTTTTTTTTTACCGGCTCCTCTAACACATTAAACGAGTCATCCAAACGTAGTTTCTCCAGTGGCACGATCAAAGTCTCATCAGCAGGGCACTTCTTGAGATGCGATACGTGAAATACGTTGTGCCCATCGCACAACTCAGGTGGCAACTCAAGACGGTAAGCCACTAGACCAACACGAGACAAAATTCTGAAAGGTCCTGAAAAACGTGGACTAAGCTTGTTGCGTTTCTCAAATCGAAACACACCCTTCCACGGAGAAACTTTCAGTAACACCATATCCCCAACTTGGAACCCTAAAAGGTCTCCTACGCAAAACTGCGTACTTCTTCTGACGGTCTTTGGCGGCTATCAAACGGTCCTGGATCCTGAAGATCTTATATGTCGGCTCCTGAATCAACTCGGGACCTGAAATCTGACTGTCTCCTACCTGGGCCCAACATATTGGAGATCTACACTTCCTACCGTAAAGAGCCTCAAATAGGCGTAGTTGATGCTGGAGTGGTAACTATTATTATACGAGAACTTGACTAATGGTAAGTGTCGATCCCAACTCCCACCAAAATCTAACGCGCACGCTCGAAGCATATCCTTCAATGTCTGAATAGTACGCTCACTCTGATCATCAATCCGAAGATGGTAAGCCGCACTCATGTCAATTCTGATACTCAAAGCTCGTTGTAAAGACTGCCAAACCTCGCAGTGAATCATGCATCACGGTCCGGAATTTACGTATACTGGAACACCATGTCTATCCACGATCTCGTCGATGTACAATCTAGACAATTTCTCTACTCGGTATTCTTCACGAATAGGGAGAAAGTGCGCTGACTTAGTCAGTCGATCGACGGTAACCCAGATGGTATCATAACTTCCTGCTCTACACCCCAGACAAACTCCTCACTCTTCTGGGTCAATTTAGTCATAGGCGAGGCTATCTTCGAGAAATTCTCGATGAACCGACGATAGTATCCTGCTAAACCCAAGAATGACCGGATCTCAGTGGGTGTCTTCGGAGCGACCCAATTTCTAACGGCTTCAATCTTGGCAGGATCAACGTGAATGCCCTCACTGCTGACCACGTGGCCAAGAATACTGAACCGCAAATAATCAAAACTCGCATTTCGAGAACTTAGCATAGAGTTTCTCCTGTCTACGCAATTCCAACACTAATCCCAAATGCTACTCGTGCTCTTCCCGGCTACGAGAATATATCAAGATGTCGTCGATGAAACAATTACGAACTTGTCGAGGTAAGGACGACATATACGGTTCATCATGTCCATGAAAGCTGCAGGCGCATTCGTAAGACCGAAGGGCATAACCAAAAACTCGAAGTGGCCATAATGCGTTCTGAAGGCGGTCTTCGGAATGTCCTCCTCCTGCACTCTCACCTGATGATCTCCGGATCGTAAATTAATCTTCGAAAGAAGCAAGAACCCTGAAGCTGATCGAACAAATCATCCATACGCGGCAAAAGGTACTGGTCCTTCACTGTCAGCTTACTTAGCTCTCTGTAGTCTATACACAATCTCATAGAACCATCCTTCTTCTTCACGAAGAGTACTGGCGCCCCCCCACGGAGAGAAACTCGGTCTAACAAAGCCCTTATCCACCAACTCCTGAATCTGCTTCGAAAGCTCTAACATCTCCCAAGGTGCCAACCGATAAGGAGTCTTCGCCACCGGCGCTGCTCCAGGAACCAAATCTATACGGAACTCTACCTGTCTACTAGGGGTAAACCAGGTAAGTCCTCTGGAAATACATCGGGAAAAATCACTAACCACTGGATTCTCCTCAATCTGCTCTGTGGAGTCTTTCTTCACAAGGTGTGCAAGAAAGAGTGTGCGATCCCGTTTGATGTACTCCCGAACCTTCATACGAGAAACAATCTTAAGGCGCTTCCCCGCCTTATTCCCTTGAACTAACAACGGTCCACAAACTGATAACGGTTATACGAATCATCTTCTCGAAATATACGATCTTTGCGCGGTGTGTCGTTAGCCAATTCGTACCGATAATAACGTCGAAGCTACCCAGTGTAATCGGAATCAAGTCGATAGGAAAAAGTGATCGTCGAAACTAACACTACATGCAGAAAGTACTTCGGTAGTAGGCAAAACTCACTATCGGCTAACTCTATCTCGAAGGAAGACACTATCAGTCTCGAAGTACGAGCAATCTCCGTCCTATACTTATTTGATATAAAATTCTTCAAATAGCGGACTAAAATCTGGAGTCGAACCTCTCGGAGTCGCACTAGTAGGACAACTTCGTCTCGTCGACTTCTTTGTAGATAGGAGTCTTCTTCGGTTCCAACGCGAAAGAGACGTAAAAAGAAGACGAAAATAAAGAAAAAGGAAAAGGAAAAAAATGCGCAACACTAAGGGAATCTGGGACAAACATTAAAATCAAAAATAGAATAATTGCATACTGAGGTTAGGTAAGGGAAAGTACCCGTAACGACGCGAGGATCCTGTTGAGCCTCCTGAGCTTCAATAACAAGTGCTTTACCGCGGGAATCCAAATCGGACGAAGTATCGACACCAACTGCAACCAACTCGGGACATCCGTTCCTAAGATGCTCGGCAGAACCACACTCGTAACACTTACCCCTATGGGCACGGCAAAATCTATCAGTGTGTCCTAGCTTCTTACACTTCCCACATTCCCAACACTTCACCTCCTGAGCATGATGATTACCACACCGTCCACACTGCTGATACGTACCCCGGATCTCTGGAGTCACCACCCGACGAATATTCTGTCTCCTAGCTTTCTTCCACGACTTACCATGAAGAGAGCTACCACTTCGTTTCTTTCCGGGATTCTGTTTAACTACAACTGGCGGTAACCCAACATCGCTACTCTGTACTGTGCTATCCCTGATCTGGGCGACAATAGTGGGTATCATAGCTGTCAACTGCTCGGCGATGAGCTGACCGATGTCTGTCGTCATATCCGTTTCTTCATCACTGACTTCCACACTCGGAGTCGTGTTACAAATTCTCGCGCTCGGGCGACCATGTCTTGCTGACCATCTCGTCGCTGTCGCCTTCACAGGCGGCATCGTTCTGAAACTAAAAAGAAAGAACCCGATAAGCAAATGTGTGTAACACGAAGGGATAAGGCCAAGTGCTAAGAATAACAAAAACGAAAATAAGCACATAATGCAAAATGGTGCACACATAGCAAATCAGAGAAAATCGATTTGAAAAGCCTACGGTCATAGTCCAAGTGATTTCCTTCAATAAGCCACTTGGTTCGCTATAACCATTGGCTCTGATACCAATTTCTGTAACACCCCGCTAAAAGCGGAACGCAGAGTGTTCCAGTTAAAGATATCAAGAGTCAAGGATTACAACATTTACAACCAATAAACAAAACATCCGAATATATTAATCATGCCTCAAGGGTTTATCAAATACAATACAAAGTCATAAATGACCAAACGTCAAATACAAATACAAATCAATGTCATAAGGTGGATCATAAATGAATTTCATCAACATGGTGAATTCCAAATACAATAAACAGATGATCCCAAAATAAGCAAGGCATGATCAAAATAAATCCTCAAACTCCTGAAAAAGCGTTAAAAACGACATCAACACAATGTTGGTGAATTATTCGCAATATGTAAATAAAAGTTGACCCAATAAAAGATTTGATTAATATAGTAAGTTTCAAATAGTATATCTTGAATCATAACCTAAGTGTGAGTATAGATACCTAGATTAAGCTTACACTGAACCTGACCACATTGTATCCCCTGTCCTAAGGTGATGGTAAACCAAAGGTAATAATCATACGGTCATAACATCCACTCATAGGGATATCCTATTGAGCAATGAGGGTAGGCCGATCCCATATAGATCTATATATATGTACCGTGGGCAATAAGCTAACAAGTGCATAAGGGGGGCTTAACCAAGCCTCTAATCTGAGGTGATACTGATACACTAGGCATACAAGATATACATTCATTTAAACAGTTGAAAATACGCTTTCCAGCCCAAAAATAGTAAGAGAAAAGGGGCTACGAATAACTCACAAAATAAGCTCGGCAAGAGATCGGGTAATAATCAATATGAAGCTAATAATCCGCCGCCTAAGTGCCCTAAATCAATATAACAAGTCTAAGTATCTCAATAACATAGTTCGGTTTAGCCTTGTCGGTTAAGTTTAGAGTTTAAGATTTATTAAAGTATTCCAACGATTTCCAAGTCGAGTCGTGATGACGGTTCAAGGTGACGATGTTCCGCGTCGATAGGGACGATGGGAAAATATCGATAAGTTTCACGTCATAATGACTTTTAGAAAGGAATAACATTCCGAGCCGAACTTGACTAACAGGAACGTCGATTGAAAGGAATACCGTTACCAAAGTTCATTGAAGTCAACCAAAGTCAACGTCGAAGTTGTTGACTTGGTCAAAAAGATGTTGACTTGGTCAAGTCAAAGATGTTGACTTGGTTAAAGTCAAAGTCAACAATTGGAAGGAAAAGTCAAAATTAAAGATATTGATTTAGATTAGTCAAAAGTCAACGATTTTGAATAAAAGTCAAAGTCAACGATTTATAGAATGGAAGTTAACTTGACACTTTAAGAGTAAAAATACTTTTATTTTCAGAATAATGGAGTAAAAATGATTTATGACGGTTTTAACAATTTTCCGTAAAAGTAAGTAAATGTTTGATTACATATTCTCGATTAATGTTTAAGATTGCGATATGTCTTTGAGTCCAAAGACGTTAATTTGACTTATAAGATACTTTTACACATGATAAGTTACTGATATAAGTTTAAGGTCAAAACACGTTAAGAGTCTAAGTTGAAAACTATCAAAAACGACATTTTTGAAGAACAGACCCCCGGTGCTACGCACCAGGGTGTAGGTGCTGCGCACCGGGGTGTTTCCCGAAAACCGAATTTTACTGCTAACTGTTTCGTTTGACGTTTTTAGGCGAAAGTGTAAACTGATAAATTGTTAGTTTAGGTTCATTTAACATTTACCAAGTGTCATATATGTATAAATGTGTGGTTTTACATATATTTATCATAAGATATGTTAATTTCGGTAATAATCTTATCTTTACTTATTTTACATGTTTTAAGTCCAAACTTTCTGAGATTGATAGGTGTTGGTCTAATATATTAACCTAACCGTTTTCAAGGCTTGAAACCGAATTTGAAAGTAAGGAAATGAAAGATAGAGATTAAGAATATTTTACCGATTTCACCCGCAAGACGTGTCGATTATTGATACTTGCAAGGATTTCGGAAAGAGAGACTTTATGATGGTGGTGGTGAGGAGGTCAAGAGCTCCAAAATATAAAAGTCCACCATTAGTAATAGTCTCAAAAGTAATGGAAAGAAATAGAGACTTTTCGGGGAAACTTTCTTACCAAAATACGTTGTGGAGTTCTCTTCAAAAGGTAGCTAACTCCATGTGTGGTGGTAGGTTTTATGAGGAAGGGAAGACTTCCATTCATTGTAAACACAAGACTTATGTTAGAAGTTTCCCAAATAGAAAGGAAAGTGTAGAAGTTTAGAGAGGTTTACATACCAAAACTAAAATAATGCTTCTTCAAGGAAAAAACACCGAAATTCTTCATCTTCATGGGTGTCTTTGGAAAGTAAGCTTGGTAGAGGCAAAGAAATAAGATTTGAGTTAGGAAAAACTCCAACTAAGTGGATGAAAAGAGAAGAAACGTGAAGGAATTCAACAAGTAAACTTACCGAAAGAGTGTAGAATCAAAGGGTGATTGAAAGAGATAATCTTCACCACTTTCTTCCTTGGATTTTCACTTCAATATGGTGTTAAAAGACTCTCAAATTCTCTGGAATAAAGGGAAGAGAAAGAGAGTTTGTGAAATGAAAATGAGAGAGGAGAATGAATAAAAGTTATTGATGTAAAAACTTGACATTGGAAAGAGAATTGGTTCTAACATGCTTTGAGATCCACATTTGGATCTAACCTACCCAAATGAGGGAGTTTGCAGAAAGAATCACGTGAAAAGGGGTTTGGAATCTCAAGATATTGACTCACAAAGTCGGAATGGAGTTTAGCCGAAAAAGTTGGAGGTGCTGCGCACCACCCTCCTGGTGCTGCGCACCGAGGGCTTTTCATGGCCAAAAATGTCAAGTTTCGTTAAAGGACCAAATTTGTAACAGATTCCGTTAGTTCTCCGTTAAAGGACTAACTTTGTAACAGATTAAGTTAGAGGACTAACTTTGTAATGAAATTTCGAAATATGATTTTTCTTAACCGACGATTATGGCGTAAACTCAATACTTTAATAACGTGAGAATACTAGATATTAGGCACTTAGGTGATTCTAAAGCTTCCGTCTCGAGAGACAAAGTATAAATAAAATATAAACCCGACTCAAATGCAATAAACGTGAGTAAAATAAAGCGAAATACAAGGGTCCAAATCATTGCGAATAAAAAGAGTAAATGTCGGTAAAGAATACTAACTCGAAAAGACGAGTTGTCACACATTCCAACAAAAAAGCAAGCAATATGCAGAAACAATTCCTTATCTTTTGACCATGGCAAAGAGTCAAAGCTCATTTGTAATACCTTTCTTCTACGAAGTTCAGGTAATAATTCCGTCTTTAGCTCTTGTATGCACCCTTCCCAATACGCTACGTCTTGACTTTGTAGAGAACAACCCAAAACTTCAAGAGCCAATGGATGGCCATCACAATACTTGACAAGCTTTTCTGACACCTCTTCATAACCTTCCTTGGGATTGTTGCAATTAAATGCATGATGACATAAAAGCTCGAGTGATGCATCCTTATGTATGCCATTAAGTTCATGCTTCTCATGTTTGGGTTTCATTGTTGTCTTTAAAACTGCACACCTCTGTGTCAACGAGGCATCCTTGGCTGTTATTATGATTTTGCTTCCTGGATGCAAGCCTTTTTTTCCAATCAACGCATTCAACTGGTCCAGACTATCAACATCATCAAGAACTATTAGCACCTTTTGA
Source organism: Senecio squalidus (assembly GCA_910822075.1). Classification (NCBI taxonomy): domain Eukaryota; kingdom Viridiplantae; phylum Streptophyta; class Magnoliopsida; order Asterales; family Asteraceae; genus Senecio; species Senecio squalidus. The sequence goes on along the minus strand of CAJVGC010000508.1, from coordinate 41,116,659 downwards.
TGGGGAAATCAGAGTAATAAACGAACACGGGTGAGTGAGCAAACTGCTAGTTGCTTGTTTTATTCAGTGATCTTAAAAACATAGAAAAGACAGCCTCTTATATAGGCTTACAACTTAAACATAAACGTAACTGAAAATAGGAAACTTAAACACGACATTACTTCCTAATCATAAACTGACCAACTTATTGAAAACATGATAAAGGAGAATAACTATTTGTTGATAACAGCAGCTAGAAATCAGGGACAATTAGAGCACCATTACTCAATACTCCCCCTTGCTCGAAATTGGCACATTCCAAGCCTTTGCCGAAAATAATCATGTTTGGCCTGAGAGAGAGCTTTCGTAAACACATCAGCAACTTGCTCATTTGTTTGACAATACTTCAGCTCCATTTCTCCTTTTGCTGTAAGATCCCGAATAAAATGATAGCGGATGTCGATGTGCTTCGTACGACTATGAAATGCGGGATTTTTTGTCATTGCAATGGTTGCCTTGTTGTCACAGAATATTGTTGTTGGACCGTCTTGCTTTTGACTAATATCAGCCAACATTCTTCGTAACCATGTAGCTTGACACGCTGCTGATGTCACAGCGACATATTCCGCTTCCGATGATGATAATGCAACAACTTCTTGCTTTTTCGAGCTCCAAGAGACTGCTGTAGTGCCCAAATAAAATACTTGACCTGATGTGCTCTTTCTGTTGTCTACACAGCCTGCCCAATCACTATCACTAAACCCGTACAAATCACCACTCGACGACTTTGAATACCAAAGTCCAAAATCAGTTGTTCCAGCGATGTAACGTAACACCCTTTTTGCTGCTCCTAAGTGTAGTCGGGTGGGATTATGCATAAACCTGGACAAAACATTCACAGAATACATGATATCTGGACGAGTATGGGTTAGATAAATTAGCCCACCAATTATACTTCGATAATAGCTCGTGTCAACAGCTTCTGTACCATCTTCAATCTGAAGCTTTTCATTTGTATTCATGGGTGTTGGTGCTGGTTTGCAATTGTGCATATTAAACTTGAACAGAAAATCTTTTGTATATTTTGCTTGTGAGAGAAAAATACCTTCTGCTTCTTGTTTCACTTCAAGCCCGAGAAAATATTGCAAATTTCCCAAATCAGACATTTCAAATTCACTTTGCATACTTGCTTTAAATTCGCCAATCAAGGACTTAGAAGAGCTCATGTAAATTATGTCATCAACATAAATGCAAACCAATAAAAAATGAGCATTTTCAGTCCTCTTCACGTATAATGTAGGCTCATTATCACTTCTTAGAAAACCATTTTTCAAAAAATACGAGTCAATCCTTTTGTACCATGCTCGTGGTGCTTGTTTTAGGCCATAGAGAGCCTTTTTCAACTTATAAACTTTGTCTTCTTCGCCAATAATTTCAAAACCCTCCGGTTGACACACATAAACTTCCTCTTCTAACTCGCCATTTAAAAATGCCGACTTAACATCAAATTGATAGACTTGCAAACTTAGTTTGGCAGCTAGGGATAATATAATACGCACCGTTTCAAAACGAGCAACCGGTGCGAAGGTCTCATCGAAATCGATACCTTGATGTTGTGCATATCCCTTAGCCACGAGCCTTGCCTTGAGCCTCTTTATGCTACCATCTGCATTTTGCTTAATTTTGAACAGCCACTTTAAATCAATAGGCTTTATCTCTTCTGGTTTAGGCACCAAGCCCCATGTACCATTACGCTCAATTGCTTTAAGCTCCACAATCATCGATTTCTTCCATTCTGCTACTTTTATTGCCTCTTTAAAACATGTGGGTTCCATCATACATAGAGCAAATGAGCATGTTTCATATAGTTCTTGAAGTGATTTATATCGTGGCGGTGGTGAATCACTAGATGAACTTGATGAGCCATCATTGATTGTTTTCGGGGAAGAAGGAACGGAACTTGGTGGTGATGAATTTGCTGGTGTTGAGATAACCGGGGCTGAGTTAACAGGTACATCAGGTACATCACGAACGTCTTCATCAACTGAAAATGGAATATTAGGGATGGCTATTTCTTGATCAGATGTGAAATCCCATCCTTCTTCTTCATTAAATACAACATCTCTACTAATCAAGGACTTCCCATTTAAGGGATCATACAACTTATAACCTTTAGATTGCAAACTATACCCGACAAACACACACTTTCGAGATTTTTCATCAAGTTTCTTACGAGATTCCGAGTTAATTAAAGCATAAGCTACAGATCCAAAAATACGTAAATGACTCACATTGGGTTTAGTACCTTTCCAAGCTTCATATGGAGTACGATTGTAGACAGCCTTTGTTGGAGAAATATTCAAGATGTAGACAGCTGTAGCTACTGCCTCAGCCCAAAAGTCTTTTGGAACACCTCTTGCATTCATCATACTTCTTCCCATCTCGACAATCGTCCGATTCTTCCGTTCCGCTACACCGTTTTGTTGTGGTGTATGTGGTGTTGTGAGTTGCCTATGAATGCCGTTTTCCTCACAAAAAGTCTTGAATGCTTTCGACAAGAACTCGCCACCTCTGTCTGTTCGAAGAGTCTTGATGTAACACCCGCTTTGTTTCTCCACAAGAGCTTTAAAATTCTTGAAATAATCGAATGCTTCAGATTTATATTTCAAGAAATAAACCCAACTCATGCGACTATAATCATCTATAAGCAAGAAGAAATATCGACTTCCTCCCAAGGATTCAATCGACATGGGACCACATAAGTCTGCGTGTACAAGTTCAAGACGACTTGAAGCCCTTCGAGATTTTCCAACCGGAAAAGAAACCCTGGCTTGTTTTCCATACACACACCCTTCACAAAAATCAAGATCATCAATTTTAGGCAGCCCTTCAACCATACTTTTGTTGCCTAAAAGTTGCAGCCCTTTGACATTCAGATGACCATATCTTAGATGCCACTTATTTGCTTCGGTATTTCCTTTTGCAAGTAATGCACCAGTCTGAGTTTGAGCCGACACATCAAGTGGAAACATCCTATTTGATGTCATTCGAATAGAAAATAATTTTTTACCAGACTTCTTATCTGTGATGCTGCAAAAACCATCATCAAATAATATAGCGTATCCGCTTTCCATCAACTGTCCAACACTTAACAAATTATGAGCTATATGAGGAACATATTGTACATCATGAAGAAGCTTTGTATTACCAAGTGAGGTTTTGATAACGAGTGTACCCATACCTTCAATTTTAATTAACCTGTCATCACCAAGAAGAACACTAGTCTTCAGCGATTCATCAAGATCCTTGAACATCGACTTTATTCCCGACATGTGATTTGAGCAACCACTATCAAGGTACCACACGCCATTTAATACTTCATGCTCAGAAGATTGAGCCATGAACAAGTTACTTTCTTGTTGCGAATTCTCAACAAAATTGACATGTTTCTGTTCGTCCTTTTGTTTATGCCAACAATCGACATCTTTATGCCCATATTTATTGCAAATACGACACTGAATGTTGCTTCTGAATTGTCTCTGCTCACCTGTATGCCCTTGACTTCGGCCTCTACCTCTACCACGACCTCGACCATGGTAGTAACCTCTGTTGTGTCCCCGTCCTCCTGAGTATTCTACTTTCCCCTTGTAATTAGAATCCCCTTTCACTTGAAATGCCTTTTCATCCATGCTTTCATGTGACCTCGAGATCCGATCTTCATGAGACAAAAGAGAGCCCATTAACTCATCAAAAGAGTAATCAGACATATCTTTAGTCTCCTCGATAGCAGCCACCACATGATCAAACTTTTGCGGTAAACTCCGCAACACTTTGCTGACAATAGTTTCATCAGTTATGGTTTCAACAAATGACTTCATATGATTCACAATCCCAGACACACGAGATAAATATGCTTGCACTGATTCATTTTTTTGCATTGACAACATCTCAAAGTTTCGCCTAAGAGTTTGCATTTTTACTGAAATTACCTTCTTATCACCCATATACTCATGCCTTAGAGTCTCCCATGCCTGAGTTGAAGTCGTAGCTGCTGCAATTCTGGGAAAGATCAGGTCATCCATTGCCTGTTGGATGAGAAATAAAGCCTTGGCGTCTTTCTTTCGGCTTTCCCGCAGCTGCTGGGTGGGTTCTTCAGGACGAGCATCTTCAAACCCGTTCTCAACCAAGTCCCATAACTCCTGAGACTTGAACATCGTCATCATTTTCAGGCTCCAAAAATGGTAGTTTTCACCTTTGAAAAGAGGGATCAGGGGCTGTGAAGAAGAGGCGGTACCGTTCGTAGCCATGACTGGTATTGGTTTTTTTTGTGTGTGAATCTGGTAGTATCGAGGGAAAAACAAGATGAGAATCAAAGTATTTTGACAAGAGGAAATTCGAAATACTAGCTCTGATACCAATTTGATGGGGAAATCAGAGTAATAAACGAACACGGGTGAGTGAGCAAACTGCTAGTTGCTTGTTTTATTCAGTGATCTTAAAAACATAGAAAAGACAGCCTCTTATATAGGCTTACAACTTAAACATAAACGTAACTGAAAATAGGAAACTTAAACACGACATTACTTCCTAATCATAAACTGACCAACTTATTGAAAACATGATAAAGGAGAATAACTATTTGTTGATAACAGCAGCTAGAAATCAGGGACAATTAGAGCACCATTACTCAATACCTTTTTCCGTTCCAGTTCATTCTCGATCATGGAGGTGTATTTAGAAACATCATGAACTTGAATCAAACTTGTTTTTATAATTTCACGACAAAGCTGTTTTTGTACATCAAGCAATCCATTTACTGGACCACATCTCTTACTAATATTTACTATGAAGCTGCTTTTGTTGAATTCATGACCATGTAACATATACACGTATTTGGCTAAAGATGTCTTCCCAATCCCGCCAATACCTAATATAGTGAGAACATCCCCAGTTTGTGAGGATCTATCTTTCAACCATGATGTGATGAATTCAATGGAGTCCTTCATCCCGATAAGTAATGGAAGCTCACTCAATATGGGTAAACCTATTCTTTGATAGAGGTCGCTAACAATTTCTGTAATAAACCCTGTCTCTGGCCTGAAAATTACTTTTAGTGAGAGTTACATAAAAAAACAGATTTGGAGATTCAAATTATCAAATCCTGTTTTCTCTTTCAAACACGATAATGGGAATGTAATTTGTTGAAACAAGTGTTTATCCCAGATATTATATCATGGATAAAGGTGTGATTCGTTTAATAGTTTTAGGCTTCTCTTTTGTACTCACACTTGTGCTACTTTGAGTCTAAATATTGGAACATAATGTTTGAATGAATCGCTTCCATGTCAATAAGTGAAGCTGTAATTTTCAATGTATTGGTTAAGAGTAATTTTGTTTGTAATTGTGTCAAAAAGCCATTATGACTTGCATATGTTGATTAAGAAAGTTTTAGAAGCTACCGGAAAGTTGAATGCAATCCAAATCAAAAGTGCCATTAAAACAAGTATGTTATGTTACAATTATATTCATCTAATGTCACATACTCTGTAAGGTTTTGTTGCAGGTAATATGTCACTAAATCATAAAGCTAATTACAACATAATATGAAACTGCCACTAAATCCTTTTAGTGGTAGCGTTATTAGTGACACTTTTTATCTAAATGTAAGTGCCTCTTAAGGAAGATGGCAAGGGTTCCATCATTTCGCTCTTGATCACAACTATCCTGAGGGCATGTTGTCCATGTTCAAGAGAATTAACGGTAAAAAGAGTAGTTATTTGGTACTTCGTTCTTATATATCCCCTTCCTCATGAAAATATATAATTTTTTAAAATGTTGTAATGTTTTAATGTTTGTTGCAGCTAAGGAGCATGTGGTAGGATGGTTCAACACCGACCAAATTTAGCAGAGAATGATTTTCATATTCATTGATATTTAACGAGTAAGCATTGGGATATGGCACAATATGTTCTCTTTTTTATCAGATATCTTTCAAACCTTGTATTGGTGATAATAGATGTCCGTTTACTTGACTGTTATCATTTTTCTTTCAACAGGAGTGGCTTACTTGCCGAGGGATGTTAAGGATACAGCCATTAGCACTCCTGCAATCGGAGAAACTCTCATTTTTTGTATATTGAACTGTTAGTTTTCTTTTACCTTGTGCAGGTCACTCGAAAGCAGACAGTCTTAAAGAGTTTAAATACATGACTTAACGAAATATGTGGATATATGGGACTTTGTCATAGATGGAAAACTTCAATAAATAAAGTAAGCATAAAATAATTTGTTTCATAGCTCGATTGTACTTTTGTGCTGGTAATGTGGATGCAACTGAAGGGAGACAAAAATTTTATGTTCGGTTTATATATATGTGGTTTGTGTTCATTATCTCTGTATTTCTGTTGAGACATCATATTAGAGATTTTATTGTAATTGAATCATATCACCTGAACCTATTCTGACGCAAATGTCTCTGTTACTGATGGATTTTTATTTAGAGACACAATTCAAAGTCACAACTCAACCACAACTTCAACACCCGCGTGATAACACAAGTTGTCAACTATTTATTTATTTTTTAAATTAACACTAAAAGAATGCATTTAACATAGCAATAATAGCTATTGCTATGTTAAACCAATTTAACGCCTCCCGAGAACGCGATCCACAACGCTCGAAGACGGAATGGATAACCGTTCTCGAAGGTGGAGAACAAGACTTCGGAAGAAGCAGAAGTAGGAAAGGAAGAAAAGCCAAAGTCCAAACTATCCCAGAAGAAAATAGCGGCCACGCATGCCATTCCCTATGATCTGACGGACCGTATTTACACTTTTCTGACATTTTTCACTCAGTTAAAAACCTTTACTTTGTATTGAATATTCGGTGTTTTTTGTAGAGTGGGAGAGATTGTTAAAAGAGTTAATTACATAATTGGTCCCTGTGTTTGTTCCAAAACAACGGGTCCAGTCTCTGGGTCACAATTCGTTCGGGTCCGGTCCCTGGAGCCTATCTTTGGTTGCACGTTTGGTCCCTCCCTCTAACAATGTTAAAAATTATCGTTAAATGGGACATGTGCCTGGCATGTGATGGGTAAAATAGTAATTTCGCATATCTTATCCCAAATAACAAACAAACTAACTATATTTCTTCATATGCTCAATCTCACTTTCTCTCTCTAGAATCCTTTTTCTCTTTCTAAAACCCTCACTCATTTCATTATCGGCGATGGATTCATCGATTTAGACACAGGCAGTGCTGGATTCATCGGCTGCTTAACGAAGGATTCCGGCGATGGATTCATCGATTCTAGTCACCGGCGGTGCTGGATTCATCGGCACACACACTGGGGTTCAACTGCTTAACGAAGGATTCAAGGTTGAAGAAGCTGTTACTATCATCGATAATCTCGATAATTCCGTTGAAGAGATTTAGTCGGGTTTTTTTTTTGATAATTTCTTCATTTTTTTTTCATCTGGTAAGATAATTTCTTCATTTTTTTTTATTTAATTTTGATTAATTTAGTGATTTTGAGTTTAGGTTTTATTGTAATTTGTGTTAATTAACTTGTTTTAATTAGTATTATTTGACTTTAACTAATGATTTATCTGTTGATTAAAATGTTAATTATTGATAATTATAAATTATTATAATAATTAAGTACATGTTTAACTGTAATTTGTGTGATTTATCGATTGAAAAGAGGGTTGTTGATTTAGGATTTTAGGTTTGGAAGTGTTGTGGGTATAATAATTATAAAGGGGAAAAAGATATGCGAAATTACTATTTTACCCATCACATGCCAGGCACATGTCCCATTTAACGATAATTTTTAACGATTGTTAGAGGGAGGGACCAAACGTGCAACCAAAGATAGGTTCCAGGGACTGGACCCGAACGAATTGTGACCCAGGGACTGGACCCGTTGTTTTGGAAACAAACACATGGACCAATTATGTAATTAACTCTTGTTAAAAAGTTATTTTTTGATTTTTTCACTTTTCTCAACGAAAGGATTCAAGGTTTTCGATTAAAAAAGTGGAAGCTTTTCCACTTCTTATGATTCATGATTTTATTTATGTTTAGCGTATGTTTAAAAAACCGGAAAGAGAGGGACATCGGAGGCAATCCAAAGTCGATAAAGTGTTTGTAACATGTGTTGATTAAACTTGGAGAGTTTAAATTCATGGAAGGGGATTGTACTTTTTTGGATATTAACTAAAGCAAATTAGAATGATCGAAATGGTCAATCTATCTAAATTCAAATATATGGTATAAAAGAAAATAGTTACCTGCCGTGTGCTTTATGCCCTTTTAAATCAGCAATTTCTTCAAGTGCTTCCTTCCATAAGTCAATGTTTCGAGCCCATTCATTTCTTTTATCATCATCTGTTTCTTTCTCCATCTTCTGATTATGCTTAACCATTGCATCTCCGAAGCTGTCTTGTTGCTTCCTCACATGTGTAGGCTCAACTTGATAGAAGATGGGTATGACAATTTGGTTGGAATTCTTCTTCTGCTTCATGATCAATACGAGTTCGTCAAGGCACCATCTTGAGGAGGCGTAGTTCTTGGACAACACGATAATACAAGCCCTGGATGCTTTGATTGCACTCTCCAATTCCGGTCCTAACTTTTCACCCGTTCTGATCTCTTCATCATCATAAAAGGTTGTGAGACCAGCATTCTTCAGGGCTGTGTGGAGGTGATCGGTAAAGCCAAGACGAGTGTCTGCACCTCGAAAACTTAAAAAAACATCATATCTATGTTCATGACTCGATGAAGATCCTTGTTCAAGTTCATTGAGAATAACCATTCTGAACTATTATTGCAACTCGTGAGTGATTCAATACTGATTTTTTTAACAAGATTATGTTTAAGGGTGTACAAATTATTGATATTGGAAAATATATTGAGAAGCGTTGACGTTTACTTTTGAAAATTTGAGTTACAATAGTCTTTATTGGTTGGCTTTTATTAAATCACATATCCTCCACATAAATTCTAAGGTTGTGAGTCTTGGATCGGATAGTTAAACCGCGTTTCGTAGACAAGGTCGGTATGTGAGTAGAGGTGTCGAAAAAAACCGAAACCGAAACCGGTCCAAACCGGGTTTGACCAAAACCGGTTCGGGTTTGACCAAACCCGGCGGTTTGGAACCGGTTCGAGAACTCATGAAGTAAACCGGGTTGGGACCGGGTCGACGGAAACCGGGTTGAACCCGGTTCGAGCATATAGCCGTTGGCAGCTTCAAAAAGGCTGTTTTTTGCCCGTTTTTTTTGCTTTTATGACCGTTTTTTTGCATTTTTTTTTACCATTTTTCCATTCCAAATTTACTATAAATATGTGGTAGAGTTTGGGATTAAACACACACTTCTAACTCTCTCAAAACACTCTCAAAGCTCAAAAAACGCAAAAAATACCTTCGAAAAACGTTTGAAAAATTATCAAAAGATCACCAACAATCAAATGGCAACTCAAAGCTCTACCGCTTCAACCGGTTGTGGTTCGTCAAGTGAAAGAACGATCGTAGAGATTATCCCAACAACCCGAAACCAAAATGTTTGGCAACATTACCGGATGGTGCTTTTGTACGATGGCCAAACGATGGCGCGTTGTAATCATTGCGGCCTTTTTTTGAAACATAATTCTAACACGACGTTGAAGAATCACGTCGATAAGCATTGCAAAGTTCTCCATAGAGCACCGGAATCGGGTCAATCATCGATGGGTCAAGACGGGAGTATTTTTGTTTATTCGGTGGAGAGGATGCGTGAAGAGTTTGCGGGTTTTGTGATTCAATCCGCCTTGCCATTCAATCACTTCGACAACCCGAGATTTACTAGGGTGGTTTAAAAGTGCCTCCAACCGCGATATACTCATGTAAGTCGTAATACTCTTCGTAAGGATTGTTTAAAAATTTGGAAAAAAGCTAAAATAATGATATTAAAAGGTTTTGAAAATCTAAATGCAAATGTAAACTTAACAACCGACGTTTGGTCGGCTCCTCATGGTTTGCCCGATTCATACCTTTGCGTTACCGCACATTGGTGTGATCCCGGATCGTGGCAAATGATGAAGAGGGTTATTTCTTTTGACCAATTTCCTTATCCTCACTCGGGTCATAACTTATTTCACATGTTAATGGATGTTTTACAAAGATATAATTTGGAAGAAAAAGTGTTTTCAATTGCATTTCAAATGCAAGTAATAATACAAACGCGGTGGGTAAACTAAAGCTAAAATACAAACCACCAATGGACGGTGACTTTTATCATGGTCGATGTGTTGCACACATTATTAATTTGGTTGTGCAAGCCGGACTAGAAGTCACCGAAGTAAAAGACGCCATAAATGTTTATAGAACCATGTTGCACGATATATTTTCAAACCGCAAAAGTAGATACAAGGCATATATAAAACTTTGTAAGGAAACGAATTCCGTCTTTTTGGCACCTAATTGGGATGTTCTTACAAGATGGAATTCGACCTACAATATGCTTATTTGCGGTTTAAGGCAACAAGCTAGTTTAACTTTATTTCATAACGGCTTAGTGGTAGCGAATCGGGGTATTGTAGAATTTCCGAGTGATAATTGGCAAATTATTCGTAAAATAACTGAATTGCTAAAAGTTTTTAAAACCGCAACAACTTTGTTATCGGGTGTTTATTATCCCACGAGTCATTTAGTCCTTAAACAACTAACTTTTATGGCTACAAAGTTAGACGATTATGAACATAGAGGGAATTTGTATAAGTTAATGGTAGCCCCGATGAAAGAAAAAATGAGAAAATATTTTTCTAAATTGTCACCTTTAATTACTGTTTCCGCCGCACTAAACCCGTGTTTGAACAAAATTGGGGTGGAATTCAATATAAGAATAATCTATGAAAAATTGAATCTTGTTAACAACCAATGTCCAATATTTGCCGATAAAGACATAGTCGATTTTGATAATTATTTTAAAGGGTTATAGGGTGTTTATTTTAACAAGTTTAGAACATCAAATGTGGGTGAATCAAGTTCTTCTATGACCGAAACCTATGAAAACTATACTAGCGCGAACCCGGAAATTGACATGTATAACCAATTAAGACGAGAAAACATTACACGTGCTAGGGGGAGGGGGGGTGCCCAAACTAATACCGAATATGGGAGGTATACGGGAACGGATTTTTTAGCCACTATGGGGGTTGAAGAATTCACCAACTTTGAGGTTTTGGCTTGGTGGAGAGCACGGGAAGCTCAATATCCCGTTCTAGCCGCCATGGCCAAAGATGTACTAACCTCCCAAGCTTCTTCGGAAGCTTCGGAATCCGCTTTTTCTCTTAGTGACAGGGTATTATCTTTACGAAGAACAAGACTCACACCGACGGCATCGGAGATGTGCATTTGCTTGAAGGATTACTTAGACGCGGCCCAACGTACACAAGACCACCAAAATCTTGAAGGTGAACTAGATTATGAAGGCGAAGTACTCGATATCGAGGTGGAAGAAGGAGTTGCAATATCACTTTCCGATGAAGAAATCGCTTTGGATGAAGCTAACCGAGCATATAGCTCCGAAGAAGAACAAGTTCCCGTTCAAGATGACTTTATTCAAGTAGACCAACAATGAGAATGAAGAAATATGAAGATTGGACGAAGACGAAGACGAAGATGACTTTCCAATGTTATTACTTATTAGTAGTTTTTCCGCTTTGTTTAATAATTGTCGAATTATGAAACTTTGAAAATTTGTTTCAAGTTGTTTTAGTAGAATACAATGTTTATGTTTAATGTGTGCCAAGAAATTTTTAAAAAAATCTAATTTTTAAGTGTTTTTGCAAGTTTCGGTTTTTTTTTTTTTTAAACTTATTAATTACATTCTAATAAGAAATAGTAGTAAAAAATAGTAATTTTTTTACTTTTTTCGTTAATAATTCTCGGAATATTAAGCTTTGAAAATATGTTTCAAGCTTTTTTAGTAGAATACAACGTTTAAGTATGATGTGTGCGAAATTGTTTTTAAAAAAGTCGAATTTTAACGTGTTTTTGCAAGTTACGTTTTTTTTTTATTAAATGAATAGTGCAAACCGGTTTGGACCCGGGTTAGAACCCGAACCGGTTTCCATAGGGTCGGGTTTTTTGAACCTCCAAACCGATCGAACCCGAACCGGTTTGGTAGGTTTGACCAGAACCCGGTTCGGTTTCATACCCGATTCGGGTTTTGGTCAAACCCGATATTGACACCACTATATGTGAGGGGCCGGGTGGAGTACATGCAACTTAAAATCTACATGAAATTTAATTTTTATTATTTTACGCGTTATCGTGGGACAATAATCTAGTAATATAATATATATCACGACACAATAATATAATATTTATCATCTAACTTAATATTATCTATTTATTTATTATTAAATTTTGTTTCTTCAGTTAATAAATTAATTCAAACACTCTATTTTTTAAAACAAATAATGACACAATCTTTAATATTTAATATATAATAAAAGATGACCCTTAAATGCCACATGACGAAGTAATGTCCTTTAAATAAGTTAGATACTTTGGTTTCGACCATTAAATGAGATTGATGATTTCATCAAATATTTTTTTTCATTTTACACCCTCTTACAATAAATAATTGCATTCTCTCTTCAATTTAATCACCATTACAATAAAAGATATATTTGTCTATTATTGGAATATGATTTACCTATTTGATTATTCTAAAATCTCTTAATGCAAAATATTAAAACATGTGTATAAACGTAAATATATGTATGTTATTATAGCTATAAACAACATTTGTATAAACATAAATGTATATTTGTTATATACGTGTAATATTGTATTATCATAATATATATTAAAAGAAAATGTTCATAAACATAAAGTTTAAGATTCAAAATTTGCCTATATTTAACCGCGCTATCGCGGGACAATAATCTAGTAATATAATATATCGTATATTTTGGTAAATGAGACTAGAAGTTTTAGCTATAGATTATAGTGGAAGGCTTGAAGTTGTAGCTTTTATTTCGGGGCTTTTATTCTTAAAAGACCTGAAGCTCCTTAAAAAATCTTTTTATTTGGGGCTTTTATTTTCAAATTAAAAGCTTGAAACTCTCGCTACCAAACGAATCTTTTATATTCAAGGGCTTTTATTTTTAAGTTTAAAAACTTAAAGCCCCTAAAAGCACTTTAAAAGCTTCTACAAATAATACAGCATTATCTATACTTTAATTATTAAATTTTGTTTCTCCAATTAATAAATTAATTCAAGCACTCTGTTTATAAAACAAATGCATATTCCTATTCCTGTTCCTATACTATACATTTAGCATACATTTAATATTACTAGTAGAGAGCCCGCGCTATGCGGCGGCGGCGGAAAATTTGTTTTCGAAAAAATCGCATTGCGCAAATGGCTTCGGTTGTTTCTCGGCCGTCTCGTGATATATATTTTGGAGTGTAGTAGTTTCTTGTTCGACCCCTCGGGCCAATAAAATTATTCGCTAGATGGTTTAACATAAAAATATAAAAAAGAAATCATATGATAACGATTTATGGTTTTCTCATTCATGCCATAAAATGAAGTAGTTACATGAAACGAAAATGAAAAAATTAAATTCGGTAAAATCACTTTCGGGTAACGGTTTCTCGATCGGCCCTTCGGGCTTAAAAACATTTATTTTGTACGGTAATGGTTTGTGGTAGTTTGTTTCGTCCTGATAACGGTTAGTATTCATCTATTCGAGTCATCAATAATTTCTATTATGGCCCTTCGCGTCGTAAATAGAATTTTACAATAACAATTAGTGTTCATCTATTCGGGACATCAAAATAATAAGTGTTCATCTATTCATGTCATCAAAATAATATATATATCCAACAATTGTTAGTAGTTTCTCATTCTTTAGGTACTTACACAATAACGGATTCGTTTTGGACCTTAGGGCCATACAAAAAGTTATTTTTTAAATTTAGAATATTATGAAACTACATTTCAAAATTATAAAATATTAACGTATATTTCTTTCATATTTTAATGTCTAATCCAGTCAGTTCAAAATCAAATCCTTACATCTATGGTGACATGTTCAGCCGATTTCGTAATATTGAGATAACTCTGACAACACATACCAACATGTCATAGTTTACTTATGGTGTCTAAGTGTTTTCTTATTTGATTAATTTGCCTAACTTTTTCTTTAATTTTTAATTGAAGATTTTTTTTTTTTAAGATTATAATTCTTTTTCAATACAAGATAAAAATTACAATTTTTCATCCTCTTGTAACATGACAATGTTTGAAGTTCTAAAATACACTTACTTTTATACAAAATTAGTTCGTTTGTTTGGTTAGATGTCAAATAATGATATACATACATATGAAATAAAAATACATACATATAAATGAAATGATATATACATACATATATATGAAATGAAATAAAAATATTACAAATGAAATAAAATGCGTACATATAAATGAAATGAAATAAAAATATTACAAATGAAATAAAATACATACATATAAATCAAATGATATAAAAATATTACAAATGAAATAAAATACATACATATAAATGAAATATAAATAGATACAAAGAAACATGGAAATTAAAGCGGGAAAAAGTGAGTATAAGATTGGTATTTATAAAAAAATTAAAGCGGGAAAAATTAAAAAATTTCAAAATTTTTAAACTTTTTGAATATTTTTTAAAATTTTAATTTTTCCCGCTTTAATTTTTTTATAATTACTAATTGTTCGAGCAAATTAGTAATTGGATGTCCGACCGGCAGAATGTCAAGAGCATGATACCTTGAGATGAACTCCAAAGCATCAGTGTTGGTCTAGAGAAATGCAGACATATGTATACAAGTCTTTAGACATGTCAGAGTATGAGTGTCGGACTGACCACGAGCGTCGGATGCCGGGGCAGATCTCCGGGCACGGGGCCAGCTAGGTGTCGGGGCACAACTCCCGGACACGGGGCGGCTAGGTGTCGGGGTCACGACTCCCGGACACGGGGGCCTAGGTGTCGGGGCCAAGACTCCCGGACACGGGGCGGAGCTAGGTGTCGGGGCACAATTCCCGGACACGGGGCGGCTAGGTGCCGGGGCACAATTCCCGGACACGGGGAGGCTAGGTGCCGGGGTCACGACTCCCGGACACGGGGCGAGCTAGGTGTCGGGGCACAACTCCCGGACACGGGGCGGCTAGGTGCCGGGGCCACGACTCCCGGACACGGGGCCGGAGCCCAGGTGTCGGGGCCACGACTCCCGGACACGGGGCGCCTAGGTGCCGGGGCCACAATTCCCGGACACGGGGCCGGAGCCCAGGTGTCGGGCCACGATTCCCGGACACGGGGCCTTACTCCCGGTGTCGGGGCCACAATTCCCGGACACGGGGCCGGAGCCCAGGTGTCGGGGCCACGATTCCCGGACATGGGGTCGGAGCCCAGGTGCCGGGCCACGATTCCCGGACACGGGGCCTTACTCCCGGTGTCGGGGCCACAATTCCCGGACACGGGGGGCGGAGCCTAGGTGTCAAGGCCACGATTCCCGGACACGGGGCCTTACTCCCGGTGTCGGGGCTTATGGGTGTCGGGCTCACGTTCCGGGTTCTGGTCCTTTTTTCAGATTGAGATTCAGTGGGCCGAACCCAAGTGTTAGGTTTGATAGGCTATAAGTATAAGCCATCACCTACTAACACTATCATGTCCCCCAGTTAGGTTTTAAAAATTAGGTTTTGAAGCCTAACTCTTGTGCTTTAGGCGATCGGTAAGTTTTTTTTTTTTGTTTTTGTTTTTGCGACGTCCGGTTCCTGTCCGGTGGCCAGGAAAGTAGCCGGCATACAGCCGGCCTTTTTTCCGGCGACGTGGTGTCGTTAGCCGACATATAGCCGGCCTTTTGTGCCGACGACTTTTTTTTTTTTTTTTTTTTTTTGTAACTGAGGCCCTCACTTTTTGTTTTTGGGAACAAGTGAGTTTACTCGTTCTAATCAGAAGCTTCGTCTTTTGCGGGTAAGTTATTGTTGTTTTCTCCATTGTTGCAGCTTGAGTCTTATATTTATCTTATCAGTATTCTTGAATTGTAGCAGTTTGTTATAAGAGTTTCAAAAGCTGAAATGGTTTCCCGAAAAGAGAAAGAGAATGATAAACCCCTTTTAGAGAAAGAGGTTAGGAGATGCAGTAGTGGCATCAATGATGTTAAGCTAGCGGATTTAATAACTAGGTTTCCATGCCTTAGTTCCTTCAATCCTGTAGCACCTACCATAGACCAACGTGCCAGTGAGCCTCCTTCAGGAAAAATTACTTTATATACCAGCCTTCTTACCCATTCAAACCTTAGACTTCCATGTAGCTCCTTTTATATAAAAGTGCTAACTCATTACAAAATTGGATTTGCCCAAATGAATCCTGTAGGTGCTGCTAAGGTTATAATGTTTGAGATGTTGTTGGTTGGGATGCAAATTGCTTGTTCTGTAAATTTGTTTAGGCATTTTTATAAACTGTGTAAATCTAGAGATTGGTTTAGCCTAGAACAGAGAGAGAGAAGCAAAGAATGGAAGCTAGTTGAGGATCCTCCTGATAGCCTTAAGAACTGGCGGGTTGACTTTATTTTTGTGGATACATCGTTTATTAAGCTTTGGTCAAGTGCCCTTTTTAGTTGGCCATCTAAGATACCCAACGGAGTAAATGAACTCCCCGAGCTTTCCGTTCCTAAGGCAGAGACATATGCACGCCTCCGTCATATGTATGTGAGGTATAGGATATGCCCCGAAGGGGTGTTGTCGATGGCTGGAATTATTAAGGATGTTGAAGAGGAGACGCTTCCCGTCATTGTGTCGAAGACATCAACGAAACGTGGGTGTCTTTAAAATCCTTTTTTGACTTTATTATTTTGTGAAGTTGATTGTCATTTATATTTTTTCTTTGATGCAGTTATGGGGTTGCTAGATTTCTTAGTAGGGGATGAAGCATGTGAAGTAGAGGATCATCCGCCTGCCGTAGCTTGCCAGATGTACAAAGCAACTGGTGTTGATTTCCCTGGTGGTTCTCCTACAGGAAGAGAGGGGCAGGGCCTGGAGGTTAGGCTTCCGCTTCCAGAGAATACTGAGGAGAAGTGAAGAGATGAGGATACTTAAGCATCATTTGATCCTCTCGTTCCCAAGTATATTCGGGGCCTCGCTTTGCGTTCCATCGCACCCTTACTATAGGGATTTTGTTGTGCCTTAGTTTCTTAGTTTCGCGATCTATGATTTCAATCGGTTCCTCGACAAATTGGAGCTTCTCATCTAGTTGTACTTCTTCCAAAGGTGTGATGAGTGTTTCGTCCGATAGGCACTTTTTCAGTCTCGAAACATGAAAAGTGTTATGCATGTTACCGAGTTCTTGCGGTAGTTCTAAACGATACGCAACCGGACCTACCCTTTCGAGTATCTCAAATGGTCCCACATATCTCGGACTAAGCTTTCCTCGCTTTCCGCGGCGTATTGCACCTTTCCAAGGTGACACCTTTAGAAGTACTTTGTCGCCGACTTGAAATTCTAGATCCTTTCTGCGCATATCAGCATAGCTCTTTTGACGACTTCTCGCAGTCTTAAGTCTTTTCTTAATCGTTGTGATCTTATCAATCGTTTCTTGCACTACATCCATGCTAATTAGTTGTCGATCTCCCGGTTCCAACCAACACAGTGGGGATCTGCATTTCCTTCCGTAGAGAGCTTCAAAAGGCGTACATTTGATGCTAGCATGGTAGCTGTTATTGTAAGAGAACTCTATTAGTGGTAAGTGGCTATCCCAACTTCCTCCGAAGTCGATAATGCATGCTCTCAGCATGTCCTCCAGTGTTTGTATAGTGCGCTCACTCTGACCATCGGTTTGCGGATGGTAAGCCGTGCTTAAGTCCAATCGTGTGCCAAACGACTCTTGGAATGCCTTCCAAAATCTGGAAGTGAAGCGAGTATCTCTATCCGAGATGATTGACGTGGGTATTCCGTGACGTGTCACTACCTCGTTGATGTATATTTGGACAAGTGTTTCTAAGTTAAAACTTTCCTTAATGGGAATGAAGTGTGCTGACTTCGTTAGTAGATCTACTATGACCCAGATCATGTTGTTACCCTTTGATGTTCGAGGTAACTTTGTGACAAAGTCCATTGTGATTTGTTCCCATTTCCACTCGGGAATTTCGGGTTGCTGTAGTAATCCAGATGGCTTCTGATATTCGGCCTTCACTTTCGCACAAGTGAGGCATTTCTCTACGTATAAAGCAATGTCTCTTTTCATTCCAGGCCACCAATAGTGTTCCTTGAGGTCCTTATACATTTTGCTTGACCCTGGATGAATGGAATATCGTGTTCGGTGTGCTTCATCCATAATGGTCTTCCTTAATTCGTTAGTCGTAGGAATCCAGGCTCGATCCTTAAAATAATAGACATAGTCGCCCTTCCTTACAAAATCCTTGTCGTGGTTGTGCAAAGTTTCGATCTTTATGTTATCTGCTTTCAAAGCCTCATGTTGGGCATTTGCTATACGCGTTCTCTAATCGGGTCTAAGGTAGATTCCTAATGCACGTACTCGAGTCGTCTGTTGCCTCTCCTTCCTACTCAGGGCATCTGCTACGACATTCGCCTTGCCAGGGTGATACTTAATATCGCAGTCGTAGTCGCTAAGGAGTTCCAACCATCTCCTTTGCCTCATATTGAGTAGTTTCTGATTTAGTATGTGTTGCAGACTCCTATGGTCCGTGAATACCGTGCATTTGGTTCCGTAGAGGTAATGTCTCCATATTTTTAGGGCAAAAACTATCGCTCCTAGTTCTAAGTCGTGAGTAGCGTAATTGACCTCGTGTTTCTTAAGTTGTCACGATGCGTAAGCTATGACCTTATTTCGTTGCATCAATACACAACCTAATCCTAGGTTAGATGCGTCACAATAAACTACGAAGTCATCGTTTCCCTCAGGAAGAGTTAAGATCGGAGCGTTGCACAGTTTCGTTTTCAGGATATTGAAGGCTTGTTCTTGAGCATCTCCCCAGTTGAACTTCTCGTTCTTTTGGGTTAACTTTGTTAGGGGTTTAGCTATCTTAGAGAAATCCTGGATGAATCGCCGATAATACCCAGCCAATCCTAAAAATTGGCGGATTTCTGTCGGACTTTTGAGAGTTTCCCAATTCTTTATTGCCTCGATTTTTGATGGGTCAACGTGGATTCCAGATCCATTGACTACGTGTCCGAGAAATTTGACTTAGCGCAGCCAGAATTCGCACTTAGAGAATTTTGCTTAGAGCTGTTGTTCCTTGAGTAATTCCAACAATAGTTTTAAGTGTTCCGCGTGATCTTCCTTGGTACGCGAGTAGATTAATATGTCGTCGATGAATACAATAACGAACTTGTCTACATACGGTCGGCATACCCTATTCATCAAATCCATGAATACCGCCGGTGCATTTGTGAGTCCAAATGGCATTACCAAGAATTCGTAGTGTCCGTATCTAGTGCGGAATGCGGTTTTCGGTATGTCATCTTCTGAAACCAACACTTGATGATAACCGGACCTTAAGTCAATCTTTGAAAAGTAGGTTGCGCCTTGAAGTTGATCGAAAAGGTCGTCGATTCGTGGAAGAGGATATCGGTTCTTGACGGTTAGTTTATTCAATTCTCGGTAGTCGATACACATGCGAAACGATCCATCCTTCTTCGTGACGAATAGGATCGACGCTTCCCATGGTGATGAGCTTGGTCGGATAAATCCCTTATCCAATAATTCTTGAACTTGGTTGGATAATTCCTGCATCTCAGTCGGAGCTAGTCGATATGGCGTCCTTGCCACTGGTTCCGCTCCAGGAATTACCTCGATTCTAAACTCTACTTGCCTCTGAGGTGGTAGTCCAGGTAGTTCTTCGGGAAATACTTCCGGATAGTCCCTAACTATCGGTACGTCCTTAAGGTCTATTGCTTTTGCCTGTTTGTCCTTTATGTTCACTAACAATGCAAAGCAGCCCTTATTTAAGTACTTGCGCATCTTCATCACCGATATAAGCTTCGAAGTTTGGCCCGACCTATCTCCTTGTACTATCAATTCCCTTCCATCTCCTAATGGCATTCGTATCGTCTTATCTAAACAAAATATTTTCGCGTCTCTGATGGTCAACCAGTCCATTCCTATTACTACGTCAAAGCTCTTAAGTTCAATTGGAATCAGATCTATTTCGAAAGTGTGGTTAGCTAGGGTTATTGTGCAATTCTTAATTACGTCGCTAACTTGGTATTCTTGCCCATTAGCGTATTCTACCGTAAACTTTTCGCCTAGGGGTTCGGTTTCTAATGCTATCAAAGGCCTAAATTCTAAGGACACAAAACTTTTGTTCGCGCATGAGTCAAACAGTACTGAGGCATAATAGTTGTTAAGGAGAAATGTACCTGCAATCACCCGGGGGTCGTTTCTTGCCTCTTCGGCACCAATCGCGAAGGCTCTTCCACGGCCTTGTCCCCCATCGTTTCCCCTCTGATTGTTCTGGTTTTGGTTCTGCGGAGGGTTTTGATTGCGGTTGTGGTTTGGGTTTCGGGCATGGTTTAGCCTAGGACAAGCATTTCGGTAGTGATCCCTACTACCGCACTCATAACATTCTCCCTGGCGAGGCCTATCGTTCTGTTGTGGCCTCCCAGCTTGTCGCGGTCCTTCCATCTGCTGCCTTCCCGCCTGCTGCGGTCCAGCATTCACTTCCTTACAGTGTCGAGTCCAGTGACCGAGGCGGTTGCAGTTGGTGCATGACCGACAGTCACCTCCGTGGTGATAACCGCACCTATTGCATTTCGGCGCCTTCCCCTGATAGCCGGTATTCTCTGCCGCGGCCACTCCATAGTTTCTCAATGTCTTGGCCTTCTTGTTGAACTGATCCCTTCTGTTCCCCGACGTGTCCTCAACCTTGCGCTTTCCCTTAGCGTCCTCTGCACCCGTCTTTGACGCTCCTCCATTCCTTATCCAATCCTGGGTTAGGCGGCTGGCCAAGCTCACGTCCTGCTGCATCGTAGCTGGCTCGGTAGCCGTCGCCATAGCCCTGATCTCGGGTGAGAGTCCCCAAATGAAGTGCTCAATTCTCTTATCTTCGGGGGTTACTAGTTTAGGTACTAGATTTGCGAGTTCGTGAAATCGCGCGACGTATGTGTCGATGTCTGTCCCCACCATAGAGTGATTCCAGAGTTCGTTCTTGAGCGTCTTCAAAATCTCCTTGGGACAATACTCAATTACCAGCAGTTCTTTGAACCTTGCCCATGGCATGTTGTATGCAGCGTCCGTACCTTGGACCTGAAGCTGGCTGTTCCACCAGGTTAGTGCCCGTCCCTGAAGCATGCAAGAGGTGAATTCCACCTTCTTGTTTTCAGCACACTGGCTGATCCTTAGTACCACTTCCATACTATCGATCCAGCGCGATAGTCCGATGGCGCCCTCAGTGCCATGGAATTCCTTTGGCCTGCAAGATATGAAGGTCTCGTAGCTACAACCTTGGTTGTTCCCCTGGTTGTTGTTTCCCTGATTGTTATTTTCTCGGTTATTGTTTCGTTGGTTGTTGTTTTCTTGGTTGTTGTTATTTCCCCTTGGTCCTCCCTGGTGGATACCCGCGTTGATTCGGGCTATGATGTCGGGTATCGCCTCGTTCAGTCGGGCGTTGATCCTTTGGACAATGCGCTCATCGTTGTGTTCAGCCATTTTCCTACACAAGAGAGAACTCGGGTTTAGGGTTTTGATATTTCATTTCAGATTCATATAATGGGAAACAACAAGAACAACAACAATCGTAATTATGATCCGTCCATTTTATATATATATCGCTCAAAATTTGATGTTCTTACAAAATCCAACATCATCGACTATTGTCGTACATTACCAACCAACATAAAGTACTACGCTTACAACCCTTCATAAACTACATGTTCTGCTTACAATCCAAAAGACATCTTACAACAACCTCTAAACCTTAAATACAACCAATACAACCAATACAACCAATACAACCATAAGGAATACTAGTACTATGCTAATCAGCATCAAGTTGCGTGCTGCTCGAATTGCCTTTCGTGCCATTGCCTTTGTGCGTAACACCTCAGTGTACAAACCACGTATCTGGTGGGAGTGATCTCTCACGACTTGCGTGTATCCGCGGAGGTCGACGGACATGTTACAAAGCGCTTGGATTTCTTCGGGAGTCAATCCGCGAACAGGGGGTGGTGGTGGCGTAGTTATCTGAGGTCTCAAGTAACGATTCGGTGGGTGTCGTGCGCGGCGTGTTGGTAATCGTGAGCTTCCTTCCCTGTCCCGACGGAGGTAAGGTAGGGTGAGTGGTGACGATTGCTGACTCCTAGAGCGTGATTGGGATTCGCGAGAGTGTTCGGTTTCGTCAACTGACGTAGCTATCTCTTTCCCTCTCGACATACCCTAGATCGATAACGAGTTAGTTCGAAGATACGACTCATGTTAGCGTTAGTAATAAGCTGAGCACATAGAGTATCTTAAGTACAACATCTAGGTCTGTGTGGGTCTGACTTCAATAATTCCCGGGGAGGTTTGTTTAATATTTTACCAATCCCGTTCCGGCATAATTTAGTCCAAATTATTCATAGGTGATCAGGCTACGAATAATTCAAGTTAAACAATGCCTTCACGTTTTTGTTAAATAAAATCTTTCGTTTTTAGAAATTGGTTATAGTTTGATTTTTGAAAAAAAAATCGGTATTCACTATAACCTTGCGCTCTGATACCAAGTCTGTCACACCCCGCTAAAGCGGAAAACGGAATGTGAAGAGCAATAGCATTCGATACACAAGATATAGATAAACGCCAAATGTCATTAAAGAAAACATAATATTCAAGGTTTACAAAGTTTAAAACAAAGTTACATATCCGAATTACAAAATGGGGTGTTTAACCAAACCACCCAAACCCATCCCGATCTTGAAGTCATTCGCCCCGAAAGCATATAGTCATCAGCTAGCTTACTCGTTACCTGAAAATACGAGTCAAGTGTTAACTACGGGAGACGTAGTTAGTGAGCTACAAGTTTAAGTAAAAGCATAGTTTCCAAATTGTAATCGCATAACCATGCATAGAGCATCGCATTCAAAAATAGTTGTCACATATAAATGTATAGCGTATAGCATTTGTGTTTATAGGCATTGTCCACGTAGCGCTACTATGCGACAATCCTAAGTTTTGCCCAATGATCGTTGCTAAGCCTAAAGCCTGCCCATTTAGTATTATGCACCATCGTTATAAGTCGTTGTGGTGAGGGTCAATCTACCCTAATAACGCTATCCATATCTACTAACGGTCCTTTCCAAAGGGATTAATAGCAACTAATGTCCTTGGTAGTGTCGGGAGTTTTCAATGGTTTCTCACGTCCATGATGTACAAAGTCCGCAACATGACGATCGATTGTTTTAGTCATTGGCAAATATAGCTTTCGTGTCCTCGACATTGTTGGCAAAACCCTCAACAATGCCGGCAAAATAGTTATTCGTTTTAGTATTCAAAATAACAAAGTGTTTCATAATAGCTTTCAAAGTATACAAGTGTTTTCGTAATAGCATTGCGTATCAAATCGTTTTCGTTTAGTATTTAAGTAATAAAGCGTTTCAAAGTTTGCTTCAGCTTAAATATAGTGTCTAAGCCTAAGACTCGCATTTCACCCCAAAAAGTATTAAAAACGTTTAAAGAGTAGGGGTTTGTAACTCACTGTTTGCGAAGATTTCTAGCGCGTTCGGAATTGCTCGAAGGTGCTCGGAATCACCGGAATCCTAGTATAACCCAAGTTTTCGTGTAAGTATATAACTTGTTAGCTTTTAAACTCGTTAGTCAACGATTAGTTTGTTGTTTAAGTGTTATAAGTATGTTCAATAAAATTTGGGCAGCGCTTCCGCGCTATAAAATTTATGTCCAAAATTTCCTATCCACTTTCCCGCTTAATACGATTCATAAAATATCATCAAATATCGTTATGATGAATTAGTTATTTAAATACCTCATTTTATCATTCAAAGTACAAATATGTAACCTGTTATATTATGTTTATAAACTGTGAAAAGTATATGTGTCTCGATTTCTCCGTTAAAAAGTTAAAAATCTGATTTTGTGCACAGACTTATTCAGCCGGCGGCTGAATTGCTGAGACAGATTTCTTGTTTTGGCATTTTCGCGATTTTAAGCGTTTTTGAGCTAGATTTCGACATGAAACTGAATATTCATCAAGAGTACTTATATATATGTTCAAATATCAGTTTCTTTTGGAATTTTAGCCACAAATACATAGATCTAAGTCACCTTTTATTTAAACCCGTTTTTGAATAAAAATGGTTATGAAACTTTATAAAAACTTGTTTTTATGTGTTAGATCATACATGCAATGAGTTTAGAAAGTAGTAGTAACTATTAGAAGAGTTTTTACCGGATGGAAAAGCTTTGATGATGTTTTGATGGTGATTTGAGCTTCAAAGTGTAGAAATCGTTTTCTTGACCCGGTTTCTATGCAACCCCTTTCTACCCCTTGTTATTAGAACGATTTGATGGTGTTTTTAAGGTAGTTTCTAGGTGTTTTAAGGATGGAAATGGACTGGAATCAAAAGGATTTTTTTTTGAAAGAGTTTTATGTGTGTGTAAATGAGTGTGTGTTATGTTTTGTTAAAATGAAAGAAATGATGTGGTCTAGGGGTGTAAGGAGTGTTAGGTGGTTTATCTCTGCACCAAGTGGGGTCAAATTGTTGTTTGACACTTGTTTGGTTCGTGTTACATGCAGAAATGAGTCACCAAAAGCTGACTAGAGCATTTCAGCCGCCGGCTGGAGCCCGGCCGTTGGCTGGATCCATCCAGCCGTTGGCTGAATGGCTGGTTCAGCGGAATTTTCGATTTTTGTTCTCGTTAGGCATTTTTGTTCGTTAAGGTTCTTGGTTGATTTCAAATGAACTTAGGAAAGTTCTTTGTATGTATTCATAGTATTTTAGAGTTCAATTGTTGGTTTGATTCCGATTCCGATTCCGGTTCCGAGACACACGCGTTAAAAGTTTAAGTAACGTAAACCTACGTTAAATTTTTTTGTGTGAGTTACAACGAGCTTGGCTTTAAGAGTTATGTCTACGTAACCACGTAACACATAAAGTTAGTTATAGCAAGTATCAAACATACGTATCGAGGTCATAAGTTAGCGTTCTCGACCTGAGTTTAGACGGTTGTCACACTTTTCCAGTGAAGCTTCTTCTTTAGCTAAAACAGTAGCTTGACGATTCTCGAGCACTTGTTGTGATTCAGCTGTTTTTATTTTAAATTGTTTTTCCTGGTTTTCGAGTTCAGTGAAACGTCTCTTTAAAGACTTTTCGAGCCCTTGAAAATGGTCCTCGATTTGTTTCCACTGTAGGTTAAGGGTTACAGCTCGGTGACTTTCTAGCTCAGCAAATGCTTTTTGAAGTTGTTGTATCTTAGCGGTTGTTGATTCTAAGAGTGTAGCAACTGATTGTGTATCCTCCATGGCATGTACGCAGTCCATGGCCTGTAAGCTGTACACGGGCCATGAATTAAAGTAAATAAAATGATTTATGATGTGATAAAATGAAGTGCCAATGACATATTACGAATAAAGAAAGTATTTAAAGCAGTAAAGATGACAATATCTGACCTATATACTAATGAATGGGTCGATGAGAGTAGTGTTTAATCTAAAATGGTATTACTTGAAAATAGGTATATCATATATGATATGTATCAAATAACCTTAACCATATCATATATGATATATCTATTACTTGAATTTTTGTAATAGACCCGGATACAAATTACTTGTTTATGGGAGATTATGTCGATCGTGGTTATTACTCGGTTGAAACTGTGTCCGTAAGTAATACACTACCGTGTTTCTTTTTCTGCTCTATATACTTAAAGTCCAAATTAACCATCAGTCACGTGCGTTACTTTGAATTTACTTATGTTTTAATATGTTGATATTGTTGTCATTTCAGCTCCTGGTGGCACTTAAAGTCCGGTATCCCCAACGAATTACTATTTTAAGAGGAAATCATGAAAGCCGGCAGGTATGTTTTTTTTGTGTTTGGATGTGCTTCTTCTTTTTGAATTAATACTTGATGTTAAGTGTTTGAAGTTCAATATGAACTAACATTATTCGTAATATTGTTTCTGTAGATCACTCAAGTTTATGGGTTTTACGATGAATGCCTAAGAAAGTAAGTTCCATATTAAATACCAAAATTTGACTCACATGTAGCTCGATTATATGTTAGACTATATATTAAAATGTCTGATATACTTTTTTTTTTGCAGATATGGTACTGCTAACGTGTGGAAGACATTTACAGATCTATTCGACTACTTACCGCTTACTGCATTGGTTAGTAAAACCGAACCCAAACTTCCATGCATCTATTGTCTTAATACTCTTTTTTCTATTGGGTCGTTTTTAAGGTTGAATCTGAGATCTTCTGTCTTCATGGTGGATTATCCCCTTCTATTGAAACGATAAGGAGCTTTGATCGTGTTCAAGATTGTATCAAGTATGATACTAAGTAAAGGAAGTGGGTATGCCATGTCTATAGCCAAAGTTTGTTCATGGCTTCATCCACTTCACATGGAGTAGGATCGCGTAAAGCATATTTTTGTCCTGATTTCGCTTTCAGGTTGCTTAAACAATCTTGTAGCGTTTCTTTGTTCTTAAGCTAGTTAAGATGGTTGAATCTTGTTCACAATAACCAACATACACATACCCGTTATGGCCAAATACATGAAACTAGATGAAATCTTAAGCATTTCCAAAGGTGCACCGGGTATTCTAGTTATAGGCGATGCAATGCCATACATGATTGTAGTGGATTGAAATTGATTAGTAACAACAATTTGAAACGATTTGCTGTAAAATTTAGTCCAAAATAGTGTTTGACTATCATATATGATATGTATATCACATGTAATACGTATATCATATATGATATTATAAGCATATATGATAAATACCTATTTCAAAAGTAATATGATAGTTATATCATATATGATAGTTATATCATATATGATATGTATCAAATAACATAACCATATCATATATGATATACCTATTACTTGAAAACAGATATATCGTATATGATATAGTTATTACTTGAAAACAAGTATATCGTATATGATATACATATTACTTGAAGACAGGTATATCATATATGATAAGCCTATTACTTGAAAACAGGTATATCATATATGATAAGCCTATTATTTGAAAACGGGTATATCATATATGATAAGCCTATTACTTGAAAACAGGTATATCATATATGATAAGCCTATTACTTGAAAACATGTATATCATATATGATAAGCATATTACTTGAAAACAGGTATATCATATATGATAGTTATATCATATATGATGTGTATCAAATAACATAACCATATCATATATGATATATCTATTACTTGAAAACAGGTATATCATATATGATAAGCCTATTACTTGAAAACATGTATATCATATATGATAAGGCTATTACTTGAAAACATGTATATCATATATGATATGTATCAAATAACATAACTATATCATATATGATATATATTTATTACTTGAAATAGGTATATCATATATTATATACCTATTACTTGAAAATAGGTATATCATATATGATATCCCTATTACTTGAAAACGGATATATCGTATATGATATAGTTATTACTTGAAAACAAGTATATCGTATATGATATACATATTACTTGAAAACAAGTATATCATATATGATATACCTATTACTTGAAAACAGGTATATCATATATGATAAGCCTATTACTTGAAAACATGTATATCATATATGATAAGCCTATTACTTGAAAACATGTATATCATATATGATAGTTATATCATATATGATATGCATCAAATAACATAACCATATCATATATGATAAGCCTATTACTTGAAAACATGTATATCATATATGATAAGCCTATTACTTGAAAACATGTATATCATATATGATAGTTATATCATATATGATATGTATCAAATAACATAACTATATCATATATGATATATATTTATTACTTGAAATAGGTATATCATATATGATATACCTATTACTTGAAAATAGGTATATCATATATGATATCCCTATTACTTGTATTACTTGAAAACAGGGCATATCATATATGATATATGATAAACCAAAAATCATTAAATCTATTCCAACATATATCAATCCTCCTAGACTACGTCATATATGATAGTAAATATTGAACTACAGTTTGAACATCAACATATATGAATCATCCATGACTACATCATATATGATAGTAAATATTAAACTACAGTTTGAAAATCAACATATATCAATCCTCCACACCTATTTCTTCACGTATGGTGAAGAAAGATATAATGAAATAAACATCCCTTGTTACCTCAGGAGTTACCCTTGGGTTGCCTGCATTGTATAAATTTGTTATTTTTCTAATATATATTGCATTGTAAATTTGTGTTAATTACGGAAAATTAGTAAATTACCATCACGGTCACCACCCATCCATGAAGAGAACTGAATAAGAGGTGCATTGTATGGAATACGTTCGTTGATTCCGATATTCTTAAGAGCTGTATCAACACGACGTAAGAATTTAGGAACTCCCTTCCAGATGGTTTCATGAAAGTAACTCATTCCTGCTCTCATTTCATCTTGTGGGGTTGGAGGAGTCCTCTTAATCTCATAGGTAGGGAAAGCAACTTGAATCTAACAATTGACGTAACAAAGTAACACCAATTATTAACAAAAGATACGACGGTATTAAGTAAAAACGAACAAGATCTTGGATCTATAATACTTACTTCTCTAGCCAAAGCCTCAACTAGTTCCTGCTTATCATCATGGGTGATATCTTTGGCGTATAACTGAGCCAAACAGTCACGAATCCTAAAATGATAAAGTGTAAATTTCGAAGTTAACAAATCGGTATAGGTCCTTAGAAGGTGACCAACACTATAAATACTCAATTGATTAATGCTATTTACTTTTCTTACATACTAAATTTTTTTGCCCCCGTCTTTGCGACAACCAGACTATGTACTCGTCTTCTATCGTTCTGTTTGACTTTAAAACTCAGACTATTCAAGAGTGTATACATCATACAAAACTATAAACAATATTGATAAACTAAAGAAGTAGAACATATATTAAAGGATTACATGTCACCTTTTACAACCAAATTAAAAAACCAACATGCCTAAACACATATTATGCCGTTTACCCCATGTTAAATTCTTCAAACAACGAAAAAATAACTAATTGAACGGTGTTAACACCTACAAGTTAACGACGGTCATAATCAAATTTAGTGGATATAAGCACCCTGATGCTGGTAACCATTTCCAAAATAGGTCCCATAGTTAGGAGCCATGTTGTACGTTACACCACCCATAAACAATGGAATGTGGTTGTCGGTGTGAACATGGTAGCCGTAAGGTCTGCTGTTATACATGTAATGCTCAAGGTCTGCTGTCATTCTAGGGTGGAAGTTCAGGTTACGGGTTGGGTATGCAGATACACCACTGGCTCGTGGTCTTTTGTGTTGGGGTTTTGATACTTCAGTGGCTCGTTTCTTGTCGGTTTTGACCTTTTCCCGGTGGAGAATCCGTTTTTGGAGTGGGTCTACTGGGAATTGGTTTTCAAGCGTGTGATCTTCAATGCATTTGATGACGAGTTTTAAAGCAGACAGTTCTTTTTCCATTGCATCATTCTGGAAATATGGAAAAACATGAGCGTTTTAATTTCACGAAATTGGCTCCTTGAAACAGATGCAAAACGATCTAAAAGTAAAACGGAAATAATACCTGTATAGTGGGAGAATTAGAATAAAGACGTCGTGCTTCGGTTAAGAAGGATTTCAACAATAAAACAGGAGAAAACTGCTCAGTAAGCTCGAATGCAAATGATAGGTTTACTGCATCAATGTGCCTTCCACTATGGACCAACACGTCAATTACACCTGATATAACCAAAAGAAAGAGCATTATATCGCCTAATTCAATAAGCTTAGATTCACATTTTGATAGTATAACTACTGTAATCACCGGTAGTAGCATGAGAAAGCCGATTAGAATCATATATGATATCACACATGCATTCAAAAAATAAATGAATTAGGTCAAAAAACCAAGTGGAATCATATATGATAACATATCAAATAAAAAATATAAAGCTGAACATATATACAAAACACTGAGAATCCACCAAAACACTTTATAAAACAATATACCTAAGTAGAATCATATATGATATGGTACATGCATACATAAAATCAATGAATTAGGTAAAAGAAAACAAGTAAAATCATATATGATAACATATCAATAAAAACAAAATATAGAATCATATATGATATAAACATTTACGTTAAAAAAAACTTACTATAAAATGCAGATTGAGCCACCGGAGGTTCTCAATCTGGTTCTCTGTCACCAGATTGAGCCACCGGAGGTTTTACAACACCAGATTGAGCCACCGGAAGTTTTGCATACGAAGATTGAGCCACCGGAGATTCTATAGACAAAGATTGAGCCACCGGAGAGGTTCAATAACCGGAGATTGGGTCACCGGAGGTTACATAAACAGAGATTGAAAGGAGATTTTTGAAGCGGATTGTTGAAAATCACAAATATCGGTGATGTTTTGATTGAGATTAGGGCTTGAAAATAGTTGATGAGTTAGAGTGATTTTAAGAGAGAGAAACAGAAGATGAGGAATGAGTCGAGAAACAGGAGAAAACAAAAAAGGAATAGTGTGAAATTACCAAAATATCCCTTCATGTTTAATTTTGAATAATTTTATATTATTTTGGATGGTGAAATGTCAGCCCTTGATTGTCTTGATCCTATGGTCCAAAAGGTGTCTTTTTGTCTTAATCCATTATGTGGTCTTAAATGATATTTTCTCTATATTAATAATATACATTAATTGATTATGATAATTACAAAGTTAAAATAGGATTATTTCAAAAAGTAATATTAATATGAAGAAAAATAAACGTCTTTATATAAAAATAAACAATATATATGTATTATGAAAAACCTTAAAATAGTAATATACTTGTACTAAAGAACTGTTCATACATTCGTCAATTTTAATCAATCTTGTAAAATTCAATGCCATACAATGTCGTTCAAAAATTGTTCTTTAAAAATTGTAATAGAACCCTCTAACAAAATAAACAACAAAGCCAAACAACTATATGACAATAAAGAAAAGTTGAAGTGTTACAATTTGTTCAATCAAACCCGTTAATCTATAAGAGTAAATATTAATATGTTGTATATAAATAACTTTTATAACAACTGTGATTGCTTATCTTATTAAAGCAAATGTTAATAAGAAATTATGCTATGGGGCTACATACATAAATAAAAGAGAATAAAACAAATATTAGTAAACTTAAAAAGATGAAAAACGAAGTAAACGATGTATATGTATTATGATAAACCTTAAAATACTAATTTACTTGTACTAAAGAACTGTTTATACATTCGTCAATTTTAATAATCTCGTAAAATTCGATTCTCCAAAATGTCGTTAAATAATTGTTCTTTAAAAATTGCAATAGAACTCTCTAAAAAAAATAAGCAACAAAGCCAAACAACTCTATGACAATAAAGAAAAGTTCAAGTGTTTCAATTTGTTAAATTGAACCTTTAGTCTATAAAAATAGAGATTAATAGGTTGTTTATAAATAACTCTTATTATACTTGTTTATCAAATTAAAGATAATATAAAAGATATTGTGCGATGGGTCTATATTAATAAATAAAGTAATAAAGCAAATATTAGTAAACTTAAAAACTTTAAAATCGAAATACACAATTATATGTGTTATGATAAACCTTAAAATACTAGGTCTTAGTGACGCGACACTAGGTCTTCCAACAAAAACGTAGAAATTTCTCTGAACCAAACAACATTTGGTAACCCAACAAACCAAAACCGCGAAAAATGCATAAAGTGCCACGAAACATGAGTTTACAACCTTTTTTTTACAATGCTACCGTATAAAACCCGATACACTTTGAAGGCCAAACGTTGTGGCCGCGGTCCGTTGCCATACATCATCGCCTTTACTCATCCATTATGGGGATCATAATCCATTTAATCCACATCACACATTAATTTAAAGACTGAAAATACGCAAAATATAACCAAAATTATTATTAGTTAGTCAAACTATATCCAAAACGTTTTATTAGTTTGTCAAAATGAAACTTAATTTTTTTGTTACATAGTCAAAACATCTAAAAGTATAAATTATGATTGGCATTTTAGCAAACAGTTGGTGGGCATTCTTAGAGTCGAAATATATTCTACTACCTACTTGCAATTTGCATTATGTTTTATTGTGGTGTCTAAGCATGAACAACAATGGATCAACCTAATAAAGCTAATAAACTTGGTGAAACAAATTCTACGAAAATTCAGAAATCTGCTTCGCGGTTCAAAAGATGGGGAAGAAAAGGTCCGTTTATCAGATACGGGCTTCCTATGATTTCACTTACCGTATTTGGGGCACTTGGGCTTGGTCATCTTTTGCAAGGCAGGTGAGTGACATGTAAGACATGTAACATTATTTGTTTAATACCCGTCCCTTATTTTTTTTACCCATCTTATCGATACATACTTCTGTACTTCAGTAAGGATATAGCAAAAGTGAAAGACGACCAAGAGTGGGAGATCCTTGAAACGAAGAAAGCCCTTTCACGAACAGGACCTATTGAAGCTTACAAGCCCAAAAACTTATCTTTGGAGGAGGAGCTAAAGGTAACATAACATCCTATAAACTAATCCACGAGGTGACATTTTCTACCATTTATATACAAACGGGTCAATATGGGTTTATGTTTTATCAATAATAGGTCAAATAAGTTAGATTAAAAGATTTAACTAAAAAATGATACGGGCCAAATAGGTGAAATATCCATAATATATTCAAATGCATAAAACCTTCCGAATTGTTTTCTTATTATGTAAATTCTATATTTAAGCAATCCTATTGAACGCAATAATAACTTATAAAACAGAAAAAAGGAATTAAAAAGCGACTGCATGTAGCCTCGACCAACCTGGTCCATTCTGATGCGTAATAAATATTAACTGTTTGGCCTGTTACATGACCCGATTGACCCGCCCATTTTGCACCCGTAGTATATTATTATTTTTGTGAAACTGGGTTCTTTTGATTTCAGGCTTTGCAGAAGAGTGTAGACATAAACAACTATGAATATAAAAGGATCCCCAAGCCAAATGAAGATATCTGAGTTTCGAGTGTAGTTCTTCACGTAATCATTTCGCCTTTCCTTTAAATAAGCCACATTTTCAGGTCACTTTGACCCTTAGAGTTGTAAAAACTGCTCATAAACTGCGTCCTGCTTCTTTGGTAGTTATCATTAATGCATCAGGTTGATGCTTATATAAAAATGTGTAGCACTTTTAAGATCTTCTTTCAACGGGGCAATTCAAATACATATACTCTCTTAAGTTATCACCTTTTTAGGGTTGCATATGCAAAGAGGTAAGGTCTAATGTTTATTTGGTCATTGTGAAGATGACGTTTTGAATCGGCCTATGAACTAGTTAAAACAAACATTGTGCAGTGAGGGTGTGTTTGGATGTGCGTAAGCCAACGTTCAATTATATATAGGATAGTGATGTTATTTTTTTCATATACCCTAATTGTTCAATTTTGTTGTAGCACATCCTTGTCATTAGTCAAACATTATTATAACTAGAATCCGCAGCTCATTTACACATAGCAAACAGTTAGGGGTAATTCATTATTCAGTAGAAAATTCACGAGTGATGCTTAAATATGTAATTTAATGAATTTTTTTCCTTTTTGCTTGTCTGAAATCAACGAGCTAACACAACTCGAATCTTCTCTATGAGAAAAAAAAACTGGTAAAGGCAGCGGTCCACAAATTTCTCTCAGAGATTTGACCTTATTCAATGAAACGGAAATAAAAATGAAAAGCAATTTGTTTGTACAATGAATCATGTAGAAGAAACTATTAAAATATCAAGATTTTTACTGCATAGATCTCTTGGCAACAAACTCACATTTTGCAAACATCAATTGTAAATTCTAGTAAACATCTCTTTGGTACTTTTAAACCTAGATATTGCATTTACTTGTAAAACCATACTCGTATTCAAAGGTCGGACAGTCATGCAAAAATGTTCATGGGACTCTGAGGAAGGTAGAGTTATACATGTTAAACACTAGATTATTGACCCGTGCGACGTACGGATTCTTCTAAGAAATTTAACAATAATATTAAAGATAGTAGTGAAAATCAGTTTAGTCGTATGAAACATGAATATTAAAAAATACTAACTTCTTTAAATAAAGGAATTTCGTTTGTCGAAGAGAATAATAACAAATTTCTCATGATATAAATGAGAAGCATTCTTATATAAATGATAAAAAGCATTATAGAAACCAAGTTATTTTATTTATTGTCACAAATTGTGCAACATCTCCTTGTAAACAACAGTAGTAACATTGCTAATCTTCCCATATTTATCACATAATAATACCTTTAAGTCTCTCTTATTTTTCATCCGAGATATAGCAACATAGAGCTGATCGTGATTCGTGAATAATAACTAGACTTCAAAAATAACCCAATCGTCGACAAAGATTGTCCTTAACGTTTTGTCTTCTTTTTAAGGCAAAAAGAAATCCTCTTATCAGATGGAATCAACCACATTCTCCAAATGAAAGTTATTTTTCCAAAAGTGTAAAAGTGTACATACCCGAATTCATTAATTTCTTCAAGTCTTCATTCTTCATTGATACACAACTTTGATCCAAAAAAACAATTCCAATTTGCACTTCATCTAATAATATAAATAAAAATAAGCTAATATAAACACTACATTTTCGTGAATTTGTATAAGCTAAAATTACATGCGGCTTATATGTTCAAACCTATACCTTTATATTTGCCAAGCTTAGCAAGTTGTAGGATGATTATCGACATGTCAAAATTATTTTGATTTTTGAGTTCGGTTTTGAGTTGTATAGCAAAATCACTCCACAAGGTACCTGTCAAGACAAATCAAATTAGTTATACAATCATTTTATATGCAATTATATGTTTAAATCCAAGTTTCTTAAATATATATCTATTGTAGATCCGACATGGAAATTACGGGTTTGTACAATCTATTTTCGTGTATTATTATTTACTTGATCCGCATAGTGAAAACATATGGATCCGCTTTGAAAATCATTTTAGTAAACGTTAAATATTCCGCTGCGTTTTAACTTTGATTAACAGTTTTATTGGAAAACAAATTTTTAAAAAAAGGTCTTTGATTTCCAACAAAAACATGGATATGTATCGAGGCTCAAGTCCAATAAACTACTAAGAAACTCGTTACAAAGTCGTCCTTTGTTTTAGCAAAACCGCACAGGTCCATTTTGATTTTCTTGGAAAAGCTATAGGTAATTCTAAAAGTATCATACAAATATATTATGGGATAAATATAGACCAATACCATACAACTTCATTGTCATCGGACTAGGCTCAAGAAGGTTGATGTCTTCATCTCCAGAAATTTAATGCAAGTTTGAAATTCCATTTATTTTGTTACATCCTGTGACCATTTTAGAATTAACTTGGATGTAGACATATTTGGTTGTTATTGATGTTATGAAAGAAGTGTTTGGGTGTCGAAAAGCATACCTCAATTGCTTGACTACGTATTTTTGACTTCCTTTGCGAGAAAGCTTTGAAGAAGGTTGGTTCTGATAAAAACAATAGATAAAAGTAGAGTAAAACATAAATTATTAGGAAAAATCACCTAAATAGCCTAATAAAAAACTGAAAGTCTGGAACAATTCGATTTTTTTTACTATCTGTTGAATGGAAATAACTAGCCCCAAACCTCATTAAATTTATTGTATATAATTTGTTGTACATAAAGTGAATTTTGATTAAGTACATTGAATTATGTGAATTAGTTGTAATACAAAAATGTTTGTATTTGTGAAAGTACCTTTATAATAACTCATAAATCGATCTTTATCCAGGTAGTATTCTTCTCTTGTTGATTGAAAAATAGAGAGATCTCCACCAATGATGTGATTCCATGACTTGTAATAACCCAACACATCATCATCTTCTTTTTTTTCGTTAATGTTTTCATCTTCATACACAAAACTCACCCCACACTTCTTTATTATATTCCTTCTAAAATCATGTTCTAGAGTAATAAGCACTTGGTCACCACTTGCCATGTCATCCATCCCAAACATCCAGTGGCTTATAAATGTTAACCACCTTCCACCTACATTCACGTTGCCTTCAATATAATGCTTGTATATCCATGTACGATTCTTTGTTATATTAATTATCTTTATCCATGGCAAATAAGACAATTGATAAACTGGATATCCAAATTCCATACATCGTAATCTAGAATCCCAAATTTCAATTGGTATTGTCTGCACATAACAAAGATTCAATCCTGTGAACCTCCTATCAGGAATGGTAAATGATATCGATGGCCCATCAATTCTCTCCTCAATCCAGTTCGGCATCTCTTCCCCACCATAAAATGTGCTGAATATTCCAAATTCATAATAAATCTGCCCCAAATACAACAACATCCTTAATTAATTAATCAAAATCAATTATATTTCAACAAACCACATATCATATAGAGGATACCTGGGTTCGAGATCCCTCTGGTCGTCTTTGATGATGATACGTTCCAACACTTCTCTTTTTAATGAACTCTATATTACTCCACCCCAAACTACGTAACAAAGTTTCCTCAACACCAGCCATTGCTTGGATTTTGACTACCCCTTCAATTTCAATCGATGAATATGGTAAGCTAATTAAATTCACATGTAACTGGAGTGGGGACATTTCTGGATCAAATGAAATTTTCTGCAGTAAAGACTGATTCTTGTATTGGTATGTCAACGCTGTTAAAGTGGGTGGAGGTTGGTCAATTGACATCAGCATTTTACAGTTCCACATACTAAGGTGCTCAAGCCTAGGGAGTGTTCTCACACAATTGGGCATTGAAACAATTGGATTTTCATTTAAATATAACTCCTTCAACATGGATAGGCTACTCAAGTCCATGGGAAAGGACTCGTTGGACAAATTATTATTTGCAAGTGACAGCGTTACTAGTGACTCTGGAAAGAAAATCCCCAAGGAGTTGAAATGTCTCGGTACAGCCTCCACAATGGCAGACGAAGATGTTTTTGATTTTGTGTCGATAATTTTAGCTTTAAGCATTTTGAATGAATCCATATCACTTTCCATGGATGAAAGTTCACCAAGATTACAACCATCTAGTATTAGTGTTTTCACATTCTTCAACTTGCCTATTATTTTTGGAAGATTTCTACACTCACAACAGTAACTGAAATCAACGTGGATAAGTTCACCACATTGCTCAACTGATTCACATACTTCAATCAAACTCGTGCAACTTTTAACTATTAAGCTCTCAAGTGTAGGGAACTCACAAAAGCCACCGAGACTACGAAGTTGTCCACAGAAACTCAGATCAAGAATCTTCAATGATCCAAGCAACTTCATAGATGAACAATAATCCAAACTAAAGTTAGTGAACCTAAATAATTTGACAAGGAAAAATAATTGAAGTTGAAGTTTATGCTTTTAATTTCTTACCTTTTGGCTCTTTGCAGGTAGTTTTGGGTTATTATCAGACATGCCAAATGATTCGATATTGCTATATGACATGTCCAGAACAACTAAATAAACTATCGGTAAGTATGAAGGGATAGACTTTAGAGGGAACCCCTGCAGACACAACCATCTTAACTCCTCTGGAAAATTCTCAAAAAACTGATTTATTTCAACATAATTGAGATGTAGTATCATTAGATTATCCATGTTATTCAGCGCATCTGTTTGCAGCTCAAATGATCCTCGGAACTTCTCTTTCTCAAGCATTCTCATGTCAAGGACAAGGCCTTGAACATTATCCGTACCCTAAGAAGAAAGGAAATGCA
This sequence comes from Senecio squalidus, assembly GCA_910822075.1. NCBI lineage: Eukaryota > Viridiplantae > Streptophyta > Magnoliopsida > Asterales > Asteraceae > Senecio > Senecio squalidus. Next base: position 41,078,610 of record CAJVGC010000508.1, on the reverse strand, counting down.
TAGTTAAATTAAAAAGGTTAGTAAATACTACAAAACTACTTAAAACTGTACATGGCTTCTTACCTTTTTCTTTTTTAACACTTTGAATGAATCCTCATGACACCATAATCGAGTACGCTTCTCTGGATGGTCAGGTGATTTTTGACGCACTAAATCTCTTCCCATCTCTTGAATTAGTGAATGCATTTTCAAATCGTTATACTTCCCGACACGTAGAAGGCATCTGTCAATGAGATTTTTGATCCCATTTGTTGTGATTATGTCACAAGCCTTTAATATTATCTCAGAAAAATCTCTATCCATTCCAACAAAAAAGCAAGCAATATGCAGAAACAATTCCTTATCTTTTGACCATGGCAAAGAGTCAAAGCTCATTTGTAATACCTTTCTTCTACGAAGTTCAGGTAATAATTCCGTCTTTAGCTCTTGTATGCACCCTTCCCAATAAGCTACGTCTTGACTTTGTAGAGAACAACCCAAAACTTCAAGAGCCAATGGATGGCCATCACAGTATTTGACAAGCTTTTTCGACACATCTTCATAACCTTCCTTGGGATTGTTGCAACCAAATGCATGATGACATAAAAGGTTTAGTGATGCATCCTCATGTAAGCCATCAAGTTCATATTTCTTATGTTTGGGCTTCATGTTCTTCTTAAAAACATCACACCTCTCCGTCAACGAGGCATCCTTGGCTGTTATTATGATTTTGCTTCCTGGATGCAAGCCTTTGTTTCCAATTAACGCATTCAACTGGTCCAGACTATCAATATCATCAAGAACTATTAGCACCTTTTTCCGTTCCAGTGCATTCTCGATCATGGAGGTGTATTTAGAAACATCATGAACTTGAATCAAACTTGTTTTTTTAATTTCACGACAAAGCTGTTTTTGTACATCAAGCTTTTGATTTAGATTACCCCATCTCGTACTGATATCTGGTATGAAACTCCTATCTTTAAATTCACGAGAATGTAACGTATACAGATATTTGGCTAGAGATGTCTTCCCGATCCCGCCAATACCCAATATAGTGAGAACATCTCCAGTTTGTGAGGACCTGTCTTTCAACCAAGAAGTGATGAATCCAATGGAGTGATTCATTCCGATAAGTAGTGGAAGATCACTCATTATGGGTAAACCTATTCTTTGATAGATGTCGTTAACAATTTCTTCAATCAACTTCGTCTCTAAACTGAAAATCAATTCTAGTGAGAGTTACAAAACACTATCCATGAAAGCTAACATAGCACATTTGTATATTCAAATTATCCATATCATCGGATTCTGTTTTTTCTTTCATGACAATGGAAATAGAGAAAAGAAAAACATTGTTTGATTTCAAATTTATTGATGGAAAGTTTTAGCTTTTCCACAATTATTGTGTATCATACATGATTTTATCAGAATTCGATATCAACTATAAAGACTTTTTAATTGGGTAAAATTCAAGATAAAGTGTTTATAGACGAGTTTAAAAAAAGGATAGATCGAGGTTTATTTAAAGCAAATTAGAATGAACGAAATGGTGAATCTATCTAAATTTAAATATATGGTATAAAAGAAAATAGTTACCTGTTGTGTGCATTATGCCCTTTTACTAAAAAGACTTTTTATTGTGTATGATTCATGATTTTATCAGAATTCAAAATCAACTAGAAAGACTTTTTAATTGGGTCAAATTGCAGATTAAGTGTTTATATACGAGGTTATGTAACAAGTATGTTTTTAAAAAACGGATAGATCGAGAGGGGCATGGAATTCGAGGTTTATTTCAAGATTGTAACCAGCAAATTAGAATTATCGAAATGGGCAATCTATCTAAATTCAAATATATATATAAAAGAAAGTAGTTACCTGCCGTGTGCATTATGGCCTTTTAAATCAGCAATTTCTCCAAGTGCTTCCTTCCATAAGTCAATGTTTCGAGCCCATTCATTTCTTTTTTCTTCGTTTGTTTCTTTCTCCATCTTCTGATTATGCTTAACGATTGCATCTCCGAAGCTGTCTTGTTGCTTCCTGACATGTGTAGGCTCAACATGATAGAAGATGGGTATAACAATTTGGTCGAAATTCTTCTTCTGCTTCATGATCAATACGAGTTCGTCAAGGCACCATCTTGAGGAGGCGTAGTTCTTGGACAACACGATAATAGAAGCCCTGGATGCTTTGATTGCACTCTCCAATTCCGGTCCTAACTTTTCACCGGTTCTGATCTCTTCATCATCATAAAAGGTTGTGAGACCAGCATTCTTGAGGGCTGTGTGGAGGTGATCGGTAAAGCTAAGACGAGTGTCTGCACCTCGAAAACTTAAAAAAACATCATATCTATGTTCATGACTCGATGAAGATCCTTCTTCAAGCTCATTGAGAATAACCATTTTGAACTATTATTGCAAATTTTGAGGAGATGATTAATTTAGCAAGATTAAGATTAAGATTATTTCAAAGTGTTTACAATTATTGGAAAATTTCTTAGAGAACAGTTGACTTTTACTAGTCGTTCTTATCTTACACATCATTTCTAGACAAGTATCCTTTTATTTATCAAAAAATCACTATCACGAAATATATATATAAATATATCATTGTGAAACTTATCAGTGGGTTGTTTTGGTTGCAGCCAGAGTGTTGACATAAACAACTATAAGTGTTGATCTCTTGTGTTAATAAGTAATATATATCATCCAGCTTAACATTATCTATTTTTTAATTATTAAATTTTGTTTCTCCAATTAATAAATTAATTCATATTTCTATTCATATACTATACATTTAGCATAAATTTAATATTATTTTATTATATCATATAAAATATAATTTTTTAAACTTATTAATGAAAACCCCTAGAGTTTATGCTCTTTAACAAAAATATTCCTTCATTTTTAAGATATTTTTTTAACCCTTTCATATGTATAAAAAACTAATTTTATTATACAAGTTGTATTACATTTATTATTAATCACTAGTTTCTTGGCTATGTTTTAAGATCTTTATAATTAGAGCAATTTTATATAAATAACTAATTATAATAATATAATTCAATATAATGCTATAATTAAAAAATAAAAAATTATGATTATATAAACTTTAATTAATAGTTACTTACAAAATAATTTAATAAAATATTAACCATAGTTAATTTGATAAGAATTAATAATAGCTGTACTACGGATCCAAAACAATATGTAATTATTATTACGTTCTAATTTATTTAAAAAAATCACACAGTTTGAACTATAATTTACCTTATTGTTATTTTAAAATCTTCTAATAAAAATATTAAAACATGTGTATATACGTAAAAGTGTTTATGTTATTATAACTATAAACAACATGTGTATAAACGTAAATGTATATATTTTATTATACGTATAACATTGTCTTTTAATAATAACTTAAAATCTACATAAATATAAAGTTGACGATTCAATTTTTATTTTTTTCGCGCTATCGCGGGACAATAATCTAGTTGAAAAACAAAATAATGTGAAAGTAATATTTAATGATGGAAAAGTAATTGGTTTGATAGAAAGAATGCTATAAGATTACTCTTTATCATTTTAAATCTACAAAATTATTGCTTAACATATTTGATGGAAATGAAGTTTATTAACCAGAAATTGAAAATACAAATGGTAATCATAATATATCAATCATGGGGAAAAAAATGAAAGGTTGTAGATTTGTCTGATTCAAGAATAAGAATTATTAGTTTATAAATAATGAGAAAATAAAATCGCAATAACAAAAACATAACATTGTACGACTCCTTTAAAATTATCTACATGCATCCAATAATCCTTGTTTTATCTAATCAAAAGAAAAACAAAAATCAAAACTTGTATTAGATAAAGATGGAAAAGAGGAAAAACTAATATGTAGGACAGATGAAAGAAATCGAGAACCGAGTATTATAAAGAAAATTTAATGATAATCAAACTCGGTATTCTAAATTTTTTAATAAATATATTTTTTTTAGAGAAAATTACAAGGAAACTCCTCTAAATTATGGATTAGAATCTATTAAATAATACTTTTAAAAGTGAATGAGAGCTTCTTTCATATTTTAATATCCTAATTTAAGAGAAGTATGCTAAGTGTAATTTTAGAGAATAAATTAATTAATATCAACAAAATATTTTAGAAATTTTTGTCCGAATTTTGGGTTAATAGATGATGGTATCTAAGTGTTAAAAACAATTATAGTAAAAATATTAAAGGCTAAATTGTCGTTTTTAAAACTGTCATATAATGGATTTTTTATTAGATAATTCAAACATTTATCAGCTTATGCTATATTCAAGTTAATGATATATATTAATAATATACATTAATTGATTATGATAATTACAAAGTTAAAATAGGATTATTTCAAAAAGTTGTATTAATATGAAGAAAAAAAAAACGTCTTTATATAAAAATAAACAATATTGTGTATGTATTATGATAAATCTTAAAATAGTAATATACTTGTACTAAAGAACTGTTCATACATTCGTCAATTCTAATCAGTCTCGTAAAATTCAGTGCCATACAATGTCGTTCAAAAATTATTCTTTAAAAATTGTAATAGAACTCTCTAACAAAATAAACAACAAAGCCAAACAACTATATGATAATAAAGAAAAGTTGAAGTGTTACAATTTGTTTAATCCAACCCGTTAATTTATAAGAATAAATATTAATATGTTGTATATAAATAACTTTTATAACAATTGTGATTGCTTATCTTATTAAAGCAAATGTTAATAAGAAATTGTGCAATGGGGCTACATCAGTGTTTTAAATAACCCGCCATGAAACCGCCATGTCTCGTCATTTCTCAAGGCTTGGAGTAGCCGCCATGGCGCCGCCATGTCTCGCCGTTTCTCAAGGCTTGAAGTAGCCGACACGAAATGATGGATAACTTCTTTGTAAAGCTTGGTTACTATATTTTACATTAGTTGTATATTGATATATGAAATTATTAACTTTTTATAATTTATTGGTGTTGATATAACTTAATAATAGTAAAAATATATATAAAAGTATATATAAAATTATAAAATATATTAATTTTTTGCCGCTTTTTCACCCCTTGAAAAACGCCATGTCTCGCCATTTCTTGCAAAGCTTGAGGTTTGCTCATGCCGCCACGTCACGCCTTACGTTATCTATAACCTTGGGCTACATACATAAATAAAAGAGAATAAAACAAATATTAGAAAACTTAAAAAGATGAAAAACGAAGTAAACAATGTATATGTATTCTAATAAACCTTAAAATACTAATTTACTTGTACTAAGAACTGTTTATATATTCGTCAATTTTAATCAATCTCGTAAAATTCAATGCTCTAAAATGTCGTTAAATAATTGTTCTTTAAAACTTGCAATAGAACTATCTAAAAAAAAAGAGTAAATTACATAGATCGTCCTTATGGTTTATATGCAATTACGGATTTCGTCCTTAACTTTGAAAAGTTGCATGGATCGTCCTATTGTTTAAACTAATTACGCATTTCGTCCCTATTTTGGACGTCCGTCTAATTCCACCGTTAGCCTTCCCTCACGTGTAAAACACGTGAGGGTATTTTAGTCCTTTTGCAGTCTTCACCTACCTTACCAAAAGGAAAAGAGTTAATTACACGGATGGTCCTTAACCTTATACCCAAATGGCACTTTCAGTCCTAAATTTTGGATAATTACATGGCTAGGCCTTTATTTGGAATCTTTGCACACGGACAGTCCTTTGGTCCGTTAGCGTTAACTCAATTCTGTTAGTTATATCATAATGACCACTTTACCCTTTTTGTTTTATTCGCAAAGGACCATCCGTGTAATTATTATTCCAAACTTTTTTTTTTTTTTTTTAACTCATATCACCAAAAAAAAAAAAAAAAAACTTTCAAGTTTGTCACGTGTGGAATACATGAGGATAAAATGGTCAGTTCTTCTTCCCCACCAACACATTCTTCTTTCCAAATCTATTAGACACAATCAAGTACACAAACTCAGATACCTCAGAGGAAAGATTTGTTGCTACATTTTCACGTTTTCGTTTGGTCAACACGGTTTCATTAACGATGCTTGCATCATCATGCTAGATGAACTAGCTACCGGAGGTGGAGTAGTACATAACGGTACAACCTGATTATCATCGTCATCTCCGTCGCCGTCCTCGTCCGCCTCATCTTCACCGTCATCATCATCTCCGTCGTACACGTTATCATCATCATCGATTTCTCCATGGCTCTCTTCTTTATCATCGTCATTCGATTTTAAAGTGGATTTATGATTATTTTTTTTCAAAGTAAATAACGTTATCATCACGCTGTTTTTTTTTTCTTTTCAAAGTGATAGAATTATCAAAAAGAAATTGGGGATGGTAGTGATAATATTATAGAAAAAGGGGATCTTAATTGTTACCATTTTTTATGATTTTTTTGTGTGATATGAGTTAAAAAAAAAAAAGAATTTTTTTTTTTGAAATAAAATAATAATTAAACGGATAGTCCTTTGCGAATAAGACAAAAAAGGTAAATTGGTCATTATGATATAACTAACGGAATTGAGTTAACCCTAACGGACCAAAGGACTGTCCGTGTGCAAAGATTCCAAATAAAGGCCTAGCCATGTAATTATCCAAAATTTAGGACTGAAAGTGCCATTTGGGTATAAGGTTAAGGACCATTCGTGTAATTAACTCAAAGGAAAATGATTTGCTGACAGAGCGTTTATTGGGAATGGAAGAAGAAACAAAGATGTTAGCAAACTTCAGACTCTAGAAGGTCAATTGCAGTCAAACTCTCAAGTGAAAACAACTATAAGTCAAAATGCAAGCAACCCACCAAGTGTGGCATCGTTTTCAGAAGAAGGTAATGAAGATGATGTTAGCGTTGCTGGATCTTGGGCTACAACTTTGATCTCAGAGCTATCTCATAACAAAAAAGACAAGAGCATTGAAACTCAAAGATCTGGAGATGCAAACCGTTTGGAACTTATGGATGATTTCTTGGAGATGGAGAAGTTGGCTTATTCATCAAATGATTCACCTGGAGTTGTTTCCAGCTCAGAGTTACATGGTAAAGAAGAAAAGGACGAGTCAACTTTAGTCAACCTTAAATCTAAAATATCCGACTTACTGAATTCATTACCTAAAGATACAGATTCAGAAAAACTTTATGAAGAAATCAGGCGAGTTGTACAGGGTAGTAGTGTTTAGGGCTGAGAAATACCGACCGAAACCGACTGGCCCGACCGAAACCGACAATACCGACCGAAACCGAAACCGAAATAGTGCATCCGGGGCGGTAGTCGACGCGAATAATCACCGTTTTCGGTATTCGGTTCGGGTCGGTATAAATACCGACCAATACCGAAAAAGCCCGATCTAGCCCGAAATATAAATAGGGTTATGTTTTTTGTTCTCTGTGACTGATGCGGCAGCTAGGATGGTGCCACTTATTGCTTTCATGATCTCAGATGCTAGGATGAGGGTTTCTTATGGACATGTCTAGCGTTTTTCATGTCTATATTTCTTGCAATCTATTGAAGATGGATAGAAAGATGAAAGTAGATGAGCCTTTACCAAATGACAGGCAATATTATATATATATCCATTACCTCTTTATACAGTATTCTTTTAAATATAAGACAATTAGGTAAAGTGCTTTTGGTATACTATTTACCTTAAGTTTTTGGTCTAACATTACCAAGCAAACTATATAATCTTACTTTCGTCAACGATTAGAGGCATAAGGTTCGATTCCATCGCAATATGTGACTGTTTTTTGTTCTTTGTTTTCGGTATTTTCGGTTAATTTCGGTTTTTTCGGTATTTTTACCGAATCGACCGAAGCAAATTCGGTTCGGTTTCGGTTTGATGTATTGCCTATTTTCGGTTTCGGTATTAGTCGGTATCGGTTCGGGTCGGGTCGGTATTGGCCCGATGCTCAGCCCTAGTAGTGTTAGTGAAAATGATGAAGAATTGGCGTCTCAGTTTCTTAGCTCCGGCGGCTGGAACAAATTAGGGACGAATCGCGGTGAATGGTGATGATTGTGTGGGTAAATTTACTCTAATTAGGGAAGAATCGTGGTGAACGGTGATGATTTTGTAGCTCCGACGGCTTGATATGATTTTGATTTTTAGGGTTTATTAATGTTTGGAAGAGATATTTGAGGAAGAAGGGGTGATAAAATTGAAAACTGGGAAATGACTAAAATACCCTCACGTGTTTAACACGTGAGGGAAGGCTAGCGGTGGAATTAGACGGACGTCCAAAATAGGGACGAAATGCGTAATTAGTTTAAACAATGGGACGATCCATGCAACTTTTCAAAGTTATGGACGATAACCGTAATTGCATATACACCTTAGGGACGATCTATGTAATTTACTCAAAAATTAAACAAAAAAGCCAAACAACTCTATGACAATAAAGAAAAGTTCAAGTGTTTCAATTGGTTAAATTCAACCCTTTAGTCTATAAAAATAGAGATTAATAAGTTGTTTATAAATAACTCTTCTAAAATTGTACTTGTTTATCTTATTAAAGATAATGCATAAAAGATATTGTGCGATGGGTCTATCTTCATGAATAAAATAATAAAGCAAATATTAGTAAACTTAAAAACATTAAAATCGAAATAAATAATGTATATGTGTTATGATAAACCTTAAAATACTAGGTCTTAGTGACGCGACACTGGGTCTTCCAATAAAAAGGTAGAAATTTCTCTGAACCAAACGACATTTGGTAACCCAACAAACCAAAACCACGAAAAATGCATAAAGTGCCACGAAACATGAGTTTACGACCTTTGTTTTTACAATGCTACCATATAAATCGATAAGTGGAGAAATAGAAAAGATAAAGTTAAATAAATAAAATGGCGTTTAATTGATCAACATCGGCTTAATCTAAAAGTAATTTAAAATTTGATTACAGATTTGGACACTTTTATTCTGTTTATTGCTGGTGCTAAATATGATTGATGTATACATATACACCCGTTTAAGAGCGATTTAAACTAAGACTAAAAGTATAAATTATGATTGGCATTTTAGCAAACAGTTGGTGTGCATTCTTAGAGTCGAAATATGGTTGATGTGCATATGTTATATATTCTGCTACCTACTTGCATTTGCATTATGTTTTGTAGATTCTCTAGCTAATCACGCTCTTTGTATATAGTTACTACTTAGTAGCTTAGTATCGGTTTTATGTTAAATAAGTAAATCATCACATCTCTAAATCTGCTTTCTTTATTCATTTTAAATTTCATAAGACAAATCAAAATGAAAACGAAACATAAAGTGTTAATACAAAAGTCCACTAAATTCCTAAGTCCGACCCGAATTAATATAAGCTTGACTTGAAGTCCGTTTTCCCTTGAATTAACTTCAGTGATCCTTCGTCCGACTTGCCTGCACTAAGAAAAGGCACCAGGTTGAGCGGGGCTATACCTCTGATTCAACTCGGGTGTAAGAATGAGTACTCTAGTTCGGACAAAAAGATAAAAGCATAAAGCTGTATGTAAATAACTTACGGACACTTACTGTTCACCTGGGTATTTATAGGAGACCATCTGGATAATAGGGTGTTCCCTAAACTTTACTCCTTTTATCCAGCGGTTAAAAGGGTGTTGCTTCGTCAGAGTATCTTTCCTTTCCTCTTTTGTCGATTCCTTGTCGTATTCTTTTTGTCTTTAACTATGTCAACAACTCCCCCAAGTCTAGCATTGTATTCCAAAGAAGTCGAGATACAATGCTGGACTTAAGATTGTGCGTTTGTTTTCTTGCTGCTGCTTCGGTATTCTTACGCCTTTTTTCTTCGACTTGCCACTTCCTTCGTTTCCACGCGTCGAATTCCTATGGTTTGAGTGATCTAGCTGTCTTTGAATGCTTACACGTGGCGCATTCTAGTGGTTTGATCGATCCAGCTGTGTCGCACCTCGACACGTGGCGCGTTCTAGCGGTTTGAACGACGCCAGCTTTTTTCCACTCGTCCACGTGTTGCTTACGTGTCACGCTCTTCTTAAGGCTACGCGCGACCCTTGAGGTGCCTGCCACTTCCCTATAAATAGAGGTGTTCCTTCTTCATTTATTTCTCACTTGTGCTCCGAACCTCTGTCCATTTTTCTTCAAATCCCTTCCTACTCCGATACTCTTTATTCTTCTTTATACAATGGCTAAAGAATCTAAGGAAAACTTAAAAGAAATGTTCAACACTATGCATGCCGAAGACTTTGCTTCGTTCTGTAAGACCTATCACATTGATAGCTCTTATGGCGCTGTTCTTCCCAGAGCAAATGACACTATCCGAGACGCTCCTCCGGGTAAAATCGGTGTTTATTGTGCGTGGTTCGAATACTCGAACCTTCGGTTGCCTTTTTCTCGCTTCTACCTTGACGTGATCCAATACTTCAAGGGTCATGTGTCCCAGATGAACTCCCTAGGGGCCAACAAAATCACGAACTTTAAGATCCATTGCCGCGCCTTCAACAAAGCCCCCGATCTACTGTCTTTTCGTTATTTTTATAAGGTGGGGTTAAACGGAGATTGGCTTACTGTCGACAAGAGACGAAATGCTCCGGTGTGCATCGATTGGTATCTTACGTCCCTAAAGAACTGGAAGAATCGCTTCTTCTTTGTCAACGCTTCGGTAGCCCCGATTCGCATGAGATGGTGTACAAGGGGTGATGTCCTTACTGATCCGGAGCCTGATAAAAAGGATTTGGACTATGAGCTTGTTATGGATCTGCAGACTCATCCGATCAAAGCCCGTTCTTATCCGGAAAGGATCTTAGTTTTGACCGGACTGAGCCGGAACTGGAATCGCCCCCAAGCTCGCCCATGTTTGAGGTTTGAAGATAAAGGTTCGTTCTTGCTTTCTTTCCTTGTGCCTATGTGTATTTATGTGTTGCTACAAACTAATTCTTATTGTTTCGGGATACATCGCTCCCTCTTATATCCTTTCTGGAGATGAAGGATTGGGAAGGTGTTGTGATTGGTTCGGCTCCCCTTGCCGCAGGTGCTCCAAGCTTTTTAACCACGACTCTGGATCGGGTTGTTCTTCCGAATGAGAATATACCAGCACCTTACACCGATGCTGAAGCACAAGCCACTGCGAAGAGAAAGAGAAAATCCTCCCCTCTAAGAAGACCAAGAAAACCCTTAAGGTTCCTCCTACTTCCCAGGCTTCAAAGACCAAGGAGCAACATGCTTCGACCTCAGCTCCTTCTCCTCCTGCTAAGGAGCTTAGCCCCAATACTGAAGAACTTTTTGCTGCCTCTGATGAAGCTGGCTCGGAAGAGTATGGATTACTCTCCGAATCTGCTGAATCTTCTTCCTCCTCCGACCATGCCGAATCAGAGGAGCCTGTTTTTGAAGATCACCCTGCTTATTCCAACAGGTCATGCCCTGCTACCCCTAAGGGAAAAACCGCATCCGAAGTGGAAAAGATTATGGAGGAGGAAGGTTATTCTCATCATGAGGGTGAGGTTGATCAGCCTCCCAAGTTGTCGAAACAGAAATCAGCAATTTTAGAGGGACCCGGTGCTGGCTCATCCGACACTGGTACGAAGGGTGGGAAGATTTTGGAAATTCGTGTTCCTTCCCCACCGAAGGAGAACATTGAGGGCTCTAAAGCCTCGCCTGTTGTTATTTCCAACAAGTCTTCTTCTGAGGCAAAAAAGACAGCTACATCCAAGCAACCACTGCTTCATCTGAGAAGACGGCTAGTCCGTTTAAGCTTAGCAAAGGAAAGTCTCCCCTCACCAAAGAGAAACAGTATACCACCAGCCGAAAGAAAACCATTGGTACCAAGGGTCCCAACAAGATTGTAAATCCGAAAGGGAAAGAACCGAAGGATAAAGAGCCCCTTCTTGAGACTTCGGATTTGAATGGTGTTGAAGCTTCTATTGCTGGTAAAAAATTTCAACCTCGCTTTCGGGAAGTGTATAATCGTTCCCTGTACACCGATGCTGGTGTCTGTCGTGATCTCCTGGATACTTTATCAACTCCGGCTGAAGTCATTCGTCTTAATAATACCAACGATTTCGCTTTAGCCGAACAACTTGATCATTTGGTATCCCAGCTTCTAGTCATTGCTCCTGAGGTTCGTTCCAGGTGGCTCTTATCTGAAGAGGAGATTTCGAACCAGACACCTCTAATCAAGAGCCTTGAGAGGACTGCATCTTTAAGTAGCCAGAGGGGTGATGCTTTGCAGGTTCGTTTTGATGGGGAGAAGAAAGAGCTTGAAGACCAAGTTTCTCAACTCCGCCAAGAGGTAGAGGAGCTGAAGAAAGCTCGGACCTCTGGCGTTGAGTCTTCATCTCTAAACGATGATGCAGTCCGGGCTCTAGGGGAGTTAAACATCACCCATAGCCGGACTGTAAAGGGTTTGAAGGAGCAAATTACCACCCTATCCTCCGATCTTCAGGCTGCCGAAGCCCGTAACTCCCAGGTGACAAAGGATATGGTGCAAGAGAAGGTGCGTCTGCAGGAGTTGGAGTCCCGTGTCGTAGAGTTGGAGTCTACGAATGCCATCCTTCAAGAAGAACGGACCTGGTTGATTTCCCAGGGTCCAAAACATGTAGCTGAAGGTTTGTTGAAGAGCAAAGATTTTATCGAAGCTTGTTCTAGTGTTAATGTTGCACACTATCGATCCGGATGTCATGATGGCGTTGTTGCTGGTTACAAACTGCATCGGTTAGGGCAAAGGATCACACAGTCCCCCTTTCATGATCCTTCTACTGAAGCTGCCCTTACCGCAACAAAAGAGGCTTTTCAACAAACTCAGTATTCGTATCTAGACGCTCTAGCAGCTACCAGACCCAAACACTTGAAGCTTTTCAAGCTGTGAAGCCTATCCTACCTGATCCGGAGTCTCCCGAAACCGAAAATCCTGAAGCAGAAAACCCTTAATTGTTAGTTTGTTAACATGATATGTATAATCGAATGATTGGCACAATTTTCTGGCTTTTGTATGACTTGTGTAGGGGTTTTTAAGTCCCCTTTGTGAATGATAGTGCCTTATGTTTTCATATGTGTTGTGTTGTCCCTTTTTTTTTTTTTTTTTTTTTACTTTGAAACGTACATTGTCATCGAACTAAATGGTTCGGTACTACCTCGAATCGTCATTCGGAACTACACTTTTATGGTGTACTTGGCTGCTAAGTCAAGCCGTGTTACTTTCCTCGGATTTTGATCCGGCATACGATTTAACAAGCATAATTAACGAATCAAATGCCTTATGAGAAAAATCAACCATTCATTCCTTCCGATGGTACAAACTACCTCGGGAAAAACCCGGTATTACAAACTATTACTTGCTACTTTCAAAACGGACAAAGAACATACATCTTTTAGATCATCAAGACTTTACTTGGCATAACAGGAAATACAATGTTCTTTTTCTTCGGGGAAAACAACGGCATTACATGTAACAATTTCTCAAGTTCATCTCATTCCAGGTTCGAGGAATTAAGGTTCCATCCAGGTGCTTCAATTTGTATGAACCATTTCCGTTGTTCTGCACCACTTGATACGGTCCCTCCCATTTTGGACCCAGCTTACCCTCGTCTTCCTGCCTACTTGCTTCGTTCTTCCGGAACACGAATTCCCCCTCCTTAAAACTGATCGTTCGGACCTTCTTATTGTAATACTGCTCGATCTTTTTCTTGTATCGGGCTTCCCGAACGTGAGCTGCTTCTCTTCTCTCTTCTGCCAACATCAGATTAACTCGCAACTCTCCTTCATTATCCACGCCATCTCGTTGCACATTCATGTAAGTGGGCATTCCTATCTCTGAACCATAGGTCAGGCTGAAGGGTGTTTCTTGTGTGCTTGTTTTCTTTGTTGTTCGGTGTGCCCAGAGTACGTTTGGCACTTGATCCACCCAGTTATGTTCGTACCTTCCCAAGCGTGTTTTGATTCCTTCTACCAAACTTCGGTTGATTCTTTCTACTTGCCCATTGGCCTGAGGGTGTGCTACCGATGTTTTGACTTGTTTGATTTGCATCTGCTCGCACCATCCTTTAAAAGGCTCATCCACAAACTGTTTGCCGTTATCTGTCACCACCTCTCCTGGCAATCCGAACCTGCATACCACATTTTCCCAAAAAAAACTTCAACACTTGAGCCCCTGTAATTCGTGCTAAGGGCTTTGCTTCGACCCATTTTGTGAAATAATCTACTGCGACTAGCAAAAACTTGACTTTTCCTGGCCCCTCTGGGAATTGTCCGACTATATCCATTCCCCATTTAAAGAAAGGCCACGCTGCTGTAACCGATATCATGTCACTTTTGGGAAGCTTGGGGATCGGTGCATGGATTTGACATGAATCACACTTTCTTATTTCTTGATATGCATCTGGATGCATTGTGGGCCAATAATACCCCAAGTTCATTATTTTGGCCACCACTGCCCTTGGTCCCGCGTGCATTCCGCAAGACCCTTCATGCACCTCTCTGATCACATAATTAGCCTGTAGGGGCCCTACACACCGGATCAATGGTGCCAAGTAATTCCTCCGGAATAATACCCCTTCCATCATGACATACTGAGTGGCCTTCATTCGGACCCTCCTTGCTTCCGCTGCATTTTCGGGCAATGTGTCATTAACAAGGTATTCTACCAACGGTGTCATCCATGTGACTCCCTCTTCTTCGACTATGACGTTTACTTCGACCTCTTCGTCAATGGATCTTCTCTCAATCGCTTCCAGAAAGATGTTACTAGCCAAGGCTTCTATGGTCGATCCAGCTATAGACGCTACTTTACTGAATACATCCGCCCTCTTGTTCTTGCTTCTTGGTATTTGCTTGATTTTACAAGAATCAAACTCCTTCATAAGGGCTACCACTTTGTCTTTATACCTTCTCATCCGATCATCATTTGCTCCGTACTCTTCATTTACCTGATTTGCCACGAGCTTCGAATCAACGTAGATTCGTAACCTTTCCAATTTCATGCCTTTAGCTAACCTTAGTCCGGCTAATACCCCTTCATATTCTGCCTCGTTATTAGAACTTTGAAACTTCAAACGGATGGCATAAGCAAATTCCTCCTTCTCTGGACTAATTAAGATGATGCCTGCTCCGGCTCCCTCTTTACTAGATGCTCCGTCAGTATATAACTTCCAGGTGGTTCCTTTTGTTCTTTTTCTTTTTCCCAACACTGCTTCTGGTTTGGCTAAGACTACTCCTTGATCTGGGATTTCATTCAAGAAATCTGCCAATACTTGTCCCTTTGCCGTCGTTTTTGGGGCATATTCTATATCATGGCCTCCCAGCTCAATTGCCCATTTTGCTATCCTGCCCGCCATTTCCGGACGAGTCAATATCTGCTTCAATGGCTGGTCCGTAATCACCTTTACCTTATGTGCTTGGAAATATCTTCCTAATCTCCTTGATGTAAACAAGAGAGCCAAAGAAAGCTTTTCTAACGAGTTGTAGTTAAGCTCCGCTCCCTGCAATACCTTACTGATGAAGTAAATAGGTAATTGCTTCTTCTCTCTTTCCACTAGCAGCACGGCGCTTACCACTTCTCCATTAGTTGATAAGTACACCAACAAGGTCTCTCCCTTTCGGGGTGCTGTTAAGTATGGAAGGTCCACGATATATATTATTTCATTTCTTGGAAGGCTTTATCCGCCTCCTCCGTCCACTTGAAATCCTTCTTGTTCATGCACTGCTTTAGTGTTTTGAAGAAAGGTAACGCCCTTTCGGCCGATTTCGAGAGGTATCTCCCCAATGCTACTATCCTTCCGTTCAAACTTTGCACCTCCTGCAGCGTTTTTGGTGCCGCCATATTGGTGATAGCCTTTACTTTATCCGGATGGATCCAGATGCTTTGGGGCATGATGATATGACCTAAAAACTTGCCTTCTTCCACCCCGAACGAACACTTCTTGGGGTTCAGCTTCATGTTTACTTTCCGCAGCACCTCGAATATCTCTTTGATGTCTCGCAACATTGCTCCTTCGGTCTCGCTCTTGATCACCAAATCATCCACATAGGCCTCCATATTTCGGCCTATATGATCCTTGAACACTTTGTCTATAAGCCTTTGGTATGTAGCACCAGCATTTTTGAGCCCAAATGGCATTTTTTTGTAACAGTATACTGCTTGGTCCGTGTGGAAACCCGTCTTGTCTTCGTCTTCCCGGGCCATCTGTATCTGGTGGTATCCTTTATACGCGTCCAAAAAACACTTGTATCGGAATCCTACCAATGAATCCACCTTCAGGTCAATCTCCGGCAAAGGGTATGCATCCTTGGGGCATGCATTATTGAGGTCTTTAAAATCCACGCACATCCGCCATGTCTTGTCTCCTTTAGGTACCATGACTGGGTTAGCCACCCACGTCCGGTATCTGACCTCTCGGAGTATCCCTGCTCTTACCAATTGATCAACTTCCTCACATGCTGCCCTACTTCTCTCCGGTGCTAGGACTCTTTTCTTCTGTACCACTGGTTCGGAAGCCTTATAAACACTCAATCGGTGCTCAGCTACCTCCCTTGGTACCCCCGTCATATCCTCCGGCTTCCATGCAAATACTTCCCTATTTTGTTTTAACATTGCCACTAATCTTCTTTTGGTTTCCTCCGTCAAAGCTTTCCCAATTGTTATCATCTGGTCCGGAAAGTGGGGGTTGACTTGGACCTGTTCCTCTAATGTTTTGCTTTCTTCTACCATTAATCTTTGCACTTGATGGAAACCTCTATTCCCTTCCGAAGTAATGGTGGCTATTCCTCCGGGTGTGGGGAACTTCATCATCCCATGCACAGTCGATGCTACTGCTCCCAACTTTTTCAATCCTGGCCTCCATAAGATGCAATTATAGGGAGACGCAGCTGCTACTACTAGGAAGTTCATACATACTGTTCGGATCTTATCACCCTCAGCTAGTTGCACTGGTAAGCATATCTCGCCGATGGAGGATTTTGTTTGTCCGGCAAATCCTACCAACGGAACCTTCTTCTCTTTCATCCTTCTTTTCAATGCGGGATCCAATTCCCGAAAACATTGCTCAAACATGATTTCCGACGCACTTCCATCGTCCACATAAATTCGGTGGACCAGATGATCCGCCACATGAGCTTTAATGAGCATCGGGTCATCGGTGGGGTTTATGGCATTCAATGGGGGGAATGCTATGACCTGATTCATCCAATCTTTTGGTATCTCCTTCTCTTGCTCTAGACTAGCCACGTCTATAGCCCGGATCATGTGGATCTCTTTCGGTTTTCCTCTAGGACCCTTATCGTTTCTTCCCTGTTTGTTTCCTCCTCTTATGTCCCGAACCAAATGGTTAAGCTTTCCCGTTTGAACCGCCTCCTCTATTTGCTTCTTCAATGCGTAACAATCATTCGTGGCATGCCCCCTATCCATATGAAAGTCACAATATCTATCCAGGTTTCCTTTTTCCGGAGTTCCAGGGAGGGTTCCTGGGGGTGGTTTTACTAAGTTAATCCCCCTTTCCGTGTTCATGATCTGCATCGGTGTTTTCAGTAAGCTAGTGAAGTGCACACTTCTCCGACTATCTCCTGGTCCGGAAATAGGATTGTTCCTAGGAGAAATGGGGGACATGGGAAACTTCCCCCCATATCTCCGAGCTCTAGTGGGCGAACCAAACGACCTTCTTCCTTGCATAGACCTATGTGTCGGTACCCCCGACCCCTTCCATGATATTCCAGAATTTCATGCCATTCGTCCTCCCAATTCTTCCGTTCGTCCCGATGCCTCCTTTCCCTTGATAAATTCCTTCACCCTTACCATCATCTCCTCCACTGTGCTAGGGACTCTAGCATTGAAAGATTCTATCAACGTGGGCGGCTTGATTCCTTCCATGAATCCTGAGATCTTCATGGTTTCCGAAGCTCCTTTCACCTGCAACATTTCTTTTTTCCATCTTTCCACAAACTCTCTGAACCCTTCCCCATCTCTCTGCTTCGTCTTATGGACATCTGTCGGTCCTTTCAAATATTTCCTTTGTTGCGTAAAGAACGATCCAAACACCACTTCCAACTCTTTATAACTATCTATCTGTCCAGGCTCTAACGCTTGGAACCAAATTCGCATTGGTCCGACGAGTGTCTGTGCAAACATACGACACCACACATGCATTGACCATAACTCAGTCTCGACAGCTCCGGCAAAGGTATTGAGATGATCATCCGGATCACCAGATCCGTCGTAGGTTCTAATGATACTGGGCATTTTTGTCTTTGGTGGGATTGGAAACCTAGCTATCCTCTTTGTAAACTTGGAAGAAAAATCCGACTGATACGGTAAGCTCAGATCTTCATCTTCCTCCTCCGATTCTTCTCCTTCGCTGAAGTTTAGTTTTCGTCCTCTAAATATCTCCTTTCGGGGCCCCTCGCCCACCTTACCTTTCATCTTTCTCAACGACTTCGTTCGTTCATGTTCTTCTACTAATGCCCTTAGTAGGTCTATGTTATCTTTCACAAACCTACTAGAAAATTCCCCATTAGTTTCGGTTTCCCTCTCAGCATTCTTATCAGAGCTCGGTCCTTCGTTGGTAACTAAGTTAATTGTATCGGCTGGAGTTTCCATTTTAAGTGAGTGTTTTTCTTCGGTCCCACGGATGGCGCCAAAATGTTAATACAAAAGTCCACTAAACTCCTAAGTCCGACCCGAATTAATATAAGCTTGACTTGAAGTCCGTTTTCCCTTGAATTAACTTCAGTGATCCTTCGTCCGACTTGCCTGCACTAAGAAAAGGCACCAGGTTGAGCGGGGCTATACCCCTGATTCAACTCGGGTGTAAGAATGAGTACTCTAGTTCGGACAAAAAGATAAAAGCATAAAGTTGTATGTAAATAACTTACGAACACTTACTGTTCACCTGGGTATTTATAGGAGACCATCTGGATAATAGGGTGTTCCCTAAACTTTACTCCTTTTATCCAACGGTTAAAAGGGTGTTGCTTCGTCAGAGTATCTTTCCTTTCCTCTTTTGTCGATTCCTTGTCGTATTCTTTTTGTCTTTATTCTCTTTGTCTTTTCCTGACCGAATCAAAGGTTTCGGACCACCTGGTTCGGTCCTGACCCGAATCAGGTGGTCGGACCCTATGTCAACATAAAGTTTGAAGAAACGAGGGACGAGCATTGGGGTGGTTTGTTAATTCTCAAAAGAAAAGAAACACACAGATGGTAGTATTTAGAGTGAGTACGAGCTCTCAAAGTTTACAACAATAGAAGTGAACCCTTAACTGCTAAGTAGTAATTAGAGTTGATCGTCATATGTGTATGTGTTCAGTACAGTATGTTCTATTGTGACCAACTGAGTAATTTAGAAATAATGACTATTATCAGTAACGTTAAGTGTACTTAGATGATCTGAATATCTGACGTTCCGTATCATTGTTATATCTTGCCAAGACAGTTTATTTCACATTGTGGTGTCTAAGCATGACAACTGTTGGAACAACAATGGATCAACCTAATAAAGCTAATAAACTTGGTGAAACAAATTCTACGAAAATTCAGAAATCTGCTTCGGGGTTCAAAAGATGGGGAAGAAAAGGTCCGTTTATCAGATACGGGCTTCCTATGATTTCACTTACCGTATTTGGGGCACTTGGGCTTGGTCATCTTTTGCAAGGCAGGTGAGTGACATGTAAGACATGTAACATCATTTGTTTGATACCCGTCCCTTATTTGTTTACCCATCTTATCGATACATACTTCTGTACTTCAGTAAGGATATAGCAAAAGTGAAAGACGACCAAGAGTGGGAGATCCTTGAAACGAAGAAAGCCCTTTCACGAACAGGACCTAGTGAAGCTTACAAGCCCAAAAACTTATCTTTGGAGGAGGAGCTAAAGGTAACATAACATCCTATAAACTAATCCACGAGGTGGCATTTTCTACCATTTATATACAAACGGGTCAATATGGGTTTATGTTTTATCAATAATAGGTCAAATAAGTTAGATTAAAAGATTTAACTAAAAAATGACAGAGGCCAAATAGGTGAAATATCCATAATATATTCAAATGCATAAAACCTTCCGAATTGTTTTCTTATTATGTAAATTCTATATTTAAGCAATCCTATTGAACGCAATAATAACTTATAAAACAGAAAAAAGGAATTAAAAAGTGACTGCGGGTAGCCTCGACCAACCTGGTCCATTCTGATGCGTAATAAATATTAACTGTTTGGCCTGTTACATAACCCGATTGACCCGCTCATTTTGCACCCGTAGTATATTATTATTTTTGTGAAACTGGGTTCTTTTGATTTCAGGCTTTGCAGAAGAGTGTAGACATAAACAACTATGAATATAAAAGGATCCCCAAGCCAAATGAAGATATCTGAGTTTCAAGTGTAGTTCTTCACGTAATCATTTCGCCTTTCCTTTAAATAAGCCACATTTTCATGTCACTTTGACCCTTAGAGTTGTAAAAACTGCTCATAAACTGCGTCCTGCTTCTTTGGTAGTTATCATTAATGCATCAGGTTGATGCTTATATAAAAATGTGGAGCACTTTTAAGATCATCTTTCAACGGGGCAATTCAAACCCATATTAAGCAAATACATATACTCTCTTAAGTTATCACCTTTTTAGGGTTGCATATGCAAAGAGGTAAGGTCTAATGTTTATTTGGTCATTGTGAAGATGACGTTTTGAATCGGCCTATGAACTAGTTAAAACAAACATTGTGCAGTGAGGGTGTGTTTGGATGCGCGTAAGCCAACATTCAATTATATATGTGATAGTGATGTTATTTTTTTTTCATATACCCTAATTGTTCAATTTTGTTGTAGCACATCCTTGTCATTAGTCAAACATTATTACAACTAGAATCCGCAGCTCATTTACACATAGCAAACAATTAGGGGTAATTCATTAGGGTTTTCCTATCTGAAAAGATCACATAAATAGTTGTTTTCATAAACATATATTATTGAGAGATATATAGAGAGAGAGGGACTTCGTTTGTCATTTAGTAACTAGTTAAGGTTACCGGAATGTGAAACTTGATTAACGAGTGAAACTTACATTCAGTTAGACAGTATCATAACATTTAGGTTGAATTTTGATGATACTAAAATTACATGCTTAATAACAAAGGCAAAAACACTTTCTTTCTTTTCTTTTCTAATAACGATGGTAACTCAGATCTTTTGCTCAGTTAATTCAAACGGATGAGAAATGGTACGAAACCAGATTGTACTGGTACCGAAATCTGAAAAACATGATTTCCAAAACCGGTTTGGAATCGGTACAATACCTCTTTCGAACCGATTTAGTCCCAAACTAAGCTATTTTACCTATTTTTATTGTTTTTAACAAAATACCCCAATTATTCAGTAGAAAACACATGAATGATGCTTAAATATGTAATTTAATGAAAAATTTTCCTTATTGCTTGTCTGAAATCAACGAGTTAACACAACTCGAATCTTCTCTATGAGAAAAAAAAACCGGTAAAGGCACCGGTCCACAAACTTCTCTCAGAGATTTGACCTTATACGATGAAACGAAAACAAAAATGTAAAGCAATTTGTTTGTACAATGAATCATGTAGAAGAAACTATTACAATATCAAGATTTTACTGCATAGATCTCTTGGCAACAAACTCACACTTTAGTAAACATCAATTGTAAATTCTAGTAAACACCTCTTTGCTTTTAAACCTAGATATTGCATTTACTTGTAAAACCATACTCATATTCAAAGATCATCGAAATATGACCGGATTATTTTATTAGAAAAGGAATTTAAAGTAAAGGAAAGTATTTATTTTACTTTACGATCACCCCTAAATATGACTGGATTATTTTATTGAATGTATAAACTTTTACCTTCTAATTCTTTCCTTTTCTTTGCTTTCCTTTCTAAAAAAAAAACTTGAAAACACAACAATTTATTTATTTCCTTTCCTTTACATTCATTTACCCTAAAAATAAAACTAGAGAACACAGTGTAAGTGATATATGGTATAATCTACTTTCGTGTATTATTATTTACTTGATCCGCATAGTGAAAACATATGGATCCGCTTTGAAAATCATTTTAAGAAACGTTAAATATTCCGCTGCGTTTTAACTTTGATTAACAGTTTTATTGGAAAACAAACTTTTAAAAAAAGGTCTTTGATTTCCAACAAAAACATGGATATGTATTGAGGCTCAAGTCCAATAAACTACTAAGAAACTCGTTACAAAGTCGTCCTTTGTTTTAGCAATACCGCACAGGTCCATTTTGATTTTCTTGGAAAAGCTATAGGTAATTCTAAAAGTATCATACAAATATATTATGGGATAAATATAGACCAATACCATACAACTTCATTGTCCTCGGACTAGGCTCAAGAAGGTTGATGTCTTCATCTCCAGAAATTTAATGCAAGTTTGAAATTCCATTTATTTTGTTACATCCTGTGACCATTTCAGAATTAACTTTGATGAAAACATATTTGGTTGTTATTCATGTTATGAAAGAAGTATTTGGTTGTCGAAAAGCATACCTCAATTTCTTGACTACGTATTTTTGACTTCCTTCGCGAGAAAGCTTTGAAGAACATTGTGGTTTTTTCTAATAAAAACAATAGATAAAAGTAGAGTAAGACATTAATTATTAGGAAATATCACCTAAATAGCCTATTAAAAAAACAGATAGTCTGGAACAATTTAGTTTTTTTTCAATGCGTTCAATCGAAATAACTACCCCAAACCTAATTAAATTTATTGTACATAATTTGTTTTATCAAAAAGTGAAATTTGATTAAGTATACTGAATTCTATGAATTAGTGACATTGAGAAATTCTCTTTTGTAATACAAAAATGTTTGTATTTGTGAAAGTAAAGAATAAGAATAAGAAGAAGAGGAGATGGTAATGGGATGGTGACTTTTCCTAATTATGAAAGAGTTTGAAATATAAAAAATGATTTATACCTTTTAAAGTAGGGAGTTTTCTAAAGAAGGGATTAGAGGGGAGATAATAATTCATAAATCGTAGTTTATGCAGGTAGTATATTCCTGTTGTTGATTGAAAAGGAGAGAGATCTCCACCAATGATGTGATTCCATGACTTGTAATAACCCAACGCTGCATCTTCTTCTTCTTCTTCTTCTTCTGTTTCGTTAATGTTTTCATCTTCATACACAAAACTCACCCCACACTTCTTTATTATATTCGTTGCACCAAAATTATGTTTTACAGTAATAAGCACTTGGTCACCACTTGCCATGTCATCCATCCCAAACATCCAGTGGCTTATAAATGTTAACCACCTTCCAAATACATCCACCCTCTCATTAATATAATGCCTGTATATCCATGTACGATTCTTTGTTATATTACTTATCTTTATCCATGGCAAACTAAACAATTGATTAAATGGATTTCCATCTCGAAATCCAATATCCCAAATATCAATTGGTATTGTCTGCACATAACAAAGATTCAATCCTGTGAACCTCCTGTTAGGAGATGTTGGAATGGTAAATGATATCGATGAGCCTTTGTTTCTTCGCCTAATCCAATTTGGCATCACTTTCCCACCATAAAATGTGCTGAATATTCCAAATTCATAATACATCTGTGACAAATACAACAACAACCTTAATTAATTAATCAAAATCAATTATATTTCAACAAACCACATGTTTTATCAGAGGAAACCTGGGTTCGAAATCCATGTGGTCCTCTCTTTTTAATGAACTCTATATTAATCCACCCCAAACTACGTAACAAAGTTTCCTCAACACCTTCCATTGCTTGGATTTTGACTACCCCTTCAATTTCAATCGATGAAGATCGTAATAGATTTAAATTCACATTTAACTGGAGTGGGGACATTTTTGGATCAAATAAAATTTTTTGTAGTTTAAACTGATTCTTGTATTGGCATATGTTCCGAATGTATGACAACCTTGTTAAAGTGGGTGGAGGTTGGTCAACTAACATCAGCTTTTTACAGTCCCACATACTAAGGAACTCAAGCCTAGGAAGTGTTCTCAAACAATTGGGCATTGAAACAATTGGATTTCCATCTAAATTTAACTCCTTCAACATGGATAGGCTACTCAAGTCCATAGGAAATGACTCGTTGGACAAATTATTATTTGCAAGTGACAGCGTTACTAGCGACCCTGGAAAGAAAATCCCCAAGGAGTTGAAATGTATCGGTATAGCCTCCACAATGGCAGACGAAGATGTTTGTGATTTTGTGTCGATTATGTTAGCTTTAAGCATTTTGAATGAATCCATATCACTTTCAATGGATGAAAGTTCACCAAGATTACAACCATCTAGTATTAGTGTTTTCACATTCTTCAACTTGCCTATTATTTTTGGAAGATTTCTACACTCACAACAGTAACTGAAATCAACGTGGATAAGTTCACCACATTGCTCAACTGATTCACATACTTCAATCAAACTCGTGCAATTTTTAACTATTAAGCTCTCAAGTGTAGGGAACTCACAAAAGCCACCGAGACTACGAAGTTGTCCACAAAAACTCAGATCAAGAATCTTCAATGATCCAAGCAACTTCATAGATGAACAATAATCAAAATTAAAGTTAGTGAACCTAAATAATTTGACAAGGAAAAATAATTAAAATTGAAGTTTATGCTTTTAATTTCTTACCTTTTGGCTCTTTGCAGGTAGTTCTCGGTTATTATCAGACATGCCAAATGATTCGATATTGCTATATGACATGTCCAGAACAACTAAATAAACTATCGGTAAGTATGAAGGGATAGACTTTAGAGGGAAACCCCGCAGACACAACCATCTTAACTCCTCTGGAAAATTCTCAGAAAACTGATTTATTTCTACATAATTGAGATGTAGTATCATTAGATTATCCATGTTATTCAGTGCATCTGTTTGCAGCTCAAATGATCCTCGAAACTTCTCTTTCTCAAGCATTCTCATGTCAAGGACAAGGCCTTGAACATTATCCGTACCCTATGAAGAAAGGAAATGCATAGTTAAATTAAAAAGGTTAGTAAATACTACAAAACTACTTAAAACGGTACATGGCTTCTTACCTTTTTCTTTTTTAACACTTTGAATGAATCCTCATGACAACATAATCGAGTACGCTTCTCTGGATGGTCAGGTGATTTTTGACGCACTACATCTCTTCCCATCTCTTGAATTAGTGAATGCATTGTCAAATGGTTGTACTTCCCGACACGTAGAAGGCATCTGTCAATGAGATTTTTTATTCCATTTGTTGTGATTATATCACAAGCCTTTAATATTGTCTCAGAAATATCTCTATCCATTCCAACAAAAAAGCAAGCAATATGCAGAAACAATTCCTTATCTTTTGACCATGGCAAAGAGTCAAAGCTCATTTGTAATACCTTTCTTCTACGAAGTTCAGGTAATAATTCCGTCTTTAGCTCTTGTATGCACCCTTCCCAATAACCTACGTCTTGACTTTGTAGAGAACAACCCAAAACTTCAAGAGCCAATGGATGACCATCACAATACTTGACAAGCTTTTCTGACACCTCTTCATAACCTTCCTTGGGATTGTTGCAATTAAATGCATGACGACATAAAAGATTTAGTGATGCATCCTTATGTATGCCATTAAGTTCATGCTTCTCATGTTTGGGTTTCATTGCTGACTTTAAAACTGCACACCTCTCTGTCAACGAGGCATCCTTGGCTGTTATTATGATTTTGCTTCCTGGATGCAAGCCTTTTTTTTCCAATCAACGCATTCAACTGGTCCAGACTATCAACATTATCAAGAACTATTAGCACCTTTTTCTGTTCCAGTGCATTCTCGATCATGGAGGTGTATTTAGAAACATCATGAACTTGAATCAAACTTGTTTTTATAATTTCACGACAAAGCTGTTTTTGTACATCAAGCTTTTGATTTAGATCACCCCATCTCGTACTGATATCTGGTATGAAGCTCCTATCTTTAAATTCACGAGAATGTAACGTATACAGATATTTGGCTAGAGATGTCTTCCCGATCCCGCCAATACCCAATATAGTGAGAACATCTCCAGTTTGTGAGGACCTGTCTTTCAACCAAGAAGTGATGAATTCAATGGAGTCCTTCATTCCGATAAGTAGTGGAAGATCACTCATTATGGGTAAACCTATTCTTTGATAGATGTCGTTAACAATTTCTTCAATCAACTTCGTCTCTAAACTGAAAATCAATTCGAGTGAGAGTTACAAAACACTATCCATGAAAGCTAACATAGCACATTTGTATATTCAAATTATCCATATCATCGGATTCTGTTTTTTCTTTCATGACAATGGGAATAGAGAAAAGAAACACATTGTTTGATTTCAAAGTTATTGATGGAAAGTTTTAGCTTTTCCACAATTATTGTGTATCATACATGATTTTATCAGAATCCGAAATCAACTATAAAGACTTTTTAATTGGGTAAAATTCAAGATAAAGTGTTTATAGAAGAGTTTAAAAAACGGATAGATCCAGAGGGGCATGGAAGTCGAGGTTTATTTCAAGAATTATCGAAATGGGCAATCTATCTAAATTCAAATATATATAAAAGAAAGTAGTTACCTGCCGTGTGCATTATGCCCTTTTAAATCAGCAATTTCTCCAAGTGCTTCCTTCCATAAGTCAATGTTTCGAGCCCATTCATTTCTTTTTTCATCATCTGTTTCTTTCTCCATCTTCTGATTATGCTTAACCATTGCATCTCCGAAGCTGTCTTTGTTGGAAATCAGCCCCTTCACCCAACCCGGACTCACACTACACGAACACCAATCAAAATGGCAAGACTAGTTTCAATGTTTCTATATATTAAGTAAAAGGGAAACTGATTACTTTTCATTCCATCTAATAACATGGCTATACACTATAATATTTATACTAAAATATTAAACTACTAAACAAACAAACATGCACCACTATTCCTATTATTATGCCCACGTAAAGCATGTGGAGGATTGCTTGGTCTTCCATAATACTTGGTCTTACCCATGCAACTAGTTCATCCCACTTCTTTATTCACATACCAAATGGAGCATCCAAGTATCCACTCATGACTAAACTGACCCGCTCCATTAACCCATCAAGATTATCCAACATTCACCCCCATAATCTTGATGATTTCGATCCGTTCAACTTGCTACTTGCTTGCTTGATTTGATTCTCTTTCTTGCT
>CAJVGC010000508.1:41017567-41051349 GCA_910822075.1 Senecio squalidus | reverse complement strand
GGTATGTTCAAGCTATTTTTTGGATTTATAAATTTATATGATTCTGGTTTATATTATGGTTTATGAGCGTAACATCCTTTATAATGACTTTACACACAAAGTGCTTCAATTAAAAATCTCTTTTTTTTTTTTTTGGAAAGGCAAATACTACAAACACACTATATACAATTCACCAAATTTACAATTCACCAAATTGTCTCCACCGAGACTTGAACCCATGACCTTCTAGTCAATGGGTCACCCACATACCGCTAGGCTAGAAGCCCTTTGGTAATTAAAAATCTCTTTTGACTTTACAAACCAAGTTAAAAGCTTTAATTTTATATTTATTTTGGGTTGAGATCAAGAAAGATTATTAAAAAATTTGAGAACAAAAGACTCAATCATAACACTTAATTTTAAAAACCCACTTATAATATAATTTTGTTTAAAAATTAAATATCTCAAAAACCGTCAATGTATTAAACGAATAAACTACACCATTGTAACGAGCATTAAATTACCTTTCTATAGAGTACCCACTCGATATACTTTTGACGAAATATATTTTCGGGTTTTTTTACGGGTTTTGAAATTTTATATTATAAATCACTGTTTTATCACATGTGATATCAGTAGTTTGACATATTATTTTGTTGTTTTTCTTTTTGATTGTAGTTGAATGTACGTAATATAACATATCTATGTTTTGAAATTCGTATTTAGTGTTTAAATCACATGTGATATTGCTTTACGAATTTCAACATTTGGTCATAAACGAAAAAATAAAAAGTCGTCAAAATTCGAATTTTTTTCCGGGTCCATGTAGGTTATACATTGTATGACATTATTGTGTATTAAAATTCATATTTGGAGTTAAAATCATGTGTGTTATTGTCTTTTGAGTTTTTGAAATTTTACATACATAATATCCCATATAATATGTATTCATATCACATATAATTTACATTAATATCACATATGATATAATATCACATTTGATATAGTATCACATATGATATGTATTCATATCACATATCTTATTGTCTTTTGAGTTTTTAAAATTTTACGTACATAATATCACATATGATATGTATCATATCATATATGATTTACAGTAATATCACATATGATATAGTATCACATATGATATGTATTCATATCACATATGATATGTATTTATATCACATATGTTATTGTCTTTTGAATTTTTGAATTTTTACATACATAATATCACATATGATATGTATTCATATCACATATGATTTATAGTAATATCACATATGATCAGGGCCGGTCCAATAATATTTTGGGCCCTGGGCGGAATATAAAAAAGGGGCCCTGAAGTAAAAAAGATAAACAAATATGTAAAATTCACGTAGAACATGTATTTGTACCCTAAATGTAATAACGTTAACTACATCTGTTTAACAAACATGCTTATAAAATCTTGTATTTTAATATATTCCTGAGATGGGTTCTCTATCTTTGTTGCATATTCTCTATATTTTTTGGGATTGAAGAAGGCAACCGAGACCTCAATAATTTATCGTTATTAAAGGATTTACTTATTTTTGTTACAGTATGTGTAGTATTATTTTCATTTTATTCTGATGATTCTTAGACAATATTTAAACTCTAACATGACTAGAAAATTAAGTGAACATTCAATCCTTAGCAATATGTTGAGTGCACGGATAAAGTCGTAAGGTGTGTTTAGACTTAAATTTGCTAATCGATTCCCATGAATCCTGTTATGGTAAAAACATAAATAAATTGTGAAAAAAATAGGCCATGAAAAATCATGAAAAAAGATATATCCAAAATCAATAAACAAGAAGAATAAAAAAAACAAAATAAGGAGAAAAAAAAAACACTACGTCTAAAACTAAATGGAATTGTATTAACAATGTCATATTAAATAGATTTTGGGTTAAAATTAAAATCAAAACACTAAGTGGTGCAGTGGTAATACATCTTCCCCTGTCATAAGGTAGCCAGGTTCGAATCTTGGCTGTGACATTTTTAATCAAAGATATACACCATAATGGGCCCCTAGATTTCGTGGGCCCTGGGCTGTCGCCCTGGTGGCCCAGGCCCAGGGCCGGCCCTGCATATGATATAGTATTATCATATGCGATTTTAGTATATCATATTTTATGTCAATAACGAGAAAAAATAAAACTAGTTAAAATTCAATTTTTTTTTTCTAAATTTAGGTAGTTTATACATTTTATAGTAATTCTCTTTTAAAAATATGTACATATTGATGTAATATCACATGTGATATTATGGTTACAATTTCAATACCCATAAAAAAAAAAAAAAAAAAAAAAAAAAAAGTCGTCGAAAGTATACAACACCACTGCTCTAATTAAAGATAAAAGCGAGACGATCGCAACGGTATATTTTGTTTCGTCTAACCATTAACGTTTTGTGAGATAATTTAATTTAAAAAAATAAAAGAAAAGTGAAATTTTGTTTTAATCTTAGTCATTAGATTAAAATTGGATAAAGGGTCAAGATGATGTCTTTTGGTCTCAAGAAAATTATAGGTATTTATTGATCTATTTTCTATATATGTAATGTAACTTTTTTTCCTTTTTTTTTGTTAATACATTATTAAAAGAAAATTATATATCTTCATTCTCATATGTCATTAACCTCAATCTGATACTCCGTATTTTACTTCTCCTATAGTAGGTAAAGTTTAGGCAATTTTTGTATGGGAAATATTTTGTTAACTTGTTGACTTGGGAGTCCATGACAAGTCCAATCTATTACTCTCCAGATATTTTGTTAACTTGTTGACGTTATTTTCGAGGTGTCGACACTAGTCTTAGCTTCACCAATCCACACAACCCTCGTGAATGCTAACGCTACAAGAAAAATAAGTTTTTGGGACGACATAAAATCATTCCTGAAAACCCATTTGTCGTCCCTAAAACCCTTTAAGGATGATATTTCGTCTCAAAAATATCGTCCCTAAAGCCCCAAAAGCCCCGTCTGTAAAACTCTTTAGGGACAACTTTTTTTCCTTTTAGCAACGACACATGGGACCCACTGTTTGACCATTTCGTGTCTCTTTATTGTTTAAAAATAAATCAAGAGACGACAAATTATTTAAAAAGTCGGCCCTAAAAGGCGTCGTAAAAAACGTGCCCAGAACTTTACTTTAAATGATCAAATATATATATATATTTTTAATATTTTTTAGCAACGACGTTTAAGGACGACTTTTAAGGGACAACAGTTTCAGGGGCGACTTTTAGGTACAAGAGTTTCAGGGACGACTTTTAGGAACAACAGTTTCAGGGACGACCGTTTTAGGGACAATACATGAACAAATTTAGGGACGAAATTTTGTCCCTAAAATACCTGCACTTTTTTCCAAAACATTAGCTAAAACATATTTTTTCCAGAAATCGCAATAATCAAAATACCGATAAAAAGCTATGTACATAAACAAAATAATACAGACTAACAAAGTCATTAGTTATTACTACCATACTAACTTAATATTACGTGTAGAACACGTTCAAATTGTTTTAAAACAACCATCAAACAAACATAAAGTTCAAATTAAAGTTTCTTACGAGTCTAACGTATTCAAGCATCCTCTTCATGCGAAGACTTCTCATTCTCGTCCTGCATCTCCTCTCCCTATGCACATGAACCATTGAAATTTGAAATATCCGGAATTACGAATTGGGCTTCGCGGCTTTAAGTGCTTTAAATCATGTTGTCATATATTGTTTGACCTTGGGTGTGACATTTCCCGTACACTTTGATATCTTTGATAATACACTTGGACTCGAGGTTGAAGCAGAAGGTAATTTTCTACCAATTCCTCGACTGTGACAACCGCAAATTTCGAGGTATTTTTCCCTTTGTTCGATTTCTTTATTTGTCGTTATTTCATTTTTACCCAATTTACTATTTCGATATTTCGTTTTATCACACTTTCGTTTGTGTCGGATTTTATATTACGAGTCGTATAGTTACCTAAGTGCCTAGCAAGTATAAGTATTCTCGTAGATTAATATTGGTATTTTTAAGCCTTCGTCTGTACGAGAAAAATTAACGTTAAAAATATTACAAAGTTAGTCCTCTAACTAAAAATCTATTACAAGGTTAGTCCTTTAACGGGAACTAACGGAATCTGTTACAAATTCAGTCCTTTTAACGGACAAACTAACTGGCCTGACTGAGCAGAAAGTGAGAAGCACCCGGTGCCTAGTGCGACGCACTGAATCCCAGGTCAGACCAAAACAAAAACGACTTTTTGTTCATTGAGATCCCACCCCACATGCAATCACGTGATTTCTGCCCAAAATGGTGTGAGATGAGTGAATTGTGGATCCTTGACCAGTTCACATCATCTCTCATTCCATTCTTCAACCTTAAACCATTTTCTATCTCATTCTTCAACTTTTGTATCTCTCTCTAACACAAAATCTCTCTAGTTTCCTTTCATTTCCAAGAACTTGTAGAGACATAAACCACATTCAAAAGTGGTATTTGTGTTAGGAAAGATCATAAGAAGACTCCTCTTGGTTCCTACACAAATTGGTAAGTAATCCCACCTTAAACCCTTCCTTTTCTTACTCTAATTTCCTTCTCTATGACATAAAGAGAATACTAACCTAACTCTAATGTCTTTGTAAGGAATCCATCCATAAAATCTCCATTTTTCCTTCTCGGATTATTCTGGAGTTTGAAGAGTTTTAACTCTTGAAAACTTGGTAAGTAAACACATCTTCTTAAACACTTTTCTTTCACTTTCTTTCTTTAAAATTTCATCTTTCTAACAAGTAACTTTTTCTTGTTTGGAGCTTAATTCACTACGCTATTGTTTTGGAGTTTCTTTCCGGGAAAAGCTTCAAGATTATAGAGTATTGCGGAGGTCTTCGGTACTCCCTACAAATCCCTTTTATCATTATTTTCCGTTTTCTTTTACTCTAAATCTTTCTCATCTAAAATCTCATATAAAAAGGTTACAAAGACTAAAACGGTTAAAATGATTGAAAACCTAAAAGTTGGTATAAAATATGACTAATTACCATGTTAATAGGTTATTAGCAAATTTAATCTAAAATGTCATATTTAAACTTATGTAAAAACCGGATAATTTCATATAGGAATATCAGTAAACTTTCTACCAAAAATGTTTCCAACACATTCTTGAACATAGTTGACTTTCTAGCCTAAGTATCATATGTAAACTGATTATGAACACATTTAGTAAAAATGACTAAAACATTGTAAAATAATATAAATTACTATATGTATAATTATGTATAATTTACCTAAGTTCACTTATGGGCTAATAGACTAAATAACTTCAAACAACAACCTGGAAATATTCACATAAGACTTAAAGTAACTTACCAATACTAAAACGTATAAAACGAGAAAGCTGATTTTTGGCCACTGATGCTCAGTGTGGCACACTGGCTCCCTGGTGCGACGCACTAGGCTGGTCACAAATCCAGTGCGACTCACTGACTTCTCATTGCGCCACACTAGCTGTTGTTTCGTCGATTTCGCGTATTTTGGACAAAAATAAGTATACGTAAACATATATTATCATATATAAAGTATTATACACTGATAAATATACGTTTTGGACTTAGAACGTAATCGCAATCTTAAACGTCATATATATTACTATAATACTCGCAAAACGTACATCTTTTCGTCAAAAACGTTTATCTTTCGAAAACGATCGAAATCTTGGATTTTAAACCTAATATTTTATCAAACTTTTATAAACTTATTTTTAATAGTTACGCTAACGTAATTAACAGTTACGCTAACGTAATTAACAGTTACGCTAACGTAATTAAGAGTTACTTTGAATAAAAACAACCGTTTAAAACAAAACTCGTTTGTGATGACCGGAGGCTGTTTTTGCAGAAAAATAGTCGAAACAAAACTAGTTTGAGTCCAATCTTTTCTGATTATAAACGGTATTATAAGAAGAAAATTTGTTTTAAGATTGTAGGAACGATACCGTTTATAAATTAAATATGATCAAATAAAATGAAATACAAATACAGTTTGCATAACATAAACGGAAATGTAAACAAAATTTCGGCCAAGGCTCGTGATAAACACGATTCCCTTAAAACAAATTCCGCGAATTATCACACGGTTTGTTTCCTAAGGTACAATGGCTTAAACAGTTTATATCTAAAACTGCCGGAGCAACTACTTTGTGACATTCGCGAATTTCACGGTATTATTCTATCGTCTCGTATTCGTTTTATTTATTTATGTTATTGTTTTGACCCTATTGTATTTCTTTTATGATTTATCGTATTCGTATTTTATGAGTATCGTATTCGTATTTCTCGTATTTTATGGGTATCGTATTTGTATTTTATGCGTATTTGCGTTTATCGGGTATATAGTATGTGATTCGAATCTTTATGTCGGGAACGTGTAGTCTTAAGTGCCTTTAGTATAAGTCTAGTATGCTCTTACGATAAGTTTAGGGGAATTATGCCTTAATTATATGATTAAGATTAACGTTTAAAAAGTATTTCATTATTAGTCCTTTCAGAAATTTCATTACAAAACTAGTCCTAAGGGGAATTTTATTACAAAAATCGTCCCCCACCAACCTTTTTGTCCTATCTAGATCAATTTTGTCTCATTAGACATCATCACCTACACACACACTCTCTCTCTCTAAAAACACCCACCACACCTCCTCCTTCTCTCTACATTTTCCGGTGATCCAACCGTCGGATTTCAAATCCGAGACCGGATTCTTGTTCACCATCATCACCTCTATCTATCCTCCGAATTTCATTACGATCAGGTAAGTATTCCTCGGTTTTAGTTTTAAACTTTGTTATTTAGATTCAAACCCGAAAATACCACTTCTCACCGTCAAAACTTGGATTTTATTTAAGATTATTGTTCCTAATCGTATTCTGGACATAGGGTTCCAATATGGGATCATTTAGATGCCTAAAACACTCAGAAATCGAATCCCGAATGTATTTTTCGTAAAAACCCAGTTACATGCACGTAACTGAGTTACATGCACGTAACTGAGTTACATGCACGTAACTGATTTCCCTTGCACGTAACTCTTATCCCCCTCACGTAATTAGCCAGTTACGTGACCTACAAGTCACGTAACTATGGCCCTTGTCACGTAACTCTGAGATATTTACGTAATTAGTCCCTAGTTCCGTAATTGTTCACGTAATTAGTCCCTTATGCACGTAATTGCCTCATGATTCACGTAATTATGGTCCTAGATCACGTAATTGACTTGAAAGTCACGAAATTGAGGCCTTGATCACGTAACTCTTTGCTTTATCACGTAATTCCCTTGTTGGTCAAGTAACTAATCACGCATTTAACACCTCTTGACCCGTAACTCTTGTATAACACGTAACTTGATACTTACGTGACTTATAGTGCACGTAAGTATGAGGATCACGCATCTAGTTTGTTGACTATCCGAAGAGTTTGTATTCCGTTATATCGATATTCCTATTGGTCACTTCAAAACCCGTATAAAACGTTAAACATTAAGGCATAACCCTACTAGACTTAGAGATACTTAGACATGTTTATTTACGTGATGTATAGGGCACTTAGACGTTGGAGCTTGACGGTATTATAGTATTTCCCGACATATAGAGATTTGGATTGCTTTGCTATACAGTGAGTTATTCGTTGCCCTTTTTACCGCTTTTACATTTTTGGGCATGATTAGCGTTAAACAAATGTATTTTTATGGTATATTATGTATTATGAGTATGTATTATGGTATGTATTTTGGATATGAATGCTTTAGATGATCTCACCCAAACTTGTACCGCCTTTGTGGTAGTACAAGGCCCCGTATACACACCTGTTAGCTGTTAGCCGCCGGTTGTATATATAGCGCTATATGGGTCTAACAAACCCTCATTGTTAACACTATTTGGATGATGGATGCGCCCTGTCCGTGTTAGCAATGTTATGACCGTATTATGGATTATCGAGGACAACCTAGTTTTAGACACTAGGTGGGGTTAGTTGCCAGTATTGTTAAGGTTCAGGTGTATCGTATGTTCCTAGAGCTGATATTCTATCCAGTATGGTATTTATTTTATGGTATGATTATGATATTTTATGAAATGATTATGGTATTTTATGATATAAGTATGAGTATTTTATCAAAAGGTTTTGTAAACCTCACGTATATTTTGAAACATCATTTTCAAAAGACTTATCTTCAAATCTTATCATTTTTGGGTCAAAACCTATTGAAAACTTTTATACTAATATGTTTTCAATTACTATTGCGAATAATTCACCAACTTTATGTTGACGTCGTATTTTAACGCTTTTCAGGGATTTGAGGTTACTTTATGATTGCTATGCTTTGACTGGCTACGTGGATCTTTTGCATGGAGTTATTTTGCTTTATTGAATTCCTTAGTATCCCAAACTCTGTAGCCATATTTTGATATTATTCGGATGATTGTAATAACGTATTTTACTTCAAACTCTTTTATCTATGTTGATTTTGTATGGATTATTTATGTTTGATGTAACCTTTGAATCTCTGATACCGTATACACTGTACACCTCGGTTCCGCCATTTATGCGGGGTGTGACATACTTGCCTGAAAATTCAATCGAATATCGTTGTTACAGTAAAAATTGATCGGAAAAAGGGTCTCCGAAGTTCTATTTTATAGCCAAAAAGGAAACGTTCGTGATTAATTCAGTTTTGATGGCATTAACGAGACATTTAAACGAAACTGTAACAGTTTCAGTTAGCGTAACTGTTAGTTACGTTAGCGTAACTGTTAGTCACGTTAGCGTAACAATTTCTGTTACGTTATTGTTAGTTACGTTAGCGTAACTGTTAGTTACGTTAGCTTAACAGTTTCAGTTACGTTAGCGTAACTGTTCCGAATTAAAGCCAAAAACACCCATCTTTAGGTGTCGATATCTCATTCACCTTAACTCCATTTTGGACGTATAATATATCGTTGCAAAGCCCTTTCTAAGGGCTACACATTCATATTAAATATTCTTCGTAAATATTCAATGTGCATCACTTTATATAGTCCAAAGTTGATGAAAAAATCATGTTTCTATCAACATTTTCCAACAGATAGTTCTAATTTGCTTTCGATAATATCCAAAAAAAAAAAACCCGGGTAAAATCTCAAAATAAACCATGAATTATGCGAGGTCTGAAATTTCTCGGTTGTCACAATTTTAAATTCGACAATGATGTGGCAGTTTAATGAATTATTGGGTCAAACCCACATAAATGGGTAATCACACCCGCTGAAAAAAGACAGCAGTTACCAAAACTGCGAATAACCGTAAGTCAGTTATTTAACAAACAGACACAACCTTTCCTTGAACCGACACAACTCTTGGAAATACCTTTTCGCTATATATAAATTGAATAGGATTATGTAAGAACAATTTGTCAGAAACATGTATATGAAATCGTATATTTGATTATTTGGTTGTAAGAATCGTCAATTCGATCCAACAATCGGTATCAGAGCTTGGCTGATTAACCAAAAATCATCATATACCGAATGTTTCTGCCCAATTTTTTCGAATCAGAAACAACAAAACAAATTGTTGTTAAAATCGCCACAAATCATACCTGATTCTGAAGAAAAAAAACAAATCGATCCATAAAATCGATTCGAATTAGCAAGAAAGCCCCAAGTTTCGTAGCAAGGAACAAATCCCAATTAGGCGAAAACCTAATTTTCGAAGAGATAAATCAAGAGAATCATAAACTACGAATAGATTGTAGTAGCAAGAGGAGAACGATTAAAAACCCGCCAACATAATAAACGGCTGAACACCAGGCAAGAGAAAGACATAAGGGGGATGAGTTACTTCCAAAGAAACTGTGTTAATTCTTAACACACCAAAAGCAAGGATCGGGGTAATACCCACAAAACCAGACGGGCCTTTAAAAAAACCCACACATAGCAACTACGGGCTAAGGCCCATCAGGTATCATTCACTTTTACTTTTATTTTCCTTTATGTTTTACTTTTTTAGGCTTTTGAAAAATAAATATAGGAAAGTAAATAATAAAGGTAAAAGCAATGTTCTAAATAACCCGCCATGAAACCGCCATGTCTCGCCATTTCTCAAGGCTTGGAGTAGCCGCCATGGAGCCGCCATGTCTCGCCGTTTCTCAAGGCTTGGAGTAGCCGACAGGAAATGATGGATAACTTCTTTGTAAAGCTTGGTTACTATATTTTACATTAGTTGTATATTGATATATGAAATTATTAACTTTTTATAATTTATTGGTGTTGATATAACTTAATAATAGTAAAAATATATATAAAAGTATATATAAAATTATAAAATATATTAATTTTTTGCCGCTTTTTCACGCCTTGAAAAACGCCATGTCTCGCCATTTCTTGCAAAGCTTGAGGCTTGCTCATGCCGCCACGCCACGCCTTACGTTATCTATAACCTTGGGTAAAAGTAAATAAGATAAAGTTTTGTATTTTTTAAAAAGAAAAAAAACTGCTTTTAACAAATACAAAACAACAAGATTTTTGGATAGGTGTCCAAAATAAAAAAAAAATAGGTTGTAGCCTAGTCATCAAGATTTTTGGGTAGGAGCCCAAAAATAAAACTAGGTTTTAGCCTAAACAGCAATATTTTTTTGGTAGGATCCCAAAAAATAAAAGTAGGTTGTAGCCTAGTCAGCAAGATTTTTGGGTAGGAGCCCAAAATAAAACGAAGTCGTAGCCTAGACAGAAAGATTATTAGGTAGTAGCCCAAATAAAACTAGGTCGTACCCTAGAACCGCAAGATTACTGGGTTGTAGCCCAAACAAACAAACAACAAGGAATTTAATCACAAATTCTAAACGAGTGGCAAGAGAAACTTCATAGTTTCTAAATAGCAAGAATATTTTGATCTATTGATCAAACACAAGCAAGAAGAAACTTTCTACTCTGTAGCAAGTAGCAGACAATCAAAGCAAGACAGCAAGAAAGCAAGAAAATCATAAACCAACTCGGTTCTGATTATAAATAAGCAAGCATGGCAGACGGAGACAAGAGTAATGACGCATCCAACAGTTCAAACAACAAGAACTATGGAGAATGGCGAAGTAAAGACTTCAACAAAGAAAGTAAGGAAAGCAAGGAAAGCATGAAGTGGTAAGATAATCCAAATGAACGCAGAGCAAGTACAAGTCAAAGAAAACAAGATAAAGGTAAGATCAGCGTTTGTGATTACGTGGGAGAATATTGGGTCAAATCCACATAAATGGGTAATCACACCCGCTGAAAAAAGACAACAGTTACCAAAGCGGCGGTTAAATAACTGTAAATCAGTCATTTAACAAACAGACAACCTTTCTTTGAACCGAAACAACTCTTGGAAATACCTTTTCGCTATGTATAAATTGAATAGGATTATGTAAGAACAATTTGTCAGAAACATATATATGTAATCATATATTTGATTATTTGGTTGTAAGAATCGTCAATTCGATCCAACATGAATTTGACAAGTTCAATGCATTGTAAAAAAAAGAAAAATAGAAAAGAAAAAGGAAAAAAAAAGGTGGATGATATGTTAATTTAATAAGCATATGCATATCCATTGTGGATGCTCCTACACATTTACATGTAACACTCTCTGCGGATAACATTTTTAAATGAGAGAGAATATTGAAATCATAATGTATTCTCAGGCTTTTTACTTAGCAATCTTACACTACAACCATATAGTTTACAATATTAGGTATACTATGCATTAAAACGTGCGATGCACGGTAATTAACATTATAAATTACAATTATTTTGATGAAGAAAAAGGTTTTGCGGACGTAATAGATATAACATCTTGAAATTTTGGCCGGAATAGACAAATCCTCACCGGAATTAGCGGCGGTGGATTTCACCGGAAAAAAGTTATAATTCTCGTATAGCCGGCATTGGCAATGCCGGCTCTTGCCAACTGTGCCTGCCACGTAGACTTTCCACTTATACGTTGCCCAGTCAGATTTGCACTTTCCACAACAGCATTGCACTATCACCATAAACCGGCTTTCCCAACGCCGGTTTATGGCCTTTTCCTGCACAGATTCACGTGCTTTGACTCTCACCTTTGCCGTTGACGAATGAAACCGCGCCACGTGTCAATAACCGGCTTTGCCAAAGCCGGCTTATGAAGCTCTTAAATGTCCACCGTAGCTACCACAATTTCGGGCACACACACACACATACATACACAAACGATTACACACACACAAAAACGCAAAAATCCGGCAATTTCAACCGCAAAACACAAAAATGGCGCAATTTGGACCAACCGCGACCCCCCGAAACAGAAGTTTGCTGTTTTTACAAGACCGTGAGCACCATCGTTCTGCCCGTCTATTTAACGGTTCGCAAGATCCTACCGTTCATATAAAAGCTAGACGCTGTGATTCTGGATTTTGGGACCTCACCGACGATATTCCGGAGCGTGTGAGAAACTGGATAGTTACCGCTGGGTTCGACGGTGTATTAAGCACCGGTTACCATAAAATCGACCCCGCTATGATTACGGCTTTGGTTGAAAGGTGGCGTCCCGAGACGCACACATTCCATTTTCCCACCGGTGAAGCGACAGTTACGTTGCAGGACGTACAAGTTCTTTGGGGTTTGCCTGTAGACGAACCGGTGGTTTCCGGAGTTTGGGAGTGTAAAGGCGTGGATGAGTGGGTGAGTGATTGTTATGGCTATCTTGGGTTTAGGCCAGATGAGAATGAAGTTACTGCTCGTAGAATAACAATGCAGACTCTAGTCGAGGAAATTCGTACTCCCTGTAGGAGCTACAGGAAAAGAGCTAGATGTTATATTTTGGCTCTTTTGGGTGGGCATCTGTTCAGTGATGCAAGGTCGTATGATGTGCCGCTTAATTTTCTTAAAAACATAGACGACCTAACTGAAGGTGGTAGACTTAGCTGGGGCTCCGCAGTGTTGGCCTATTTGTACCGACAACTGTGTATTTTTGCGGAGAAGAAGGATGTGAAAGGTATTTAGAGCCCGTTGATTTTGCTCCAGCTTTGGGCCTGGGAGAGAATACCTCTTATTGCGCCTCGTATAATCCGACGGGTGGGTGTACCAGATATTTATCCTAACTGCGTTGGTAGCAAGTAATATTTTTATCTCTGCATTACATTTTTATTATATTTGTTATTATGATTAATTTAGATTATGATTATTAGAATTAAAATTTTAAATTTTATATTATTTTTATTATATTTATTATTTTATATATTTATTATTTTTATTATATTTATTATTTTTATATATTTATTACTTTTATTATATTTATTATTTTTATATATTTATTATTTTTATTATAAAATTTAAATTTTGATTATTATATTTATTATTTTTATTAAATTTTTACGATTATTATTTTGTATATTAGGTGGCATCGCCAGTTTTGTACCTTTAGTCACACTGCCACATCGGCTAATGTGCTGGTTGCATACCGTGCCGCTTTCACCGCCTTGGAAGAGGGCCAGTTTATTTGGTGTCCTTATACCGATGTACTGAGGGACCTTGTGGATGATTGCACTCGAGACAGCTGGTTATGGGCATACTCTGGATGGCTTGTCTCGTGGTGTGTTGCGGAACCTCATGTACCGAACCGAGTATACAGGCAGTTTGCATTCGGGCAAGGGGTTCCTGAAAGTTTATATATATTTTCAGTTGGAGAGCACAAGAGGAACCACGAGGGTAAGTTTAGCGGGGGACGAGGTACAAACTGGGTAGAGAAGAAGCATGATGAGATAGTGTGTTGGAATGATAGACAAAACCGTGTCCATCATTTTAATGGACCAGCGGGGGGCGGTGTTATATTACATTTAATTTTTTTCTATAATATATTCATATATATATATATATATATATATATATATATATATATATATATATATATATATATATATATATATATATATATATATATGTATGTATTTATACGATATATATTTGTATATTAAATTAATAAATTTAAACTTATTTTGCAGAACGAGACGTTGAGGGAAAGCCACGACCGTGCTCAACGGAACATGGATAGTGGACTGGGGAACAACGCCATGTGGCAGGATTTTGTTCAACTCCCTAATGATGCTATGGGATATGGACATAATCCGGACCGGATGAACTATGGATCGCAACAATTTGTGTTTCCCCCACCTGCGTATTTTCCACGTCCCCCGTCTCCTCCACCCCAATATGGAGGTTAGTTTCAGGGTGGTTGGGCTGGTTCCCGGGCAACAAATTCAGGCAGATGGTGGTGCTTCCCAGTATCAGCAGTTTCAGACTGGTGAGGGTAGTTCGCAGTATCAGTAGTTTCATCCTGGAGGTAGTGGTACACAACAGTTTCAGGCTGGAGGTAGTGGTACCCAGCATGGGCAAGACCTGCTCAATGAGTTGTTTGCTACCCCTACCCCTGGCCCCACCCTTACCCATGACCATACTTGGCTTTCGTTATCACCCAATATTCCTGGGGGTACAGTCCTTGGGTACAACCAGATTTCCAAAGGGACCTTGTACTGACATGGTTGCACGCCGGTCTCAGTTTGCTGATAGTAGCCTGGTTCAGATTCAGTCTTATGGTGATTTTGGGTTTGACCAGCCACCCAACCCACATAATGAACGAGCTGGCCAAGACCAACCTAGAAGATCAAACAGGATCCCTCAACCAACCAAATGTTTCACCGGCAATCGTTTACACGACCACCCTCCCCATCATTAGTACGGTTACCTGTTGTGTTGTATTTCCAATTGTTTGATGTTTTGAATTAATAAAAAGTTATGTTTGTGTTTAATATTTGTTTATATCAATATTTGTTCCGAGTTTTAATATTTGTGTTATATCAATATTTGTTTCATGTTTTAATATTTGTTTATATCAATATTTTTTAAAACATTAAATATTACATAAAAACATATTAATAAAAAACATTTTAATAGAAAACATATTAATAAAAACATATTAATAAAAAACATGACAATAAAAACATATTAATAGAAAACATATCAATAAAAACATACATTAAAAATCATTACAATAAAAACATACATTAAAAACATTACATATTATTAAATATAAAAAAAAATTACATTCTACGTTTTGCGTATAGTATAGTTGCCATCCTTCTCCTGAAATCCACTAGTTGTTCATCGGATACATCAGATGTAAGTACATTTAAGGCTTCACCAGTGAGCACGTAGTGAATAAACATACATACAAACACAACATAGTTCTCCTTATTATCCGGATATTGACTGACATTTTTCGAGTAAATATATGACTCAGACCTAGGAGGAGGTACCGGTTCGGCTGTTGCTCTGATACGTCTTGCAGAGGTATAAAACCATAGTATGTTTTTCGAGTAAAATGATAATAAGTTTTGCATATAAACGGCCGGACTTGCAGATTTATCACGGTCGTAAATGGTCAACTTATTGTCAGCAAGTTTATACTCAATAAGAAACCAATGATTAAGTAGGGTACATATTGGAATAAGGACTGAATCAATGTTTTTCCAGCTTTTGTATGGTTTTTTAAATCCATGAGCTATATCAAAGTTTTTGCTCCAATTTTGATGATTGCAAAAATCTTCATGAAACGATATAGGCACAACTGCATACCTGGTTCTTGTGCGTTGTGTTTCCCTCTCTATTAAATTTCGATGCACCACTTGTGATCGCCTTATCCATGCATCGACATGCTGAAAATAACCGGAAAAAATTAAAGTTAATAAAAAAAATAATAATTGTAAATTACAAACTTACAGTTTCCCACAATGCGTTGTCTTGCGTAAATCCTAACAGAACGCCCCAAAACGTTCTGGACCATTGTACATCTTCTGGTAAAAAACCAATTATACAATATTGGTCTTCTTCGTTCTTTCCTCTGTCTCCTTCAAGGAAAAATTGATCAGCACTTTCAGCTGGTATGATAGCTTGTGAGTTGTTTTCGAAGATGTTGACCGCATCTACATCTTCGTTTAGGTTGCAAATTCGTTGTATAAAGTCATTTTTCTCTTCTACTTGAAGATCAATCCGACTGATCAACTCGGTACATTTGGACGTATTTTACCAGTCTTTCACGCACTGGAGACGAAGGAGGTTGAGATAATCTTGTTCTAAAATTGATAGGTTTGGGTCATCCTGAATTGATTGTATGAGTTGGGTTTTTTCGTTATCAGCTTTCTGGAAACTTTTGATAAGGGAGTTTAGTTTTTCCAGACACTTTTTTATCTTCTTCTATATGTTGGAAAACGGTGTTTAGGATATTGGAGGTAGTGGAATAAGAATTACTGGAAGAAGCCATGCTTATGAGATTGAATTTGTTGCAGGATATGCTAGAGAAATATAATAAGGTGATAGTGTAAATCGGTAGTGTTAGTGTGTGCTATTATTTATAATAAGTTCATATGAATAGTTTTTAATAAGCCGAATTTACAAACACCGACTTTTAATAAAAGGCTGTAAAAGCATTGATTCCACTGACACAATATTTGATAAGCCGGATTTGCCAACACCGGCTTTTATCTATATCTCAAACCTACGTGGCATTTTCACTGGACAAGGTTTAATCTCTGGATTTTCTGTCAGATATTATGACATAAGGTACTGTACGTGAAACAGTGTATTGTTCACATCATACAGACCTTTAATAAAAGCTTTTGATAAGCCGGATTTGCCAACACCGGCTTTTATCCATATCCCAAACCTACGTGGCATTTTCACTGGACAATGTTTAATCTTTGGATTTTCTGTCAGATAT
Organism: Senecio squalidus; assembly: GCA_910822075.1. NCBI lineage: Eukaryota > Viridiplantae > Streptophyta > Magnoliopsida > Asterales > Asteraceae > Senecio > Senecio squalidus. The sequence goes on along the minus strand of CAJVGC010000508.1, from coordinate 41,034,540 downwards.
TATGAGATAAGGTTCTGTACATGAAACAGTGTATTGTTCACATCATACAGACCTTTAATAAAAGCTTTTGATAAGCCGGATTTGCCAACACCGACTTTTATCCATATCTCAAACCTACGTGGCATTTCACTGGACAAGGTTTAATCTCTGGATTTTCTGTCAGATATTATGAGATAAGGTTATGTACTTTATATATATACTACCTATATTAACTCCCAACTCTCACCTCTCATAACTCTTATACAACTCTCACATAACTCTCATACAGAAAGTCTCAAACAACTCTCATTATCCCCAACCATGTCTGAATTTACCACACTCCTTGTTCATCTAGTCCTTGGAAATGAACTTTCATTTCAAGACGGTTACTTGATTGGCGATGCATCATCCCGGCGTATTGTTTTTCCTCTGTACCAGAAGGTCAGCCTTGCTACTTTCAAAGAGACGGCGTACAACAAATTTGCTATGAGCAGTGAATTCTATAAACTTAAACTAACCCTGTGGTACACCTTCGGAGATCATGTTTTTCAGAGCGAAATGGTAGACGATGAAACTTTTGGAAAAATGTATTAATTGAATTCCAACAACCCTCACTATCAAGCACAAATACAAGCACAATTTTTCCCAGTGCTTCAACAAACACAATTTTCCTTTACAGACCAGATGAGGAACATACAATTACACAATCCTCATCAGTCTCAAGATGGGTTTCCATCATCCTACACCGATCACTTTCAACATTCTTCTTATGCTGAACAACCCGAGTTCCCATCAAGGCATGCTGAACAGTATAACGAAGAAGCCCAGAACTCTGATAGTAGTCAACACCATGGCGAACAACAAGCCCCCCCCCCCCCCCCCCCCCCCACCACCAAGACGAAGAGGAACCTTTTGGTGGAAACGACCGTTCTGATGACGATAACGACACTGTCGAGGAATATGCACCGGAAGACTATGCCATTCTTGGAGACGCTTCGGAGGATGAAGGACGGTACGATGAGCTCGTACTTCATCGTGAAGATGATGAAAGGGTCTTGGAATCAGACGCTGGTTTTGTGGGGGAGGAAGAATGGAATCGTCTTCCGTTCAACGAAGAGGACGAAACGGTGGACTACTGGCATGAAGGCGATGACCCACGTGCCGGAGTGTACTTCAAAAACAAGGCACAATTTGTATATGCAATCAGGATATGGTTGCTAAAAAATAATCGGGAAATGTACTTGAATGACTCGAGGCCAGAGGCTTGGAAAGCAATATGCTTCATGTGAGTGGACTGCTAGGGGTTCAAGTAGAAACAGTAGGGGATTATGGAAGCTGGTAGTTTGGAACCCTGCCCACAATTGTGTAGGATCGGTCGTAAGAAATAACAACCGTTCTTTATCGGCAAGCATGATTGCAACAAAAATTGGTCACCAAATCAAGTTGGACCTTACATACAAGGTAAAACACATCATTTCCACTGCCAAGGATACTTGGAACGTGGACGTGTCTTACTGTAAAGCTTGGAATGCCCGTAGAATAGCCATTGAACGGCTCTACGGAACATGGGAGAGCAATTTTGCCGAGCTTCCGAAGTACATTCAGGAATTGGTCTACCGAAACCCCCGATACAATCGTCAACTGGTTACATGACCAAAATGCAAACCCAGACGGTCCAGAAACATTTAGGTATGTATTTTGTAAATTTCCAATAGGATATTATGATATAGTAAAAAGTAAACTGCATATATTGACATATAATAATTTTTATTTGATATGTGAGACACTAATGATATTGGATATAAATTGTTATTTGTGGTAAATTGTATTGAACACATATTGAATAACTTACGCAATCCATATTTGACTTATTTGAACGGATGCATGTGGTCCGTTTCCTTTTGAAACGTGAGTTATTCAATATGTGGACAATGACCATAGAGGCTATTTGCTTTAGGGCTCTTCCAAATTTGTTGCGTAGTTTAATTCTGATACTCATATTAATGATTATAGTCAATTGTTTTGAAAGTAATAAAACAAATTAATATGACTAAAGAATTATGAAACGAACTTTTAATTTATTTTGGACTTTTATACCTTCTATGACCAAGGTTGGGTTCATACCGTAATTTTTTCCTTCGATAGAACGTATTAAATTACAAAATACATTAAAAATCAAACCTTTAAAAACGTAGTTTAATTCTAATACTCATATTAATGGTTACAGTTTTCTTTTTAGGTATGTATTTTGGGCTTTTGGACATGCCATTCAAGCATTCAAGCATTGTATTCCCTACGTAGTTGTCGATGGCACCCATTTGAAAGGAAACTATCGCGGGAAGCTTCTTACAGCCGTGACGAAAAACTCAAACGGGAATATACTTCCTCTTGCTTTCTCCATGGTTGATAATGAATCAAATGAGAGCTGGCGATGGTTTTTGCACAACTTCCGGAATAATGTTGCCGTAGTTCATTCAGATAGAGCCTTGTGTGTGATTTCAGACTGTCATCCAGGTTTGATCAACGCAATGGCTAAAATGGATGACTGGCATCATCGTTACTGTCTAAGACACATAAGGAGTAACCTTATGACGACGTTTAAAGACTACAAGTTGAAAAAATGGTGTTGGCAGGTCGGCACTGCAACTCAGCGGAGAAAGTATAGGTACGCCGTTTCGCAATTGAGAGGGATAAAACAAGAAGCTTAGGATTGGCTGAAAGTAATTGGTCTGGCGAAGTGGACATTGATGCATGATAAGGACTATGTACGTTGGGGAAAAACCACTTCAAACAATGCAGAATCATACAATAATATGATACGCACAATGCGCATGATGCCTATCAAGGCATGTATAGAAGGTACGTTGACCTTACAAGAGCACACTTTGTACAGAACTTCGAGAGATCTAGAGACTGCAATTCACCTCTTGCAACAGCCATGTGGAAAGTCTACAATGGTCGGGAATCATATGCCACTCATCAGGAGGTAACACCTTACAATATCTCAAATGGTGTTTATGAGTGTCGGACAAATGACCCCACAACCATGGGTGGGGAAAACACATACACGTTCACTTTTCCAAAAAAGTCTTGTACTTCTGGAAAGTGGCAAATGCAAAGGTTTGTTTGTTCCCATGGCATGGCTTTTGATGGACACGTGAACGGTCCTACTCGAAGAAACCATGAAGATGCTCCAGTAATGGCTTCGAAATTCTATAGCACAGATAAGTGGAGACGGCAATATAACGCACAACTTCAGCCACTACGGCACATAGACTACTGGAGACAACCGAACTGGACCATCGTGGCGGATTCAAGAATGATAATTACAAAAAGGGGAAGATAGAAACAAAGAAGAATCCGTAACGAAATGGACGAGCCAAGCGGAAGTGCAAGTGGAAGTAGAACCCGAATGTGTAGTGGTTGTGGACAAACAGGTCACAACAACCGCAGCCGGAATTGCCCACGTAACCAACAATAGTGTGTATCGTAACTTCTCCATTCTATATTTTTATGTAATCACTTGTTCATTCTATATTGGGATTAAGAGGGCCATTTCTTACTTTAAGTTGTTATTTTTTTGTGAAAAAAAATTATTTTTTGTCCATTTTGTACATAGCATAAATCATACGAAAAAAACCAGAAAGAATAATTTAACTTTTATAAACTCTAAAACAATAACATATTAACAAAACACAATTTGGAATTTTTCATAAAAATCATTACATTACATACATAATTAAGCCTAAACACTAACACATAACCATTTTCAAAACAAAAAAAACTAACCAAAATGATTTTTTGCCATTTTGTACATAGCATAAAACACACAAAAAAACCAGAAATAATAATCTAACTTTTACAAACTCTAAAACAATAACATATTAACAAAACACAATTTGTAAATTTTCATAAAATCATCAAATTACATACATAATTAACCCTAAACACTAACACTTAACCATTTTCAAAACAAATAAAAAAACCTAAACCCCAAAACCGCCTAACAATACCGGAAACCGCCTTAGAAAACCGCCAAAAATTAAATCAAAAGCCGACATTCCCAATGCCGGCTATTGACACCTTGGATGATGACTGGATATTACGCTAGTGGAAATCCGACGTGGCGGGTGAGTAGGCAAGAGCCGGCATTCCCAATGCCGGCTATACGTGATTTGTAACTTTTTTCCGGTGATATCCACCGGCGCTAATTCCGGTGGATAAAAATCCATTCCGGCCAAAATTTCTAACATCTTTTATGGTGAACAAGAACTTACTGATCGTTATAGAAAAAGTCATCTCGTTTGTATGATAATACAATTTTAAATGTTTAAAGTACCTTCTCGTATAGCGGACGTCTCCTCTCACAACTACCAGGACGTTTTAGAATTCTTTATCACCTATCCACACTCAGTTCATTCATTTCTTTTAGTATATGATTCGTTAGTTTGAAACCAGGAGATAAACTCGTCTGTACGTAAATACAATGACTAAGAGAAAACAGGATTCAACGATTTGGATAATTAGAATCTCCAATCTGCTTTGTTAGCTTGATGGATTGTGTTTTATTGAAGAAATTGTTATAGACATCTATCAGAGAATAGGTTTACCCATAAGGAGTGATCCCCCACTACTTATCGGGATGGAGGACTCCGTTGAATATATCACTTCATGGTTTAAGACGGATCCTCACAAACTGCGGATATTCTCACTATATTGGGTATTGGTGGGATCGGAAAGACATATCTAGCCAAATATGTGTATGATTTACATTGTCGAGAATTCAACCGAAGCAGCTTTATAGAAGATATCAGTAGGAGTTTTGCTAATAGGAATGAATTGCTAAAATTGTAAAGACAGCTTTGTCATGACATTTCAAAAACAAGTCCGATTCCAGTTCATGATGTTTCTAAATACACCTCCATGATCGAGAATGCACTAGCACAGAAAAAGGTGCTTCTAGTTCATGATGATATTGATAATCTGGACCAGTTGAAAGCCTTAGTTGGAAACAAAGGCTTTCATCGAGGAAGCAAAATCAAAATAACAACCAAGTATGCGTCCTTGTCAATGAATTGGGCTCTATTTATGACGAAACTGAAACCCACACATGAGAAGCATGAACTTAAAGGCTTATATGAAAAATCATCACTAGAGCTTTTATGGCATCATGCATTTAGTTGCAACAATCCCAAGGAAGGTTATGAAGAGGTGTCACAAAAGCTTGTCAAGTATTGTGATGGCCATCCACATGCTCTTGAAGTTTTGGGCATTTCTCTACAAGATAAAGACGTATCTTATTGGGAAGGGTGCATACAAGAGCTAAAGACGAAATTATTACCTGAACTTCGTAGAAGAGAGGTATTACAAATGAGCTTTGACTCTTTGCCATGGCCAAAGGATAAGGAATTGTTTCTCCATATTGCTTGCTTTTTTGTCGGAATGGATAAAGATATTTAAGAAACAATATTAAGTGCATGTGATGACGTAAACCCAAAAAATGGGATCCATAATCTCATTGACAGATGCCTTCTTCGTATCGGAGAGTATAACCGGTTAACGATGCATTCACTGATTCAAGAGATGGGAAGAGATGTAGTGCGTCAAGAATCACCTGATCCGGAGAAGCATACTCGATTATGTTGTCATGAGGATTCATTTGAAGTGTTGAAAAACAAGAAGGAAAGAGGCAATTTATACCTATTAGTGGTTTTGTATATACCAAGTCTTTTTTCCATGCATACAACCCTTTTTAATGTAACTGTGCATTCCCTCTCTTCTTAGGGTACGAAGAGTATTAAAGGCCTTGTCCTTAACATGAGAATGCTTGAGAAAGAGAAGTTTCAAGGATCATTTCATATGGAAACAAATGCGTTCAATAACATGGATAATATAATGATACTACATCTTAATTATGTCCAAATAAATCATTTTCATGAGAATTTTCCAAAAAAGTTAACATGGTTGTGTATGCAGGGGTTCCTTATGAAGTCTATCCCTCCAAAGATACCGATGGCCTACTTGGTTGTTAGCGACATGTCATTGTCCGGATCGATTAGATTATGTGTAAACACAACCCATAGTTATGTAGATCAAGATTTATCAAAGAAGTTGCAGGGGAAATAAACACTTTGATATCACAAGTTTTATTGACTAAACGAATATTGTTAAGAAAGAATAAGAACAATAGCGAATATCAGTTATAAGCCTCAATATATTAATCTTGAAAGAATGATCGATATACGTGTTCTTCTTAATACAAGGATCTATGTATATATAGACCTTGAGGCTAACCTAGGAAACAAATTTACAATCACAATTGTATAATAACTACAATTGCTACAAATAAGGAATAGATAGTTACAAAATTATTCAATAATTATCTAATTTGTTCATGCAGTACTAACAGGATACGGACAATAGTAACAGTCTTCAACAGTAACCATCAGTCTTCAGCAGTATTAACCAATACACTTACAGTAGTAACTGGTATACATGCAGTATTAATGAGCAGTAGTAATGAGCAGTATTAATGAACTTGAACTCATTTTTCAAACATTTTAATCCCAATAGTATCCCCCTAAACTTGAACTTTTATTATCATTAAAGTACCAAGTTTCTTTACAGATTAATGATAATTACAAAACTACTCTTTACTGTTATTCCTCTTTGCACCCCTTTCTTCCTTCATCCTCAGCTATTCTTCATTCCTTTGAAGCACCATTATCCAGATCAAATCATTGGCCATTTGAGAGTGTCTTAGAGCAAACAATCTTATAGTGATCATCTCATGCAGAGTGCTGAAATCCAAGTCATACTTCTTTTCAACTAAGTAGAACCGGATTGTTCCTTGTCTTCTGATTATAGAATGTATCCCACATCTTTCATACAGATACCACTTTATTACTGGATCATGTCCTCCTCCTCTACGAAATACACTGCTAACCATCTCAAAAGTGAACATTCCATTAAGCCAATCAAGAGAAAGATCAGTGCCAGAACATGAACCTCTGTTTTGTGAATATTTTCTTACTCCAATTCCATGTAGTCTCACAACATCTTGTCTTGAAAATTCTTTGATCATTCTGTAGAAAGCAGGCATGTGATACTTCTTGTTGTCAGCTCTTGTAACCACATAAGTCGTCTTGTCTTCTCCTCCAACAAACTCCCAATCTATGATTTCTGGTAAATCAACTGCCAAAGGCTCAACATGTATGCCTTCTTCATGAAGAATTAAAGCTGAACTATCATCAGGAGATATCTCTACATCTACTTCTCTCTCCGCTATTGCAGAAGAATCAATTAGAATAAACTGAGTTGGAGCAATGGTTGATTCTTCAAGTGGAACTTTAGCCTGAGTGGTTTCAACTTCAATATTTTCCTTCTCTGCAGTAGTTGATGCCTCCACTCTTTGTTTCTTGCTAGGTTGCTTAAAAGAAATTGACTTCTTCCTTTTCTGCTGCTCAGGTTGAATAATAGGTTAATATTGAAATGGGTTTGGAACTACCTTTCCATCTGTTATCACTCTAGCTCCAACTTCATGAGCTCTTTTCACCAATCTTTCCAATTCACATCTCTCATTTTCTTCTCGTTCAGATAGTCTGACAGCTTCTTCCTTATCATTCTTTCTCTCCTTCTCAAACAATCTAAGGATGTTACCAAAGCTTATGGGGTCCAAATATTTACCACTATACCCTCTGGCCTTCAAATAGTTCACGAAATTCTGCTTGTCAGTTGTTATCTTTTCCTTCTTGATTGTCTTCTTTACTTCTAGCTTAGACTTCTTTGGAGCTTCACTTCTTTGAATCTTGGCAAGTTCTTTATTATACTCGGCAAGAAAATACAGTCTCTCCTTCTCCTCCCTTGCAATCCTCTCAAATTCTCTCCTTTGGAGTTCTGCATGTACCTCCCTTCCAATAGCAGGATCTCCAGACACATCCATTGTTTCAGAAGCCAATTGTAATGCAACAAGCTCATCCATTTTCAATTTCTTGGCCTCTTCAGTTTTCTTTCTATCTTCTTCAATCGACACACCTTTACCTTTGCCCTTTACTGCTAAGTCAGTTGGTTCAACCCTTCTTCCTCCAATATATTGTTGCATAGGTATGTTGAGTTGTCTTGTGTGAGGAGGAATGATTAGAGTCATACCATATCTTGCTGAAGGATCCAGAACATAATTCTCACCCTCAACTACCCTTGCTTCTTCCTCAGTAGGAATAGTCACTCCCTTTTGCTTGGGTCTTTTAGCTTGTTCTGGCTTCCTCTTCTGAATAATATCACTTTTGATCTTCAACAATTCCGCAGCAAGTGTTCTTTCTTCTACTGTAGGTTCTTCAATGATAGGAACAACAGTAGAAATGGTTGTTGTGGTAGCAGTAGTAATAGTTGCAATAGTGGGAAGCACAATAGGAATGGTATCAGTAGTAGTAGGAGAAGCAGTAGTAATAACATTCGGGTAACCGAATTTGAACACCCCTTACGGCCCTACCAATGTTCATATGAAGATCGGAAGTTTAATCTGGTTTGTGAAATTCACTAATAACATTCGGAACTTTTTGTCTTTTAAGACTAACATTTGACCGCTAAACAGAGCTTTTGATCGTCAAACGAAGATGATAGTAGTTAGTGTTAAAAAAAATCCAACGAACAATAATCTATAATATATAATTAATAAGAAAGAGCATAAGTTCTTTTTTGAAACTAAAGTTATTAGTTATAATTATTTTTCTTCACCATATCCTATCACCACCATCCAACCGTAACCATCTTTAGAATTTCATCTCTTCTCCCAAAAGTTTCTCATTTTATTTGTGATACTCGTTATATACTCTTCGTTTCATTCGTATTCAAAGTCTTACCTATCATATATTCCAAACCATCGGAAAACCACCCCACAACCACGACGTTCATACCAACACTGATTTGCCATAGCTCCATCCCACTCCCGACGACGACGTTATACCGACATTGATTCGTCGGTAGTAGTTAACTAATTTATGTATTTATATGAAAATATTCAAAATTCTGATTAGAAATATGTATTGTAATTTCAAATAAATAAATAAAAAAATAAAAAAAAATTAAAAAAAAAAATTAAAATTTTTGTATTGTTCAAATAATCGAAATTTCCTAAAATTTCGGATACCCGGATTTCAGGAACTTAAAATTTCGGTTCGGATTTCGGATAGCCAAAATCACTATCCGAAATTAGGATACCCAAATATCCGGGGTTCCGAATTTGAACACCCCATACGGCCCTTCCAATGACGTTATGGAGATCAGAACTTTAATCTAGTTTGTTAAATTATAACATATTGGAACATGTTTTTTTTGTCTTTGAAGACTAACATTTAACCGCTTGTTCGAGCAGTGGTTGTCAAACACGAGTCAACCTTAGATCTCCTGTGATGATCACAGTGCAAACCCAGTAAGTTCTTGACGAACCTACGGTGATCAAGGTTGAAGGTGAAAGCAAGAGTATATGAACTTTGTTTAAGCTTGTGTGTGTGTGTGTTGAAGTGAAAGTGAGAGTCGACCATCATTAGACTATGTATTTATATTACCAGTTTCAAGCATAGGGAACGTCCATCAATTAATGGCGATCATGAATACTTAAACTGCCATAATAATCAATTAGTGGTATACTAATCGTCTTTTACTTTATTACTGTTAAGATGCGACGTCTCACAATCTAAGACAACCTGACAGGCGGTGCTTGGTAAATGATGACAGCCTGACAGGCGATGAACGCCTGTCATGCGATGACAGCCTGTCAGGCGACTGACAAGCGATAGGTGATGACAGCCTGTAACAGCCTGACAGGCGATGAAGGCCTGTCATGCGACTGACAGGTGATGACAGCCTGTCAGGCAATGGTATACAGGCTGTACAATCTTGACAGCCGTGTCTTGCTCAATGGGCTTGCTTGTAGCAGAAGGTTTTAAACAATAAAAAAGCCCATGTTAGTATTTAGGTTTTAGGGATTACCTATATATATGGATAGGGTAATCCCTACTAACCTCATCATGCCCCCGAGTTAGGATTTGTCAAAATAACAGTTTTCAAGTCGTAACTACTCATTATCTCGTAAGTCTGCGGTCCTTTTTTTTTTTTTTTTTTTTTTTTTTTTTGCGATCGAGCTAGAGTGCCGAGTGATGATCGAGCAAGACGCAGGCCCCGGTACCGGCAGTTTAGGCCCGGGTACCGGGAGTTGGATCGAGCAGGCGCACGGAGTTTGATCGAGCAAGGGAGGCCCCGGTACCGGCAGTTTAGGCCCGGGTACCGGGAGTTTGATCGAGCAGGGGGAGGCCCCGGTACCGGCAGTTTAGGCCCGGGTACCGGGAGTTTGATCGAGCAGGCGTAGGCCCCGGTACCGGCAGTTTAGGCCCGGGTACCTGGAGTATTAGCTGAGTACCGGGAATATTCGGGCGAGTACCTGGAGTTTTGGGCGAGTCCCGGGAGTTCTAGGCGAGTCCCGGGAGATTTAGCCCGGGTACCTGTTTGATGATCGAGCATTACCGGTGGCATCGAGGAACTTGGCCTGGTGTACCGGGAGCGTAGCCCAAGTACCGGGAGGTTAGCCCGGATACCGGGAGTGTAACCCGTGTACCGGCAGTTTATCCCGGGTACCGGTATTTTTAGCCCGGGTACCGGCGGTTTTAGCCGGGTACAAGCTGGTTTGATGTTTTTAGTAGTATGCTAAACCTTCTAACTGTAGTTGTTTGTCTTTTTGCAGGAGTAATTGGTTGTTTGTGTTAGGAAGCTATCATGCAGGTATGTGACTTACTTGTCCTTTGCATTCATTTGTTTGCGCCTGCTAGCAATAACTGATGTACCGTGTTATTTATTAGGCATACCATAGTTATCTTTGTTTGACATGGGGGAGCCAGTGTCAGTAAAAGAAGTGCTCTCAGTTGATCGTAGCCTTAGCAGAATCGATGACAAAATGCTAGAAAGACTTAAGGAAGTGTACCCATGCCTTAGGAAATATAATGCTATCGTACCTAGCGAACACCAACGAGCCAATACTCCTCCGAAAGGAAAAGTAGCCCTTTATATCCATTACCTTTCCCATTGCAATTTTAGATTGGCTGCCACCCCTTTTTACCTGAATGTGTTGAATTATTACAAGCTGGGATTTGCACAGCTACATCCGGTAGCTTGTTCAAAAGTCCTGACTTTTGAGATGTTGCTGGTGGCAATGGGAGTAAAACCAACAGTGTCTTTGTTTAGGAAATGCTATAAATTGACTAAATCGAATGATTGGTATTCTATAGAGGTGAGAGGTAGGAAGCAAAAATTCATTCATGATTGTGCGACTAGTCATAGGAATTGGAGATATAGGTATGTGTTTGTTGATACGGCTTTTAGAAATATTTGGGCTAGTAACCTGGTTAATTGGAAAACTGGGCTTGATAAGGACATAAACGAGCTTCCAAATCTGAAGCCTCCTAGCGCAAGGTTGTGTAGGCAGATTTTACGAAAGACAATTAAGTTTAGGGTGTATGAGGAAGGTGCTTTGGTGTTGGCTGGTATTTCGGATAACTGGGATGAAGGAATGAAGCCTGTGATAAGGGACTCGGAGACTGGGAAACGTGGGTTCCTACTGTTACTTCGACATACTTTTATATTATCTTTTTGTATATACTGATGTATTGTATGTTTCCTTGCAGCTATGAGTTTGACGGATTTTATGACGGGAGATCCTGATTGTATGGAGTATGAGATTGAAACTCATCCTGCTGATGTTATCCCTGGTGCACAAGAACCTGGAAGCACCTCTCATTCTAACTCAGCAGGGGTGCACTTGACTTCAACCACTGATGTTGTATCAAACACCACTCCAAGTAAGTACACGAACTTTATACATATGTATTTATCATGATAAATATATAATCATTTTTTTTGCTTTTGTTTCACAGGGGCTGCTAGAAATGAAAAGTCGACATCACATGCTATTTCTAACACTGATAACGATGACGAAACAGGTAACATCGTAATTATAGCCATTGCCGACTTATTACCCGTTGCTTAATGTTTTTATTATAAACATTCAGAGGAGTTTAATGATTTGGGAGCAACGTCCCTTCCAGATCCCAGGTTGGATGGTCGAGATATGTTAGGATTGGGCAAACGGGGGACGAGCTTAGATCTGAGTGATTATGACATCCCTTCGTCGAAAGTGCCAAAATTGTCCTTTCCCTCTAGTTTGCCCTCTGATGCCACCCTGGTTACCAAAGCATGCGGAGCTAACACGACATTTGGAAAGACCTCTAACATGTTTGGAACGATCAGTTCTTCTTCTGGATCTACGATGCTACCATCTAACCAAAGCTTTGGCGTGGCGCAGTGTTCCAACTTGCAATATACTACCCTGCCTCTTGCTACCGGATCTATAAGCAAAAGTACAGGGGGTTTAATTAATGCAGCGGATGTAAATATGTTCAATAGCTTTATGGAGTACGTCAGACAGGTTGTAAGCAATGAACAGGGGGAATTAAAGAAGTCTTGTGCCGAGTTGCAGGTACAACTAGACAATAGCAAGGAGGATATTATCTCTCTAAAGAAAGATCTAGTGTTTGAACAGGCTGAAGCTTGTCGTTATCAAGGGGAGGTGCGTGTGCTGACTGAGAAAGTGTCCCAACAAGGGATAAATTTATCTAAGGTTGAGACGGAGAAACATGAAATGTCAGCAGCCTTGAGTGCCCGGGAAGAGCAGTTGGCTCTGAAAGAGGAACGACTACTTGAAAAAGATGCTGAGCTAGAGATTGAGAGGCAAGCGATTGTCAAAATGCGTGCAGAGCTCGATGTTGCCGTGCAAAAGAGAAAAGATTTGGTTGCTGCGTTGCCTCAGCTATTTGATTTGATGCTTAAACATCCTGATGTTGCTAAAGTTTTGAATGATTTCAACCGCGCGTCTCATATCTTTGGAAGACATGTTGCCAGCAAGAAAGTAAAGGATGCACTCCCCGATACTCCCTTGGAGGTTTTGCCTCATTTGGATCCTGCAACACATGCCCACATGGCTCGTGCAAGCGAGGTATTTGTAGAGAGGGCTTTTCCCATTATGAGTACCCTTGTGCAAGATTTGGAGTTGTCACTTGCAGCTATCATTGACTTATTGTCAAAACAGGCGCAACCGCAACCTTAGTTTCTTTATTCGTGCATTTGATATGTTATGACTTGGTTTATTTTGTGATTGGATTATGGCCTTGTAGGCTTTGAATGATTGTGTGGAATTTCTATGGTTGAAATTATTTGTTTTCTTTCTATGCGTGTACTTTGCTATAGAAATTATGTCTGTATTTGTTGGTTAACCGTTGAAAAAATGTTTTACTCGCGAGGATGTCGCTTCCAAGTAGGAAGAGCTTATCTTTTATCAAATAGATTAAAAGATGAAAATAAATGCATGTGTATGAACCAAGCAAAATTTGTCTGACTTGGCGTGATATATTGAACTATGTTCTTGACTATGTCATTTGTGCATGCATGTGTTGTAACATTGTACATAAGGAAAAGTGTTATTTTATTGATGTATTGAATAACAGTTGGGATACATGATCAAACCAAATTATTAAACATAACACTTCTTCAAGTTCATGGCATTCCATGTCCTGGGAATAGCTTGCCCGTCAAGATCTGACAGGGTGTAAGATCCATTGCCATGTGTTGTGAGCACTTGATAAGGTCCCTCCCATGTAGGGCCTAGTTTGCCTTGGCTTTCCACCCTGCTGGCCTCATTTTTCCTCCACACCAAATCGCCTGGATGGAATGAGAGATGGTGAACTCGCTGATTGAAATACTTTGCCATATGCCTATGACTGGCGGCTTGCTTGATGAGAGCAATCTCCCTGCGCTCTTCCACGATGTTTAAGTTTTCTCGCAGGGCCTCCTCATTAGCTTCCGGGTTAAAGTCCATGACCCTTCTTGTCGGATGAGTAATTTCTGGAGGAATAACTGCCTCAGTACCATAAACCAAACTGAAAGGTGTTTCAGATGTAGTTGTACTAGGTGTAGTTCTATGAGCCCAGAGGATACCTGGTAATAGATCTGACCATACTGCTTTGCGCCTGCCCAACTTTGCTTTGATTGCTTTGACGATAGCTTTGTTCATGACTTCTACTTGGCCATTGGCCTGGGGATGTGCGACTGACGTAAATTTTTGTTGTATGTTCATGTCAGAGCACCAAGTTTTGAAGGGGTTTTCTACAAACTGCCTGCCATTATCACTGACCATGACATGTGGTACCCCAAACCTGCAAATTATATGTTCCCATACAAAATTGATAACTCGCTTTCCTGTGATAGTTGCCAAGGGCTTTGACTCTATCCACTTCGTAAAGTAGTCAACAACCACAATGAGAAACTTGACATTGCCAACACCAGGTGGAAATGGCCCGACAATGTCAATCCCCCATTTATAAAATGGCCATGCAGTAGTAACGGGGATAAGGTCTTGCTTCGGCAATTTGGTGACAGAAGCATGCTGCTGACAGGCTATACACTTTTCGATTTCATCCCTTGCATCTTGATGCATTGTTGGCCAAAAGTATCCCAATCTCATGATTTTACTAGTGACAGAGCGTGGTCCAGCATGCAGGGAGCAACTCCCGCTATGTACAGCTTGAATAATATTTTTTTGCCTGTATTGGGCCAACACAGCGTAGATGTGGTCCCAAGTAAGATTTCCGAAACAGGCGATTGTCCACCAACGTGTACATTGGTGACTTCATACGTATTTTTCTTGCTAGCTGTGGATCGGCTGGTAGTACGTCATGTTTGAGGAAATTGAAGATCGGGGTCATCCAACATTCTTCTTCTGTAACAGCAGTAACCTCCTTTGGTCGTGTAATGGATTTTTCGTTCAAGATCTCCACCAGCAGGTCTTTTTTGAGATGGGCGAAGGCAGATAAGCCAACTTGCTCAGTGCATCAGGCCAACTTGTTACGATTTCTGGGCACCTGCTCAATGGTAAACTTTGTAAATTCGGAGATTACCTTTCTAGTCTCTTCCAAGTATAGTTGCATGGAGGTTTGGTTGGCACGAATGCTCCATGACTTGATTAGCAACAGTTAGAATCTACGAATGCAGATATGCTCTTCACCCCCATCTTTCTAGCGATTTTCAAGCCTGCTAACAAAGCTTCATACTCTGCTTCATTGTTAGTTGTGGGAAACTCAAAGTTGAGAGCATAATTATATTCAATTTATTGGGTCTGTAAGAGGAAACCAGCTCCAGATCCCTCCAAGTTAGAGGCACCGTCAGTGAAAAGGTCCATGGTTATCCTCCTCTGTCTTGTTTTTCCTTGTCTTCACCATCTACCTCTGCAAGGAAACTCAGCCAAGATCTGACCTTTCATTGAAGTTCTGGGATGGAATGGAGATTTCATGTTCTCCCAACTCGACTGCCCAGCCCACTTAGCTAAGCGTCCCGACACCTCGGGTTTTCCGAGTATCTGCTAATTGGTTTGTCTGTTAAGACATGAATGGGGTGAGCTTGAAAATACGTCGCAAACCGCTAGCCGCATGTACCAAAGCAAGGGCTAATTTCTCCATGCATGGGTAATTTATTTCTGGCCCTTTCAATGCCCGACTGACAAAGTATATTGGCATCTGAGTCGACCCGCGTTGTGCCGTCATAACTGCACTAATACATTCCATAGAAGCGGCCAGGTAGACCACTAATGTTTCTCCTGGTACAGGAGCTGTGAGCGTAGGCAGGGTGGTCATGAACTTCTTTAGCTCTTGAAATGCGGACTCTGCTTCAGGTTTCATGCAAAATCTTGTTTCCTTATACAGCCTTTCAAAGTGTTAAAAAAGGGGAGGGACCGGTCACCGGTCTTTGAAATGAATCGGCTGAGCGCTGCTAACTTACCATTCAAACTTTGCACTTGATTTTTGGTGGATTGGGAGACCATGTCCAAACAGCCTGTATCTTCTTTGGATTAGCCTTAATACCCCTTGGCGTGATAATGTTGTCCCAGGAATTTACCCCTCTTCCATGCCAAAGCTGCATTTGGAAGGGTTAAGCTTCATATTGAATCTTCCGTAGTGGCTCGAAAGTTTCCTGTATGTCTGCCAGCATGATATCCTCCGCTTTGCTTTTGATGACAAGTGTCAGCGACATAGCTCCACATTTCGTCCATCTGATCCTTGAATGTCTGATCAATCAAGCGCTGGTATGTTGCCCCTGCAATTTTTTAGACCAAATGGCATTTTTTGGAAACAGTAGATGCCCTGGTCTTGTATGGAAAGCTATCTTGTCCTCGTCACTGCGCTTCATGTGGATCTGGTGATAAACCCTTGTAAAGCGTCTAAAAAACACTTCCAGCCGGAAACCATCCAAGGACTCTACCTTCCAGTCGATCTCTGGCAGCGGGTAGTTATCCTTTGGACATGCTTTATTGATAAAATCGACACATAACCGCCATGACCATCACCTTTCTTGACCATGACCGGGTTAGCAATCCAAGTCTGGTACTTTACCTCCCCGACTATGCCGCTTTCTACCATCTTGTTGACTTGTTCACATGCTGCTTTGCTACGATCGATGGCAAGCCCGCGCTTTTTTTGCTTGACTGGAACAATGTTGGGATTGGCATTCAGGGCGTGCTCGGCAAAAGCTCTAGGAATACCTGTCATATCAGAAGTCTGCCATGCGAAAACATCGAGGCTTGATTTTAACAAGCTAATGAGCTTTCTTTTTATCTTGGACTCTGAACCTTCTGTTTACCCCTCTGGTGGCCGATAGTCTGAACAAGCGCCTTGCCTTGGGGTCTCTACTTGCTTGCATCTTGTGGCCAGGACATCTGCCCCCTGATAGCTAGCAAACTCCTGATGGTGTAGGAAACTTCACCATGCCATGTATAGTGGAAGGGTATGGCTTTGAACTTCTCTAGGATTTCTGATGGGGCGTTGACAATGGCAAAATCTACCATTTCAATCCTATATTGTGGATATTCGCCCATATCATTGGTAAAGTTATTTCTCCGGCCA
>CAJVGC010000508.1:40999788-41017467 GCA_910822075.1 Senecio squalidus | reverse complement strand
TTTTTGTTGTTGTTTCTGATTCTAACAAATGTATGTGACGTTCGCGAATTTTGTGACATTCGCGAATTTCTAGGTATATTTCTATCGTTCCGTATTCGTTTTATTTATTTATGCTCGTGTTTTGACCCTATTGTATTTCTTTTATGATTTATCGTATTCGTATTTTATGAGTATCGTATTCGTATTTCTCGTATTTTATTAGGTATCGTATTTGTATTTTATGCGTATTTACGTTTATAGGGTATATATTATGTGATTCGAATCATTATGTCGGGAACGTATAGTCTTAAGTGCCTTTAGTATAAGTCAAGTATGCTCTTATGATAAGTTTAGGGGAATTATGCCTAAATTATACGATTAAGATTAACGTTTAAAAAGTATTTCATTTTTAATCCTTTCGGAAATTTTATTACAAAACTAGTCCTATGGGGAATTTTATTACAAAAACCATCCTTTACCAACTTTTTGTCTTATCTAGATCTGAGTTTTTGTCATTTTCTATCATTTCACCTACCCACTCTCTCTCTCTAAAAACACACACAACACACACACATAAACCCTCCTCCTTCTCTCTAAATTTTCCGGCGATCCGACCGTTGAAATCCAAATCCGAGAGTAGATTATTGTTCACCATCATCACCTCTATCTATCCTCCGAATTTCATTTCGATCGGGTAAGTATTTCTTGGTTTTAGTTTTAAACTTTGTTATTTTGATTCAATACCGAAAATACCACTTTTCACCGTCAAAACTTGGATTTTATTTAAGATTATTGTTCCTAATCGTATTCTGGACATAGGGTTCCAATATGGGATCAAATAGATGCCTAAAACACTCAGAAATCGAATCCCGAATGTTATTTTTCGTGAAAATCCAGTTACGGCACGTAACTGTGATTACGTGCACGTAACTGATAAATTTCGCACGTAACAAACACCCCTGATCACGTAACAAATGTGTTACGCACGTAATTATGTATTACGTGACTTGTGAGTCACGTAACAAACACCTTGTTCACGTAATTCCTTCCTCGCGACTTGTTACGCACGTAATAGTTGTGTTTGTCACGTAATTATACTTATGGCTCACGTAATTGTTGTTTGTTCAAGTAAGTCTTCACTCCTTCACGTAATTAGTCTTATTAATCACGTAACTCATCAATTACGTGACCCCTATGTCACGTAATTGTGCCTTGATGATCACGTAAGTGTTGTTTACCAAGTAATAGACCCGTAACCTTGTTCCTTGCACGTAACAAGCGTCATAACACGTAATCTGATACTTACGTGACTTGTAGTGCACGTAAGTATGAAGATCACTAGTCTGCTGATTTTCCGAAACGTTTGTATTCCGTTATATCGATATTTCTATTGGTCATATTAAACCTGTATAAAACGTTAATCATTAAGGCATAACCCTACTAGACTTAGAGATACTTAGACATGTTTATTTACGTGATGTTTAGGGCACTAAGACGTGGGAGCTTGACGGTATTATAGTATTTCCCGACATATTGTGATTTGGATTGCTTTGCTATTCCGTGAGTTATTCGCTGCCCTTTTTACCCCTTTTACATTTTTGGGCATGATTAGCGTTATATAAATATTTTTATGGTATATTATGTATTATGAGTATGTATTATGGTATGTATTTTGGATATGAATGCTTTAGATGATCTCACCCAAACTTGTACCGCCTTTGTGGTAGTACAAGGCCCCGTATACACACCTGTTAGCTTTTAGCCGCCGGTTCGTATATATAGCGCTATATGGGTCTAACAAACCCTCATTTCTAACACGATGGATGATGGATGCGCCCTGTCCGTGTTAGTAATGTTATGACCGTTTATTATTATCGAGGACAACCTAGTTTGAGACACTAGGTGGGGTTAGTTGCCAGTATTGTTGAGGTTCAGGTGTACCGTATGTTCCTAGAGCTGATATTCTATCCAGTATGGTATTTATTTTATGGTATGACTATGGTATTTTTATGAAATGATTATGGTATTTTATGGTATAAGTATGAGTATTTTATCAAAAGGTTTTGTAAACCTCCCGTATATTTTGAAACATCATTTTCAAATATCTTATCTTCAAATCATAACATTTTTGGGTCAAAACGTATTGAAACTCTTATCCTATTATGTTTTTATTTACTATTGCGAATAATTCACCAACTTTATGTTGACGTCGTATTTTAACGCTTTTCAGGGATTTGAGGTTACTCTATTTTGATGCTATGCTTTGTTGGCTACGTGGATCTTTTGCATGGAGTTTATTTTGCTTTATTGAATTCCTTAGTATCCCAAACTCTGTAGCCATATTTTGATATTATTCGGATGACTGTAATAACGTATTTTACTTCAAACTCGTTTATCTATGTTGATTTTTGTGACATTCGCGAATTTCTCGGTATATTTCTATCGTTCCGTATTCGTTTTATTTAATTATGTTCGTATTTTGACCCTATCGTATTCCTTTTTATGTTTTATCGTATTCGTATTTTATGAGTATTGTATTCGTATTTCTCGTATTTTATGGGTATCGTAATTGTATTTTATGTGTATTTACGTTTATCGGGTATATAGTATGTGATTCGAATCTTTATGTCGGGAACGTATAGTTTTAAGTGCCTTTAGTATAAGTCTAGTATGCTCTTATGATAAGTTTAGGGGAATTATGCCTTAATTATATGATTAAGATTAACGTTTAAAAAGTATTTCATTTTTAGTCCCCTCAGAAATTTTATTTCAAAACTAGTCCTACGGGAGAAATTCTATTACAATTTTAGTCCTATTCAGATTTTTATTACAAAAATCGTCCCCCACCAACTTGTTTGTCCTATCTAGACCAGATTATTTGTCCTTATCCTCATTATTTCACCTACTCACTCTCTCTCTAAAAACACACACAACACACACACAAAACCCTCCTCCTTCTCTCTAACTTTTCCGGCAATCCAACCGTTGAATTCCAAATCCGAGACCGGATTATTGATCACCATCATCATCTTCATCTATCCTCCAAGTTTCATTACGGTCGGGTAAGTATTTCTCCAATTTAGTCTTAAACTTTGTTAATTTGATTCAAACCCGAAACTACCACTTTTCACCGTCAAAACTTAGATTTTATTGAGGATTATTGTTCCTAATCATATTCTGGACATAGGGTTCCAATTTGGGGTCAATTAGACATCTAGAACACTCAGAAATCGAATCCCGAGTGTATTTTTCGTAAAAACCCAGTTACATGCACGTAACTGAGTTACATGCACGTAACTGATTTCCCTTGCACGTAACAAACACCCCTGATCACGTAACAATATTGTTACGCACGTAATTGTGTGTTACGTGACCTGCAAGTCACGTAACAATCATCATCCTCACGTAACTCTTACATAATTACACAACTAGTCCCTTTATCGCGTAATTGTTCACGTAAGTAGTCCCTTGTTCACGTAATTAGTCCCTTATGCACGTAATTGCCTTCTAATTCACGTAATTGAAGTCTAAGTCACGTAAGTGACTTGAAAGTCACGTAATTGACTCATTATTCACGTAACTATGATCCTTATGTTCCGTAACTTCTTGTTTTGTCCCGTAACTCTTGTATAACACGTAACTTGATACTTACGTGACTTGTAGTGCACGTAAGTATGAGAATCACGTATCTAGTCTGTTGACTTTCCGAAACACTTGTTATTCCGTTATATTGATATTCCTTTCGGTTATTTTAAAACCCGTATGAAACGTTAATCATTAAGGCATAACCCCACTAGACTTAGAGATACTTAGACATGTTTATTTACGTGATGTATAGGGCACTTAGACGTTGGAGCTTGACGGTATTATAGTATTTCCCGACATATAGAGATTTGGATTGCTTTGCTATACTGTGAGTTATTCGTTGCCCTTTTTACCTTTTTATACTTTTTGGGCATGATTAGCGTTAACAAAGGTATTTTATGGTATATTATTATGTATTATGGTATGTATTATGGTATGTATTATGGTATGTATTTTGGATATGGATTCCTTTAGGTTAGCATTACCCAACTTGTTCCGCCTTTGTGGCAGAACGTGGCCCCGTATACACACCTGTTAGCTTTTGGCCGTCGGTTGTATATATAGCGCTATATGGGTCTAACAAGCCCTCATTGTTAACACTATTTTGGATGATGGTGTGCCCTGTCCGTGTTAGCAATGTTATGACCGTATTATTGATTATCGAGGACAACCTAGCGTAATGCACTAGGTGGGGTTAGTTGCCAGTATGTATTGTTGAGGGTCAGGTGTATCGTATTTACCGAAGGCTATTATTCTATCCAGTATGGTATTATTTTATGAACTGAGTATGGTATTATTTTATGAACTGAGTATGATATTTTTATAAATTGATTATGGTATTTTATGTATCAAGTATGAGTATTTTATCAAAAGGTTTTGTATACTTCACGTATATTTTTAAAACATCATTTTCAAATGACTTATCTTCAAACCGTATCACTTTTGGGTCAAAATGTATTGAAACCTTTCTACTATTATGTTTTCAACTACTATTGCGAATAATTCACCAACTTTATGTTGACGTCGTATTTTAACGCTTTTCAGGGATTTGAGGTTACGCTTTTTGTTGATATGCTTTGCTTGGCTACGTGGATCTTTTGCTTGGAATTTGTTTTGCTATTGTAATTCCTTAGTATCCCAAACGCTGTAGCCGTATTTTGATATATTCGGATGACTGTAATAAGTATTCTCTTTCAACTCTTTATCTATGTTGACTATGTATGGTTTATTTATGTTTGATGTAACCTTTGAATCTCAGATACCGTATACACTGTACACCTCGGTTCCGCCATTCTATGCGGGGTGTGACAGAAGTTGGTATCAGAGCCAATGGTTATAGCGAACTAAGTGACCTTACGGAATCACTTAGACTATGACCTAGGCTTTTGGACCTATCTGATTTACCTTATGTGCGCATTTCTTCCTTTTGTGGGCCTGTATGTGATTCGTATGCTTTATGTGCTTTGTTTTGCGTTTTATGCTTTGAGGCCTGCTCGTTTTAGTCGCACATCCGGTTATCGTTCTTATTTATTCTGTTCGACTTTCGTAGAAGATGCCGCCTAAGAGAACTTCTACTAGGTCTACTCCTGCCGTCACTGCTCCGAGAAGGTCGGCAAGGCGAGGTCGCGCCAGTACTAGAGCGGGTGCTACTGCTCAGAATACCAGTGCTGTCCCCAATGCTAATGCCACTACTCCGAACATCAGTCAATTGATTGCGGAGCAGATTGCAGCGGCAATACCCGTGATCGTGGCACAACTTAAGGGTACTGAAGATGCGGTTGATATTGCTGATCGGTTGACCGCAAGTGCGATTCGAGGTGGTACTCTCCAGCCAGTTGCGAGCCGAAGAGATGCTGGTAGACATGAAAGGAGAGATATGGGTAATTCGAGGAAGAAAAGTCGTGGTCATGATCAGAGACCTCAACTTCCTCAGGTGTATGCGTCGACGGGTTCTGGAGCTGGTTATCAGGGCGTGCGCCCTAAGTGTGGTACATGCGGTAGTGCGCATGCGGCGAATGTGGCGTGTTGGGTGTGTAAACGCTGCAAGAAGTTAGGCCACACTGAGCAGTTTTGTAAAAAGGTTACTGGAGCATGTTTTGAGTGTGGAGAAATAGGTCACCGTCGTCATCAGTGTCCCAAACTTAAAGCACCTACTCCCCTTCCTACTCATGGTGCTGGTACTAGTGCAAGAGGAAATCCTGCTAAGAGCCGAGCTTTCGCCATGGAATCTTCTGAAGCTCATCAGGATCCCACTGTTGTCACTGGTACATTTCTTGTCGATGATTATCTTGCTTTTATTTTGTTTGATTCGGGTGCCGATAGAAGCTTTATATCTAGTGATTTCCGCCCCTTAGTAAACCGTGCTTCTAGTCCTTTAGAGCCTGCTTATGAAGTAGAAATAGCTGATGGTATATGTGCTTGTGTTAGAGAAGTTATTCGTGATATTCCCCTCGTATTAGCCGATATTCCTTTCTCCATTGACCTTATTCCTATGAAACTCGGTAGTTTCGACGTCGTAGTCGGTATGGATTGGTTAGCGAAGCATAAAGGCGAGATAGTTTTTGTTATGAGAAACTTATTCGTATTCAGAAGCCGGATGGAGATCAGTTGATTGTACACGGAGACAAGTCTGGGAAACGTCTTAAAGTCATTTCAAGTTTGAAGGTTCGCGAGTATGTCCGTCGAGGTTGTTCTTTATATCTCGCTCATTTGGTGAAGAAAGATTCTACAATAAAGATTGATGGTGTACCGATTATTCGCGAGTATTCTGACGTTTTTCCCGACGATTTACCTGGAGTCCCTCCCCAGAGACAAACCGACTTTCGTATTGATCTTATTCCTGGAGCAGCGCCTGTTGCTAAAGCTCCGTATCGTTTGGCTCCTTCCGAGATGCTCGAGTTGTCGAAACAAATTCAGGAACTGGTCGATAAGGGTTTTATCCGTCCTAGTTTCTCCCCGTGGGGTGCTCCTGTTCTCTTAGTTAAGAAGAAGGATGGCTCCATGCGTTTATGTATTGATTATCGGGAGTTAAACAAGCTGACTGTGAAGAACCGTTATCCCCTTCCTCGTATTGATGACTTATTCGATCAACTTCAGGGTTCTTGCTTTTTCTCTAAGATCGATCTTCGCTCTGGTTATCATCAGTTGAGAGTTCAGGAAGATGATATACTTAAGACCGCTTTTCGTACTCGGTATGGTCATTATGAGTTCATGGTGATGCCGTTTGGTTTGACAAACGCCCCTGCAGCATTCATGGATCTAATGAACCGTATTTGTCGTCCGTATCTTGACAAATTCGTTATCGTATTCATCGACGACATTCTTATCTATTCCCGAAGTCGCAAGGAACATGAAGAGCATTTGCGTCTTGTTCTAGAAGTGCTTCGAAAAGGAAAAGTTGTATGCAAAATTCTCTAAGTGCTAGTTCTGGATATCCGAAGTTCAATTCCTTGGCCACGTAGTTAGCGCGAAGGGTATTCACGTTGATCCTGCTAAGATTGAAGTTGTTAAAAGTTGGGTTGCACCAAAGTCACCGACCGAAATCCGTTCATTTTTGGGTCTTGCTGGGTATTATCGCCGATTCATCGAGAACTTCTCAAAGATCGCTTCACCTATGACCAAGTTGACATAGAAGAGTGAACCATTCGTTTGGGGTTCCGATCAGGAGAAAGCCTTTCAAGTATTGAAGCAGCGGTTGTATGACGCTCCTATTCTTAGTCTGCCAGTTGGTTCCGAGAATTTTGTTGTTTATTGCGACGCTTCGCACAAGGGTCTGGGTTGTGTGCTTATGCAGAATGGTAAAGTTATAGCTTACGCTTCGCGTCAGTTGAAAATCCATGAGCAGAATTACACGACTCATGATCTAGAATTGGGAGCCGTCGTATTCGCATTAAAGATTTGGAGACATTATCTGTATGGGACCAAGTGTACTGTATTTACCGACCACAAGAGTCTTCAGCACATATTCGATCAGAAGATGCTGAACATGAGACAACGGCGCTGGGTTGAGTTATTGAACGACTATGATTGCGACATTCGCTACCACCCTGGTAAGGCGAACGTTGTTGCTGATGCACTAAGTCGTAAGGAAACAGTCAAACCAGTCCGTATTCGTTCTATGGTGATATCTACTCAGACGAGCTTGAAGGCTCGGATTATTCACGCACAGGAAGGTATTATGACAGTGGACCGTGCTAAAGAGGAAAGATTGTATAAGTTGGCGTTGGAACTAGAACCGAAGGAGGATGGAGTTCTGTATTTCCTCGAGCTTATTTGGGTTCCGATTTGTATCCGTCAGTTGATTCTGGACGAAGCCCATAAGTCTAACTATTCCATTCATCCGGGTTCCGACAAAATGTATCATGATTTGAAAGATTTTTATTGGTGGCCGGGTATGAAGCGTGAGATCGCCGAGTATGTTAGCCGATGTTTGACTTGTTCCAAAGTGAAGATTGAGTATCAGAAACCGTCTGGGCTACTCCAACAACCGAAGATTCCCGAGTGGAAATGGGAGCGTATTACTATGGATTTCGTTACGAAGCTTCCGAGATCTTCGAGTGGCTATGACAGTATCTGGGTTATTGTTGATCGTTTGACGAAGTCTGCTCATTTCCTACCGATTCGATGGAGAGATTCGTGCGTTTATATATTGCCGAGATTGTATCGAAACTCGGAGTTCCTGTATCGATTATTTCCGATCGTGATGCTCGTTTCACCTCACGATTTTGGAAGTCGTTTCAGACCGCTATGGGTACGAGATTAGATATGAGTACCGCCTATCATCCTCAGACCGATGGTCAGAGTGAGAGAACTATTCAGACTTTAGAAGATATGCTACGAGCTTGCGCAATTGATTTTGGTGGTAGTTGGGACGTACATTTGCCGTTGATTGAGTTCTCGTACAACAACAGCTATCACACGAGTATCAAGTGTGCACCGTTTGAAGCTTTGTATGGCCGCAAGTGTCGATCACCTGTATGTTGGGCAGAAGTTGGAGATAGTCAGATTTCCGGTCCGGAGATTATACAAGAGACCACTGACAAGATCTTCAAGATCAAGGAACGATTGGTTACTGCCAGAGATCGACAGAAGAAGTATGCTGATAAGCGCAGGAAGCCTCTTGAGTTCAGTGTTGGAGATATGGTATTGTTGAAGGTATCTCCATGGAAAGGGGTTGTCCGATTTGTGAAGCGCAGCAAGCAGAGTCCGAGATACACGGGTCCGTTCAAGATTTTAGCCCGAGTCGGCCCAGCTGCGTATCGACTAGATTTGCCGGCAGAACTGAGCAGCGTACATAATGTATTTCATGTATCTCAGTTGAAGAAATGCCTGGCCGACGAGACGTTATTAGTTCCACTTGAGAAACTCCAGATTGATGATAAGCTTCATTTCGTTGAGGAACCGATCGAGATCGTTGCTAGTGATGTTAAGCGTCTGCGACGAAGTAAGATCCCGATTGTCAAGGTTCGTTGGAATTCCCGTTTTGGAGCTGAGTTCACGTGGGAACGCGAAGATGAAATTCTGCGGAAGTATCCTCACCTTTCCCCCGGAAGTAGTACCAGGTGATAATTTCGAATACGAAATTTCTTTTTACTTGGGGAGACTGTGACATTCGCGAATTTCTCGGTATATTTCTATCGTTCCGTATTCGTTTTATTTAATTATGTTCGTATTTTGACCCTATCGTATTCCTTTTTATGTTTTATCGTATTCGTATTTTATGAGTATTGTATTCGTATTTCTCGTATTTTATGGGTATCGTAATTGTATTTTATGTGTATTTACGTTTATCGGGTATATAGTATGTGATTCGAATCTTTATGTCGGGAACGTATAGTTTTAAGTGCCTTTAGTATAAGTCTAGTATGCTCTTATGATAAGTTTAGGGGAATTATGCCTTAATTATATGATTAAGATTAACGTTTAAAAAGTATTTCATTTTTAGTCCCCTCAGAAATTTTATTTCAAAACTAGTCCTACGGGAGAAATTCTATTACAATTTTAGTCCTATTCAGATTTTTATTACAAAAATCGTCCCCCACCAACTTGTTTGTCCTATCTAGACCAGATTATTTGTCCTTATCCTCATTATTTCACCTACTCACTCTCTCTCTAAAAACACACACAACACACACACAAAACCCTCCTCCTTCTCTCTAACTTTTCCGGCAATCCAACCGTTGAATTCCAAATCCGAGACCGGATTATTGATCACCATCATCATCTTCATCTATCCTCCAAGTTTCATTACGATCGGGTAATTCTCCAATTTAGTCTTAAACTTTGTTAATTTGATTCAAACCCGAAACTACCACTTTTCACCGTCAAAACTTAGATTTTATTGATGATTATTGTTCCTAATCATATTCTGGACATAGGGTTCCAATTTGGGGTCAATTAGACATCTAGAACACTCAGAAATCGAATCCCGAGTGTATTTTTCGTAAAAACCCAGTTACATGCACGTAACTGAGTTACATGCACGTAACTGAGTTACATGCACGTAACTGATTTCCCTTGCACGTAACAAACACCCCTGATCACGTAAAAATATTGTTACACACGTAATTGTGTGTTACGTGACCTGGAAGTCACGTAACAATCATCATCCTCACGTAACTCTTACATAATTACACAACTAGTCCCTTTATCGCGTAATTGTTCACGTAAGTAGTCCCTTGTTCACGTAATTAGTCCCTTATGCACGTAATTGCCTTCTAATTCACGTAATTGAAGTCTAAGTCACGTAATTGACTCATTATTCACGTAACTATGATCCTTATGTTCCGTAACTTCTTGTTTTGTCCCGTAACTCTTGTATAACACGTAACTTGATACTTACGTGACTTGTAGTGCACGTAAGTATGAGAATCACGTATCTAGTCTGTTGACTTTCCGAAACACTTGTTATTCCGTTATATTGATATTCCTTTCGGTTATTTTAAAACCCGTATGAAACGTTAATCATTAAGGCATAACCCCACTAGACTTAGAGATACTTAGACATGTTTATTTACGTGATGTATAGGGCACTTAGACGTTGGAGCTTGACGGTATTATAGTATTTCCCGACATATAGAGATTTGGATTGCTTTGCTATACTGTGAGTTATTCGTTGCCCTTTTTACCTTTTTATACTTTTTGGGCATGATTAGCGTTAACAAAGGTATTTTATGGTATATTATTATGTATTATGGTATGTATTATGGTATGTATTATGGTATGTATTTTGGATATGGATGCCTTTAGGTTAGCATTACCCAACTTGTTCCGCCTTTGTGGCAGAACGAGGCCCCGTATACACACCTGTTAGCTTTTGGCCGTCGGTTGTATATATAGCGCTATATGGGTCTAACAAGCCCTCATTGTTAACACTATTTTGGATGATGGTGTGCCCTGTCCGTGTTAGCAATGTTATGACCGTATTATTGATTATCGAGGACAACCTAGCGTAATGCACTAGGTGGGTTTAGTTGCCAGTATGTATTGTTGAGGGTCAGGTGTATCGTATTTACCGAAGGCTATTATTCTATCCAGTATGGTATTATTTTATGAACTGAGTATGGTATTATTTTATGAACTGAGTATGATATTTTTATAAATTGATTATGGTATTTTATGTATCAAGTATGAGTATTTTATCAAAAGGTTTTGTATACTTCACGTATATTTTTAAAACATCATTTTCAAATGACTTATCTTCAAACCGTATCACTTTTGGGTCAAAATGTATTGAAACCTTTCTACTATTATGTTTTCAACTACTATTGCGAATAATTCACCAACTTTATGTTGACGTCGTATTTTAACGCTTTTCAGGGATTTGAGGTTACGCTTTTTGTTGATATGCTTTGCTTGGCTACGTGGATCTTTTGCTTGAAATTTGTTTTGCTATTGTAATTCCTTAGTATCCAAACGCTGTAGCCGTATTTTGATATATTCGGATGACTGTAATAAGTATTCTCTTTCAACTCTTTATCTATGTTGACGATGTATGGTTTATTTATGTTTGATGTAACCTTTGAATCTCTGATATCGTATACACTGTACACCTCGGTTCCGCCATTCTATGCGGGGTGTGACAATTTTGTATGGATTATTTATGTTTGATGTAACCTTTGAATCTCTGATACCGTATACACTGTACACCTCGGTTCCGCCATTTAATGCGGGGTGTGACAAATTTCTAGGTATACTTCTAACGACCCGTATTCGTTTTTATTTATTTATGATTATGTTTTGACCCTATTGTATCCATTTTATGTTTTTATCGTATTCGTATTTTATGAGTATTATATTCGTATTTCTCGTATTTTATGAGTATCGTATTTGTATTTTATGCGTATTTACGTTTGTCGGGTGTATTTTATGTGATTCGGACCTTTATGTCGGGAACGTTTAGTTCTAAGTGCCTTTAGTATAAGTCTAGTATGCTCTTAAGATAAGTTTAGGGGTTTCATGCCTTATTTATACGATTAAGATTAACGTTAAAAAGTATTACAATTTTAGTCCTTCAAGAATTTTATTACAAACCTAGTCCTATGGGATTTTTATTACAAATATGGTCCTAAAATCCCCACCAACTCTTTTGTCTTATTCTAGAATCCACATTGTTTTTATCACCAACTATTTTGTCCTATTATCTACCTACCTCCATCTCCACCATTCTTCCATTTTCACTTCTCTCTCTAGAAAACACACACAAACACACACTTCTCTCTAGAAAACCCACCATTCTCATCTTCAAATCCAAGTTTAATTGAAGATTTTCATCCACCATCATCAACAAAATCGTTTTCTTCACCTTCAAGTAAGTTTTGGTTTATTTTAAGATTCAAAAACCCATATTTTATAATGATTTGGATTTATATCTAAAGTTTATCATTTTTAATGGTTAAAACATGTATTTTATACAAGTTTTCAATATATAAACATATTCTGGACATAAGGTTTCAATATTTGATAATCTCGACACCTAAAAACACTCAAAACCGTATCTCGAATGTATTTCTCGAAAAACTCAGTTACGTCACGTAACTGTTAGTTACGTGGAGTAACTATAGTTACATAGAGTAACTGTTAGTGACTTAGAGTAACTGTTAGTTACGTAGAGTAACTATAGTTACGTAGAGTAACTGTTAGTTACTTAGAGTAACTGTTAGTTACTTAGAGTAACTATAGTTACGTAGAGTAACTGTTAGTTACTTAGAGTAACTGTTAGTTACTTAGAGTAACTGTTCCTAGAGTAACTGTTCCTAGCGTAACTAATTAGGTTTTTGATCAAACCCATTTATAATGACATTATAACGTAAGTAAAGTGTTACACGCTTTCAAATCTTATGCTTTAACCCTAAAACACATGTCAATTTTATAATATACACTATTAACACGGTTTTGGTCGAAAACCTGTATTTTGCTACGTAATGCTATATCTTTCCTTTAAACCATCGGGATCATAAACTCTTCGTAACTAAAACATATGATAGCATATTATGAGACGTTAATCGCATAAGGCAACCCCAATAGACTTAGAGATACTCAGAAATATTTATTTACGTGATGTTAGCGCACTTAGACGTGGGAGCTTGACCGTATTTTGTAATTACCCGACGTATCGTTGATTTGATTGCTTTGCTATTCAGTGAGTTATTCGTTGCCCATTTTACTGTTTTTATATTTTGGGCATGATTAGCGTTGTATAAATGTATTTTATGGTATATTATGTATTATGGTTACGTATTTTGGATATGAATGTCTTTAGGTTAGCATTACCCAACTTGTTCCGCCTTTGTGGTAGAACGAGGCCCCGTATACACACCTGTTAGCTTTTAGCCGCCGGTTCGTATATATAGCGCTATATGGGTCTAACAAGCCCTCATTGTTAACACGATGGATGATGGATGCGCCCTGTACGTGTTAGCAATGTTATGACCGTTGAATTCGAGGATGACCTAGCGTAATGCACTAGGTGAGGTTAGTTGCCAGTATTGTTATGGTTCAGGTGTATAGTATTTACCTAAGGCTATTATCTATGCAGTATGGTATTTTTATGATTTGATTATGGTATTTTTATGGTATTTGTATTGGTATATTATTAAAAGGTTTTGTATACTTCACGTATATTTTGAAACATCATTTTTCAAATGACTTATTTTCAAATCCTAACACTTTTGGGTCAAAACGTATTGAAACTTTTATGCTATTATGTTTTTATTAATTATTGCGAATAATTCACCAACTTTATGTTGACGTCGTATTTTAACGCTTTTCAGGGATTTGAGGTTACCTTTGACGTTATGCTTTGTTGGCTACGTGGATTACTTGCTTGGAATTATTTTGCTTTGTATTAATTCCTTAGTATCCCAAACTCTGTAGCCGTATTTTGATATGTTTTCGGATTATTGTAATAAAGTATACTATTTCAGACTTATTTATCTATGTTGATTATGTATGGTTTACTTATGTTGATGTAACCTTTGAATCTCTGATATTGTATTCTCTGTACACCTCGGTTCCGCCAAATGCGGGGTGTGACAGAAGTTGGTATCAGAGCCAATGGTTATAGCGAACTAAGTGACCTTACGGAATCACTTAGACTATGACCTAGGCTTTTGGACCTATCTGATTTACTTTATGTGCACATTTCTTACTTTTGTGGGCCTGTATGTGATTTGTATGCTTTATGTGCTTTTGTTTTGCATTTTATGCTTTGAGGCCTGTTTGTTTTAGTCGCACATCTGGTTATCGTTCTGATTTATTATGTTTGACTTTCGTAGAAGATGCCGCCAAAGAGAACTTCTGCTAGGTCTACTCCGGGCGCCACTGCTACGAGAAGGTCGACGAGGCGAGGTCGCCCCAGTGTGAGAGCGGGTGCTACGGCTCAACATACCACTGCTGCCCCCGAAGCTACTACCACCACTCCGGATATCAGTCAGTTGATTGCGGAGCAGATTGCAGCGGCAATACCCGTGACTGTGGCACAGATCAAGGAGACACCGGTGCAGGGTGCCGACATAGGGTTTGAAGAACCCGTGATGCAGGGTATTGGATCAGAAGGTACGACGTCTGGGCGCGATGGTTCTGATGTGGGAAGAGCAGTGCATGTGGGAGCCGGTGGACCGAGTATCGTTATTGAGGATCCACCCCGAGGCTGTTCGTATAAGGCTTTTTCTGGATTGCAGACCTACTGGAGTTTAAGGGTACCGAGGATGCGGTTGCTACCCTGCAGTGGTTTGAGAGGATTGAGTCTGTATGTTTCGGGATGTGCTGAGGAAAGCAGAGTTAAGTATGCTACGTTCTTGTTCCAGGGTAAAGCCCAAACCTGGTGGAACTCGGTGAAACGGGTTCAGGGCCGAGCTGCTGTTGCCTTGATGAGTTGGGAAAACTGAAGGTTATGATGAGAAAGGAGTATGTGCCGTCATCTGAGACGCAGAGGTTGGAGAATGAGTTGTGGAACTGACTATGCAAGGTTCTGATTTTCGCGGGGTAATGCGAATAGATTTTACGATTTGTGTGTTTTGGCTCCTCGTTTGGTTCGCACGGAGGATGAGAGAATCGAACGCTTCACTCAAGGTTTGCCCCAGACTATGCGGGACCACATTATTTCTCACCGTACGGGTACTCTACAGGAGTGTGGTTGATATTGCTGGTCGGTTGACCGCAAGTATGATCCGTGGTGGTGTTCTTCAGCCGGTTGTGAGCCGAAGAGATTCTGGTAGATTCTGGTAGGAGAGATATGGGTAGTTCGAGGAAGGAAGTCGTGGTCAGGACTCAGAGACCACAACTTCCTCAAGTGTATGCTTTGACAGGTTCTGGAGGCTGGTTATCAGGGCACCGCCCGAAGTGTGGTACGTGCGGCAGTGCTCATGCAGCAAATGTGGCTTGTTGGGTTTGTAAACGATGCAAGAAGTTAGGCCACACCGAGCAGTTTTGTGGAATGGCTACTGGAGCATGTTTTGAATGCGGAGAAGTAGGTCACCGCCGTCATCAGTGTCCCAATCTTGTATCATCTACTTCCCTTCCTACTCATGGTGCTGGTACTAGTGCTAGAGGAAATCCTGCCAAAAGCCGAGCTTTCTCCATGGAATCTTCTGAAGCTCACCAGGATCCTACCGTTGTCACTGGTACATTTCTTGTCGGGCGATTATCCTGCTTTTATTTTGTTGATTCGGGTGCCGATAGAAGCTTTATATCGAGTGATTTCTCCGCCCCTTAGTAAACCGTGTTTCTAGTCCTTTAGAGCCGGCTTATGAAGCTGATGGTAGATGTGCTTGTTTTAGAGAAGTTATTTGTGATATTCCCCTCGTATTAGCCGATATTCCTTTTTCCATCGACCTATTCCTATGAAACTCGTAGTTTCGATGTCGTAGTCGGTATGGATTGGTTAGCTAAGCATAAAGGCGAAATAGTTTGTTATGAGAAACTTATTCGTATTCAGAAGCCGGATGGAGATCAGAGATTGTACCGGAGACAAGGCTGGGAAACGCCTTAAAGTCATTTCAGTTTGAAGTTCGCGAGTATGTCCCATCAGGTTGTGTCCTTATATCTCGCTCACTTGGTGAAGAAAGATTCTACGATAAAGATGATGGTGACGATTGTTCGCGAGTTTTCTGACGTTTTCCCTGAAGATTTACTGGAATCCCTCCCCAGAGACAAATCGACTTTCGTATTGATCTGGTTACTGGAGCAGCGCCTGTTGCTAAAGCTCCGTATCGTTTGGCTCCTTCCGAGATGCTCGAGTGTCAAAGCAAAGCAAATTCCAGGAATTGGTCGATAAAGGTTTTATCCGTCCTAGTTTCTCTCCCCGTGGGGTGCTCCTGTCCTTTGTTAGAAGAAGGATGGCTCCATGCGCTTATGTATTGATTATCGGGAGTTAAACAAGCTGACTGTGAAGAACCGTTATCCCCTTCCTCGTATTGACGACTTATTCGATCAACTTCAGGGTTCTAGCTATTTCTCTAAGATTGATCTTCGCTATGGTTATCATCAGTTGAGAGTTCAGGAAGATGATATACCTAAGACCGCTTTCGTACTCGGTATGGTCATTATGAGTTCATGGTGATGCCGTTTGGTCTGACAACGCCCCTGCAGCATTCATGGATCTAATGAACCGTATTTGTCGTCCGTATCTTGACAAATTCGTTATCGTATTCATCGACGACATTCTTATCTATCCCGAAGTCGCAAGGAACATGAAGAGCATTGCGTCTTGTTCTAGAGGCGCTTCGAAAAAGAAAAGTTGTATGCGAAATTTTCTAAGTGCGAGTTCTGGTTATCCGAAGTTCAATTCCTTGGCCACGTGGTTAGCGCGTAAGGGTATTCACGTTGATCCTGCTAAGATTGAAGCTGTTAAAGCTGGGTTTGCACCAAAGTCTCCGACGAAATCGTTCGTTTTTTGGGTCTTGCTGGGTATATCGCCGATTCATCGAGAACGTCTCCACAATCGACTTCACCTATGACAAAGTTGACACAGAAGAGTGAACCATTCGTTTGGGGTTCCGATCAGGAGAGAGCCTTCAGGTATTGAAGCAGCGGTTGTGTGACGCTCCTATTCTTAGTCTGCCAGTGTTCCGGAGAATTTTGTGTTTATTGCGAGCTTCGCACAAGGGTCTGGGTTGTGTGCTTATGCAGAATGGTAAAGTTATAGCTACGCTTCGCGTCAGTTGAAAGTCCATGAGCAGAATTACACGACACATGATCTAGAATTGGGAGCCGTCATCTTCGCATTGAAGATTGGAGACATTATCTGTATTGTATGGGACCCACGTGTATTGTATTACCGACCACAAGAAGTCTTCAGCACATATTCGATCAGAGATGTGAACATGAGACAACGACGCTGGGTGAGTTATTGAACGACTATGATTGCGACATTCGCTACCACCCTGGTAAGGCGAACGTTGTTGCTGATGCACTAAGTCGTAAGGAAACAGTCAAACCAGTCCGTATCCGTTCTATGATGGTATCTATTCAGACGAGCTTGAAGGCTCGGATTATTCAGGCACAGGAGGGTATTATGACAGAGGACCGTGTTTAAAGAGGAAAGGTTGTATAAGTTGGCGTTGGAATTAGAACCGAGGAGGATGGAGTTCTGTATTTCCTCGAGCGTATTTGGGT
>CAJVGC010000508.1:40959044-40999688 GCA_910822075.1 Senecio squalidus | reverse complement strand
CCAAATACGTCGAAAAGTCAAAGTTTGATAAGTCAAAATCGTAGTTTGGTAGATCAAAAGTCAAAGTTTGATATTTTGCAATTTATTTCATAAGGCATAAAATGCATTTAATCTTATGTTTCCCCCAAATTCATGTAAAATATGTAAAACAAGGGGTTGTAACTCACTGATTGCGAAGAGAACGAGAACTTGGAACTTGGTCGGAATATGTGAGCCGGGAATCACGGATCGCCTATTAATTACCAAGATAGTTTAATTAGTCGTTATATTACTATGTTCTTTATTTAATAATATAGATAAACTTTGTTAAACTTTAAGTGTCCAAGTCAAGTATAGTTAAAAAAAAAATCCGAAAGGTAATTGTATCGTTTTTGTCCAAAAGTCCGATTTACCGTTTTAGATTATTAGGCCTTAGGTGCTTTTGCTCGCTGAAGTGACTTACAATTTCTAAGGAAATTTGGGCAGCGCTTCCGCGCCCAAATTTCATGCCCAAAAATTGTAATACCACTTCCGCTCACAAATCACCTAAAACACGATATATACATTTTATAGTTCATTTTAAGTCCAAATGGTCCAACACAAGTCACCTTTATTATTATTTTCATTTATCTCAGTCCCAACATGATATCAGTAACAAGTCCAGAATGTAACATGTTCTTAAAACGAGTAAAACGACGAGTTTTCGGGGAGACAGCAGCCCGGTGCGCAGCACCTGTCAGGGGGTGCTGCGCACCTCCTTGCTGTTTTCCCGTTTTTGTGATTTCTTTTGTTTAAAACGTATTTTCACCCATGGATTTCGACATGCAACTGGTTAAAACTTATTAAAACATCTTTTTAACAGTTTCTAAATATATTTGGTTACAAATTCGTGGATCTAAAGAGTATTTATGTTTAAAAACGTTTTTGACCATAAAAAGTCATAGATTTATGTAAAAATACATTTTCAACCGTTAGATCTTACATGCAATTGAATATTTGTGTAAGAATAGTAAAAATAAAGAAATCTACCGAAGGAAAAGCTTGGATGATGAGTTTTTGGTCGGATTCTAGCTCCAAAAATCTTTACAACCGTGGTCCTTTTTTGAAATAACAACACCCCCGGGCTTCTCTTGAGGTTTAGAACGATTTGTATGGTTTCTTAATGGATTTTAATGGTGAAAAGTTCCTGGGGTGAAGGTTTTCTTGAGAGAAAATTGAGAGAGATTGGGTGTGTGTGTGTTTGTTTTTTTTTGTAAAATGAAAGTAAAAATGAAAAGTAAATGAATAATGGGGGTGATAAACTGGCCTTGGGACAGTAAGTTTGCAGTAAAGGGTCGATTTCTATTGGTCAAATTGGGTGGTGGTTTGTAAAAACGAGTAAAGGACTAAAGCTGTAAATATTTTGAATTTCTGGCGCGAGGTGCTGCGCACCGGGGAATTTTTGCCCTTTTCAAACTTTTCGTTTTTACGTTTTTATTTCGTTGGACCTTTTTGTTAATTAAAAGTTCTTAAGTATGATTTGTTATGAACTTAGGAAAGTTCAATAGATATTTTCTTGGTATTAGGACTTATAATTTGATTCCGGAAGTTATTCCGACACTAGTTCCGACAAAGTACAGACTCAAAAGTTACGAACTAGAATAGAGCGAACGCGATAAAGAAGTAACTAACGTTTCGAACAGATTCAATAATTGAACAAGTACCTGAATTTTTGACTGTTGTCACATTCTCCCCGGGTTGAAAGAAATTTCGTCCCGAAATTTAGTGCGCCTTATCAGGAAGAAGAGTTCTCGAACAGATGGGGGTACTTCTGACGAAATTGGTCTTCACGCTCCCACGTGAATTCGTGACCACGTCGGGAATTCCACCGAACTTTGATTATCGGAATACGGCTCTGCCTGAGTTGTTTGACCTCGCGGTCGACAACTTCGAGCGGTTCCTCGATGAAGTTTAGTTTGCTGTCGATTTTAACCTCGTCAAGAGGAATGACGATTGTCTCATCAGACAGACACTTCTTCAAGTGTGAGACATGGAACACGTTATGAACATTCGCGAGAGCCTGAGGGAGTTGAAGACGATAAGCAACGGGACCAATACGCTCAATGACTTCAAATGGACCGGTGTACCTCGGACTCAGTTTACCGCGCTTCCCGAAGCGGACTACCCCTTTCCAGGGTGATACTTTGAGGAGTACTCGGTCGCCAACCTGGAACTCGAGGGGCTTCCTTCGGTTGTCAGCGTAGCTCTTCTGTCGGGTACGTGACGTCTTCAATCGTTCGCGAATAGTGGTGATCTTGTCGATGGTCGCCTGGACGATATCGAGTCTCGTAAGTTGTCGGTCGCCAGCCTCTAACCAACAGAGCGGTGACCGGCAATTACGCCCATAAAGAGCCTCGAATGGCGCACACTTGATGCTGGCATGGTAGCTGTTGTTATAGGAGAACTCGACCAAGGGAAGGTGAGCGTCCCAACTTCCTCCGAAGTCTACCACACATGCTCTCAGCATGTCCTCAAGTGTTTGGATCGTCCTTTCACTCTGGCTGTCAGTCTGCGGGTGATACGCCGTGCTGAGGTCTAGTCGAGTACCTAAGGATTTCTGGAGAATGTTCCAGAAACGGGAGGTGAATCGGCTGTCCCTATCGGAGATGATGGAGAGCGGGGTTCCATGACGAGAGACGATCTCATTGATGTAGACTTGAGCGAGCTTCTCCATCGAATAATTTTCCCGAATTGGCAAGAAATGAGCGGATTTGGTCAGACGGTCCACGATTACCCAAATCGTGTCGTTACCCTTAGCCGTACGGGGCAACTTGGTGATGAAGTCCATAGAAATTTGCTCCCACTTCCACATAGGAATTTCCGGTTGTTGAAGTAATCCTGAAGGCTTTTGATATTCCGCCTTGACCTTGGAGCAAGTAAGGCACTTGGCTACGTACAAGGCGATATCCTTCTTCATGCCCGGCCACCAATAGTATTCTCGGAGATCCTTGTACAAGTTGCCGAACAGCTGAACGCGGCTATGCCCAACATGATCGCTCAGATCACCGCCGGAATCAACGCCAACGTCAACAATCACCATCAGCAGCAGCAACAGCAACAGCAGAACAACCAGAATCAGAATCAGAACCAGAACCAGAATCAGAACCAGCACCAACACCCGAACCCTCCCCCATGCACCTACAAGAGCTTCATGGCATGCAAGCCGAAAGATTTCCACGGCACAACTGGTGCTGTAGGTTTGGTCCAATGGTTCGAGAGTATCGAATCAGTCCTACACATCAGCCGATGTGCCGAAGCGAACAAGGTGGAGTACGCGTCTTGCGTATTCCATGGCCGGGCTCTGTCATGGTGGAACACTGTTGTCCAAACCCGTGGACGTGAAGATGCGTATGCCCTTCCCTGGAACACCTTCAAGAACTTGCTCATCGAGGAATATTGCCCAAGAGGGGAAATTAAGAAGCTCGAGGCTGAGCTGTGGGACCACAAGATGGTCGG
Organism: Senecio squalidus; assembly: GCA_910822075.1. Classification (NCBI taxonomy): domain Eukaryota; kingdom Viridiplantae; phylum Streptophyta; class Magnoliopsida; order Asterales; family Asteraceae; genus Senecio; species Senecio squalidus. The sequence goes on along the minus strand of CAJVGC010000508.1, from coordinate 40,996,214 downwards.
GAATGATATCGAGAAATACACTACCCGGTTCCACGAACTCGCCCGACTGGTTCCAAGGCTAAAGATTTTTGGAGCTAGAATCCGACCAAAAACTCATCATCCAAGCTTTTCCTTCGGTAGATTTCTTTATTTTTACTATTCTTACACAAATATTCAATTGCATGTAAGATCTAACGGTTGAAAATGTATTTTTACATAAATCTATGACTTTTTATGGTCAAAAACGTTTTTAAACATAAATACTCTTTAGATCCACGAATTTGTAACCAAATATATTTAGAAACTGTTAAAAAGATGTTTTAATAAGTTTTAACCAGTTGCATGTCGAAATCCATGGGTGAAAATACGTTTTAAACAAAAGAAATCACAAAAACGGGAAAACAGCAAGGAGGTGCGCAGCACCCCCTGACTGGTGTTGCGCACCGGGCTGCTGTCTCCCCGAAAACTCGTCGTTTTACTCGTTTTAAGAACATGTTACATTCTGGACTTGTTACTGATATCATGTTGGGACTGAGATAAATGAAAATAATAATAAAGGTGACTTGTGTTGGACCATTTGGACTTAAAATGAACTATAAAATGTATATATCGTGTTTTAGGTGATTTGTGAGCGGAAGTGGTATTACAATTTTTGGGCATGAAATTTGGGCGCGGGAGCACTGCCCAAATTTCCTTAGAAATTGTAAGTCACTTCAGCGAGCAAAAGCACCTAAGGCCTAATAATCTAAAACGGTAAATCGGACTTTTGGACAAAAACGATACAATTACCTTTCGGATTTTTTTTTTAACTATACTTGACTTGGACACTTAAAGTTTAACAAAGTTTATCTATATTATTAAATAAAGAACATAGTAATATAACGACTAATTAAACTATCTTGGTAATTAATAGGCGATCCGTGATTCCCGGCTCACATATTCCGACCAAGTTCCAAGTTCTCGTTCTCTTCGCAATCAGTGAGTTACAACCCCTTGTTTTACATATTTTACATGAATTTGGGGGAAACATAAGATTAAATGCATTTTATGCCTTATAAAATAAATTGCAAAATATCAAACTTTGACTTTTGATCTACCAAACTACGATTTTGACTTATCAAACTTTGACTTTTGGACGTATTTGGACTTATTGAACAACTAATTGATCTCTTATGCGTAAATTATTTGACTTTACTTAAACTTATTAGTTCTCTCTCTCTCTTGACTAAACTAATTATTGATGCTTGTATGCGTAACCAACCCTTGATGGAGCTATGACATGTTTCTTAAGTGATAGATCTTACTCTCTCTTTTAAATAAAGCTACTTAGTGCCCGATGTTTCTTTTTCCTTGACTTTCACACTATTAACTACTTAGCCGTATAGTAATTATGAGTATCGATACTTAGGAAAGAACCGTTCCTTGCTTAGATGGCAGTCTAAGTACATATTACTAAGTTCTGTTTAATTTCCCGTTGAGAGGCGGGGAGTTGGGGCCTCACGGTTGGATAATCGGATTAGTGTGAACACTTAAGTTATAGATGCCAAGTGGTTGATACAAGAAAATCTAATTAGTTACTTACGCATAAACTTATAAACTTTTAGCGATTGCTATCCGCTTCTACTATTTGACTAAATTTGACTCCATTTGGTCTTTACAAACTTAGGGCACCTGTACGCCCGTTACTTAGACTTTAAAGTATATAAATTTTAAGCGACTTTTCTCCGCTAATCTCCTTTAAGGAAACCTCTACTTTTTATATACTTTACTTACATTTTGGTCGATTATTTAAACTGTAACTCACTCACTGCGTTTTCGTAGTTGACACTTTATCTTATGTTTCAGGAAATTAGTGTAAGCACGTGATGCATGGCATGGACGGGTCGAGGCGGTCGTGTGAGAACCTTACTGGGAAAAGACTTGGCCATTTATTTTGGGAATTTTAAATGAACTTTTAAATTGTGTTTTAATGTACTCAATTGTTGTGTCTTGGATGGAATTGTAAACACTTTTATTTTAATTAATGACTTGATGACCGTTATGTTTTATATGACCTGTGATATGATTTTCCAGCTCTTCACATTCCGTGTTTCCGCTTTAGCGGGGTGTGACAGACTTGGTATCAGAGCACAGGTTATAGAGAAAAACGGTTTTAAAAATTTTCAAAAGTTTTCGAAACCAAACTATAACCAAGACTTTTCGGAAAAATCACTTATGGGTCTAAACTTTAGAGAATTAATTTCGCGATTGCATTATTTATTTTCAACTACGCATGGCCTGATCACCCATGCCTAGTTCAAAAGAAATTATGCAAGGACGGAACGTAATTACTAATGTTAACGGTTTTGAGTCAAAATTCCCGGTACTGTCTTTTCCCGATTCTCACGCGACTGACCCGTACATGCATTTCATTACACATTTCCTTTATCATTTCCTTGTGTCTTCTAGTACTCACGAAACTCATTGTTCACAGATTCGTCATGTCTCAGTCATCCCGATCGCTTTCACCGTCGCACTCTCAGTCTCGTTCCTTACCGAGAGCCGCGTCGCCTTCCGAGGGCCGTACCGCTTCTGAGAGCCAACGACACCAGACCACCGATCCCACGGAGGACACCTCCATGGCTGTCTCGAGCAGCATCGGGTCCAGCCCGAGGGTTGTGCCACCGCCCCCTCCACCGGTACCCGTTGCCGCCACACTTCACTACCGAGGCCCACGTACCAGAATGACCGCGCGAAAGCAGGTCATCCTCCCGGGCCGTCTGCCAGACAGGATGGCTGCCCGCCAGGAGGGACCATCCCAGCCTATTCCATCACACCTACCGTTCGGACACCCACCAGAGGTCCCACGGAACCCTACCATGGACCACTACTCTTGGGAGAGACAGTTCGAGCGCGAAGAGATGCAGCGCGCCAGAGACGCTGAGGCCGCGAGGCAGAGGATGCCTCCTACCCTTCAACCTCCCCCACCGGCCGCATTCCTTCACTTGCACCGCGAAGTGCGGGGATTGGCTCAGGAGACCCAGAACCAGGGACACCTCATCAGTGAGGTTACCGACTCCGCTGAACGGTTGTCGGAGCAGGCGTTGCGATTCATCGCATCGACCCGAGCTACGGCCCGTACTGTACAGCGCCTTATCGGTATGTGCCTGGTGATGGGCACGTTGATCGTGGTTATGGCGGCAAAGATGTTTCTGGATAGGCGCCATTAGTTGTTTCTTCATTGTATTGTACCTGGTCTAGTCGTAATTTTCTCTTTGTACACGACGTAGACATTATTATCCTTTATTATGTATTGTGACAGTATTTCTCAGTTCAGTAATTGTACCAACTTTATTATTTATGAAATTCCGATCTTTTAACTTTATGTTTGTAGTATCTTGTAAATCTTGTGCTTGTTATGATCATTAAAATTCTATCTCTTGAATTCTAATCTTGCGTGTACTACTTGATCAGTCACTTTTATCTCGTGCTATAACTATCTATGGACACTTGAATTATATTCTTATCACTTTCCATTCGTGCGTTCTAAACTAAATCTGTTCTTCTGATTGTAGAATCATGGCTCCTCGCACCAATGCTAGCATCATTGCCGAACAAGTTGCCGAACAGCTGAACGCGGCTATGCCCAACATGATCGCTCAGATCACCGCCGGAATCAACGCCAACGTCAACAATCACCATCAGCAGCAGCAACAACAACAGCAGAATAACCAGAATCAGAATCAGAACCAGAACCAGAATCAGAACCAGCACCAACACCCGAACCCTCCTCCATGCACCTACAAGAGCTTCATGGCATGCAAGCCGAAAGAGTTCCACGGCACAACTGGTGCTGTAGGTTTGGTCCAATGGTTCGAGAGTATCGAATCAGTCCTACACATCAGCCGATGTGCCGAAGCGAACAAGGTGGAGTACGCGTCTTGCGTATTCCATGGCCGGGCTCTGTCATGGTGGAACACTGTTGTCCAAACCCGTGGACGTGAAGATGCGTATGCCCTTCCCTGGAACACCTTCAAGAACTTGCTCATCGAGGAATATTGCCCAAGAGGGGAAATTAAGAAGCTCGAGGCTGAGCTGTGGGACCACAAGATGGTCGGGAATGATATCGAGAAATACACTACCCGGTTCCACGAACTCGCCCGACTGGTTCCAAGGCTGGTAACCCCTGAGGAGAACCGGATCGACTTGTACATCTCCGGCCTAGTTCCGGAAATCTGTGGCATGGTTATGGCAGCCGAACCCCAGACCCTCCAGAGTGCAATCATCTTGGCCCACCGTCTTACCAGCAACCTCCTTACCGCTCCTGGATCCTCCAAAAAGGAGTCAGGTGAGAAGAGAAAGACTGAGTCCACCCCAAGGAGAAGCGACCGTAACAAGAAGAAGACCCGAAACTACGCCGTGACTGCTTCACCTGCACCTGCACCTGCACCTGCACCACCAGCTAAATCTGGGTCTTATACCGGACCACACCCAAAGTGCAACAAGTGCAGCTTTCACCATCTCGGGGACTGCCCGGTATGCCTCAGGTGCCAGAAAGTGGGACATTATGCCAAGTACTGCCCTGACAAGTCAACTGCTCCAGCCCCGAAACGAACCTGCTTTGAGTGCGGAAGCGACCAGCATCTCCGCAATGCCTGCCCTAAGCTCAATCGGACTCCTCAGAATCAAGGAGGGCAAGGTAGGGGTCGCGCATTCGGATTAACGGCTGAGGAAGCACGTCAGGACCCCAATGCAGTTACTGGTACGTTTTCCCTCAACAATCATTCTGCTTCCGTATTATTCGACTCAGGAGCCGAAAGAAGTTTCATTTCCTTAGAATTTAGACCCCTCATAGAGTTAGAATCTAAAACTCTTAAGGATAGTTTTACCGTTGAGTATGCTAACGGCCAAGAATTTGAAGCTAAGGACATAATCCTAGGTCGCTCACTATGCCTGTCTGACAAAATTTTCCCCATTGATCTAATTCCTATCGAGCTTTCAAGTTTTGACATTATTGTTGGGATGGACTGGCTATCTCGCTTTCGAGCGGAGATCATTTGTTTCGATAAGCTCATTCGTATCCCTCTTTCGGAAAAAGAGACTCTCGTCGTTCAGGGAGACAAGCCTGGACGACAACTCCGCATCGTATCTTCCATCAAAATGCGCAAGTACCTCCAGAGGAACTATGACGCATTCCTTGCCCATGTCGTCGAGCGAAAACCTTCTGAGATTCAACTCCAAGATATCCTTGTGGTCAAGGATCATCCCGAAGTCTTTCCCGAGGAATTGCCAGGGCTACCACCTAATCGACAAGTGGAATTCCGAATAGACCTCATTCCTGGCGCAGCACCGGTCGCCAAGACACCGTATCGTCTGGCACCACCCGAAATGCTAGAACTGTCGAAACAGTTACAGGAACTCCTGGTCTTATTCGTCCAAGTTCGTCCCCTGGGGAGCCCTATCTCTTCGTTAAAAAGAAAGACGGATCCTTCCGCATGTGCATAGACTATCGAGAGCTGAACAAGCTGACCGTCAAGAACCGGTACCTCTCCGAGAATCGACGATATCTTCGACCAGTGCAGGGTGCAACTACTTCTCCAAGATCGACCTCCGTAAGTGTACGGTATTTACTGACCACAAAAGCCTCCAGCACATTTTAGATTAGAAAATGCTCAACATGAGGCAACGAAGATGGATAGAATTGCTAAGTGACTACGATTGCGAGATCAAATACCACCCGGGTAAAGCAAATGTAGTAGCAGATGCCCTGAGTAGAAAGGAAAGGGTAAAGCCATCTCGAGTTCGAGCATTGGGTATTCAGGTTCAGACGAGCCTTCGAGGGCAGATTGCGAACGCGCAGCAAGAGGCGTTAAAGCCCGAGAACATTAAGGCCGAAACGCTTCACAATCACGAGAAAGAATTCGAGCGCAAGTCGGACGAAATCTACTACTTCAAAGGTCGAGCATGGATTCCAAGATCTGAGGATCTTCGCACGCTCATTTTGGATGAGGGCCAACGATCTAGATATTCCATCCATCCGGGATCCGACAAGTTGTACAAGGATCTCCGAGAATACTATTGGTGGCCGGGCATGAAGAAGGATATCGCCTTGTCTCCAAGGTCAAGGCGGAATATCAAAAGCCTTCAGGATTACTTCAACAACCGGAAATTCCTATGTGGAAGTGGGAGCAAATTTCTATGGACTTCATCACCAAGTTGCCCCGTACGGCTAAGGGTAACGACACGATTTGGGTAATCGTGGACCGTCTGACCAAATCCGCTCATTTCTTGCCAATTCGGGAAAATTATTCGATGGAGAAGCTCGCTCAAGTCTACATCTATGAGATCGTCTCTCGTCATGGAACCCCGCTCTCCATCATCTCCGATAGGGACAGCCGATTCACCTCCCGTTTCTGGAACATTCTCCAGAAATCCTTAGGTACTCGACTAGACCTCAGCACGGCGTATCACCCGCAGACTGACGGCCAGAGTGAAAGGACGATCCAAACACTTGAGGACATGCTGAGAGCATGTGTGGTAGACTTCGGAGGAAGTTGGGACGCTCACCTTCCCTTGGTCGAGTTCTCCTATAACAACAGCTACCATGCCAGCATCAAGTGTGCGCCATTCGAGGCTCTTTATGGGCGTAAGTGCCGGTCACCGCTCTGTGGGTTAGAGGCTGGCGACCGACAACTTACGAGACTCGATATCGTCCAGGCGACCATCGACAAGATCACCACTATTCGCGAACGATTGAAGACGTCACGTACCCGACAGAAGAGCTACGCTGACAACCGAAGGAAGCCCCTCGAGTTCCAGGTTGGCGACCGAGTACTCCTCAAAGTATCACCCTGGAAAGGGGTAGTCCGCTTCGGGAAGCGCGATAAACTGAGTCCGAGGTACACCGGTCCATTTGAAGTCATTGAGCGTATTGGTCCCGTTGCTTATCGTCTTCAACTCCCTCAGGCTCTCGCGAATGTTCATAACGTGTTCCATGTCTCACACTTGAAGAAGTGTCTGTCTGATGAGACAATCGTCATTCCTCTTGACGAGGTTAAAATCGACAGCAAACTAAACTTCATCGAGGAACCGCTCGAAGTTGTCGACCGCGAGGTCAAACAACTCAGGCAGAGCCGTATTCCGATAATCAAAGTTCGGTGGAATTCCCGACGTGGTCACGAATTCACGTGGGAGCGTGAAGACCAATTTCGTCAGAAGTACCCCCATCTGTTCGAGAACTCTTCTTCCTGATAAGGCGCACTAAATTTCGGGACGAAATTTCTTTCAACCCGGGGAGAATGTGACAACCGTCAAAAATTCAGGTACTTGTTCAATTATTGAATCTGTTCGAAACGTTAGTTACTTCTTTATCGCGTTCGCTCTATTCTAGTTCGTAACTTTTGAGTCTGTACTTTGTCGGAACTAGTGTCGGAATAACTTCCGGAATCAAATTATAAGTCCTAATACCAAGAAAATATCTATTGAACTTTCCTAAGTTCATAACAAATCATACTTAAGAACTTTTAATTAACAAAAAGGTCCAACGAAGCAAAAACGTAAAAACGAAAAGTTTGAAAAGGGCAAAAATGCCCCGGTGCGCAGCACCTCGCGCCAGAAATTCAAAATATTTACAGCTTTAGTCCTTTACTCGTTTTTACAAACCACCACCCAATTTGACCAATAGAAATCGACCCTTTACTGCAAACTTACTGTCCCAAGGCCAGTTTATCACCCCCATTATTCATTTACTTTTCATTTTTACTTTCATTTTACAAAAAAAACAAACACACACACTCCCAATCTCTCTCAATTTTCTCTCAAGAAAACCTTCACCCCAGGAACTTTTCACCATTAAAATCCATTAAGAAACCATACAAATCGTTCTAAACCTCAAGAGAAGCCCGGGGGTGTTGTTATTTCGAAAAAGGACCACGGTTGTAAAGATTTTTGGAGCTAGAATCCGACCAAAAACTCATCATCCAAGCTTTTCCTTCGGTAGATTTCTTTATTTTTACTATTCTTACACAAATATTCAATTGCATGTAAGATCTAACGGTTGAAAATGTATTTTTACATAAATCTATGACTTTTTATGGTCAAAAACGTTTTTAAACATAAATACTCTTTAGATCCACGAATTTGTAACCAAATATATTTAGAAACTGTTAAAAAGATGTTTTAATAAGTTTTAACCAGTTGCATGTCGAAATCCATGGGTGAAAATACGTTTTAAACAAAAGAAATCACAAAAATGGGAAAACAGCAAGGAGGTGCGCAGCACCCCCTGACTGGTGCTGCGCACCGGGCTGCTGTCTCCCCGAAAACTCGTCGTTTTACTCGTTTTAAGAACATGTTACATTCTGGACTTGTTACTGATATCATGTTGGGACTGAGATAAATGAAAATAATAATAAAGGTGACTTGTGTTGGACCATTTGGACTTAAAATGAACTATAAAATGTATATATCGTGTTTTAGGTGATTTGTGAGCGGAAGTGGTAGTACAATTTTTGGGCATGAAATTTGGGCGCGGAAGCGCTGCCCAAATTTCCTTAGAAATTGTAAGTCACTTCAGCGAGCAAAAGCACCTAAGGCCTAATAATCTAAAACGGTAAATCGGACTTTTGGACAAAAACGATACAATTACCTTTCGGATTTTTTTTTTAACTATACTTGACTTGGACACTTAAAGTTTAACAAAGTTTATCTATATTATTAAATAAAGAACATAGTAATATAACGACTAATTAAACTATCTTGGTAATTAATAGGCGATCCGTGATTCCCGGCTCACATATTCCGACCAAGTTCCAAGTTCTCATTCTCTTCGCAATCAGTGAGTTACAACCCCTTGTTTTACATATTTTACATGAATTTGGGGGAAACATAAGACTAAATGCATTTTATGCCTTATGAAATAAATTGCAAAATATCAAACTTTGACTTTTGATCTACCAAACTACGATTTTGACTTATCAAACTTTGACTTTTGGACGTATTTGGACTTATTGAACAACTAATTGATCTCTTATGCGTAAATTATTTGACTTTACTTAAACTTATTAGTTCTCTCTCTCTTGACTAAACTAATTATTGATGCTTGTATGCGTAACCAACCCTTGATGGAGCTATGACATGTTTCTTAAGTGATAGATCTTACTCTCTCTTTTAAATAAAGCTACTTAGTGCCCGATGTTTCTTTTTCCTTGACTTTCACACTATTAACTACTTAGCCGTATAGTAATTATGAGTATCGATACTTAGGAAAGAACCGTTCCTTGCTTAGATGGCAGTCTAAGTACATATTACTAAGTTCTGTTTAATTTCCCGTTTGAGAGGCGGGGAGTTGGGGCCTCACGGTTGGATAATCGGATTAGTGTGAACACTTAAGTTATAGATGCCAAGTGGTTGATACAAGAAAATCTAATTAGTTACTTACGCATAAACTTATAAACTTTTATCGATTGCTATCCGCTTCTACTATTTGACTAAATTTGACTCCATTTGGTCTTTACAAACTTAGGGCACCTGTACGCCCGTTACTTAGACTTTAAAGTATATAAATTTTAAGCGACTTTTCTCCGCTAATCTCCTTTAAGGAAACCTCTACTTTTTATATACTTTACTTACATTTTGGTCGATTATTTAAACTGTAACTCACTCACTGCGTTTTCGTAGTTGACACTTTATCTTATGTTTCAGGAAATTAGTGTAAGCACGTGATGCATGGCATGGACGGGTCGAGGCGGTCGTGTGAGAACCTTACTGGGAAAAGACTTGGCCATTTATTTTGGGAATTTTAAATGAACTTTTAAATTGTGTTTTAATGTACTCAATTTTTGTGTCTTGGATGGAATTGTAAACACTTTTATTTTAATTAATGACTTGATGACCGTTATGTTTTATATGACCTGTGATATGATTTTCCAGCTCTTCACATTCCGTGTTTCCGCTTTAGCGGGGTGTGACATGTTTGTTCCATCTTTCTGATCCAACGACGACAAACCAATGGATCCTCACCTCCCGCAAACGTTGGAGGTTTACAGCTCAAAAATGTCTTGTATGAACTGCCTTTCACTTCAACCTGTTTGACTTCCTCACGGGGATTCGGTTGCTTAACCACATTTTCAGATACAGACCCATGCTCAGTCGTCTGCGAATTCTGAGAATCTTTCAGTAACCCGGCTGCCCTCATTGCAGCCTTTAACTCTTTCAATTGCCCCTCTAATTCGGCAATCCTTTCGACATCCTTCTTATTATGCCCAGATGAGGAACTTCCCTCCGTGTGAGTACTCTGAGAACCTCGGTTCTCCTCGTTGCTTCCTTCATGAGTATCGGAGCCCGATACGTTTTCCATCCTTAGATCGATAACCAGAACAGGATAACATAAGTGAATCGTACAACAACAAGGGTAAGTAACAAGTAAACTCATAACACTCAGTCACACACCCTTTTCCCATCCTAGGTCAAAGTTTTAAAAATTCGAACCGCGTCTTTTGCACGAGTCTGAGCACTGGTCTTTGTGCTTAGTTCACTCGCAACGCGGCTCTGATACCAACTTGTAACGTCCTGGTTTTCAAAAATCACGTTTTACAAAAACTTTTTAAGTTATAAGACTTTTACACAGCGGAAACATAATGACATAATAAAGCGGTTCCTAAAAATCTTCATACAAACCATACGTTACTTAGTTACAACATCAAAAGCTTGCCAAAAGCATATAACAAAACTATACGAATGGGGACAACGTCTACCCCAAGCAATCCCGCCTCACCAGGCTAGCGTCTAGCACCCTACGAGCAAAAGACACATTTGAAAAGAGTATCAGCAAAGCTGGCGAGACAATAAACTTAGTAAAGACTATAAAACATTTCATAAAATATTTAACTTCAATGTCCCAAACCATACCCGCACCCATCGCAGACGGATAGGTTACAATTCAATAAATAAACAATAATAAAGTGCACAGGTAAATGATTCTCATCTCATAATCAAATTACGCACTAAAGTCAATATCTTACGTTTTGGATCCATCTCTTGTCCAAACGTCATCTATCACAATTTGGGTCCATCTCTTGCCCCATGGGACTACAATCCCGTTCGCTACTCGCACATTCCTGCATGTTATTATAAGCATTGGGGCGCGACTCCCAATCTCTATAATAACCCGAAATGTAGGCTTTCACTACTCCGACGTTGCATACGATTCGTTGTCGTTAAGGAGGGTTCCACGGTGTGTCAACTTATACACCTCCCCACTCCCACGTGATGTATCCGGCTGACCCTCATCTCAATGGTCATACATCACTCCAGCATGAGATTACATCTCTGTACCGCGTGTTACAAGGGAGGTCTAGAATTCCCCGTAACCAACTTTCTTAGGCTAGCACTTTTCTACCTAGTCGGTCAAACTAGGTCAATCTATCTACGAGCAGCTACCTACCACCCGTAACCCAGGCCTCTTATGCAAAACTATGTCATACTACATATAGTGCATAAAACAATAACAATAAGAAATTGCTAAGACTAAACAAGGCCACAATCAAATATGTACGTCATCTCAATGTACAACAATAATAATAAATATTATAAATTTATGTCATCACATTAAACACCAATAAAACACGAGTAGCTACAACTACTCGATCAAAGTACGATTACGTTATCCTGTTAAAATGGTTCATCTTAAATCGATCATATGTCTTCTCATCTTTTAAAACGTATTTACATCTTTCCAAAACGTTTTACATCTTTCCAAAACGTTTTACATCTTTTCAAAACGTTTTACATCTTTTGAAACGTTAACTCATCTTTAAAAACATCTTTTGTCTTAAAGCTCGGTTTTTAAAACGATATTGCACTCACCTCAGTCCTCGACAAACGGAATCGCCCGAGCGATGCAAACACGATCAACCTTAAGTTTTCGAACCGGGTTTCGAAACGACCCGAAACGAACCACCACGAAACCAACTTTTGTTTACACCAAAACGTTCCTTATGCTTCCAGGAGCACGATGGTGCTTTCGGTTTTTAAAACGGTCCAGTAACGAGCTCCGTAGACTAGCTTTTCGGTTATCGAATGTTTTCGTTTCCTTTTTCTTGTTTCCTCCGCCAAAATAACAACACACGCACACATACAAATGCAGAATTCTGCATTTTCCACTAACTCAAGCTTTATATATGTTTGCATATTTTCACACATAACCCTCAAGTTTGAGATTTAAAAACTTATGGTCCTCATGGACCAAACTTATTACAAAAAGAGTCTTAACAAAAATTCGGGATGTTACAGAAATGGTAACTCAGATCTTTTGCTCAGTTAATTCAAACGGATGGGAAATGGTACGAAACCAGATTGTACTGGTACCGAAATCTGAAAACACATGAGTTCCAAAAACTTCTCTTAGAGATTTGACCTTATACAGTGAAACGGAAATAAAAATGAAAAGCAATTTGTTTGTACAATGAATCATGTAGAAGAAACTATTACAATATCAAGATTTTACTGCATAGATCTCTAGGCAACAAACTCACATTTTAGTAAACATCAATTGTAAATCCTGGTAAACATCTATTTGGTACTTTTAAACCTAGATACTGCATTTACTTGTAAAACCATACTCGTATACAAAGGTCGGACAGTCATGCAAAAATAAATGTTCATGGGACTATGAGGAAGGTAGAGTTATACATGTTAAACACTAGATTATTGACCCGTGCGGCGCACAAATTCTTCTAAGAAATTTAACAATAATATTAAAGATAATAGTGAAAATCAGTTTAGTCATAAAAAAAATGAATATTAAAAAATACTAACTTCTTTAAATAAAGGAATTGCGTTTGTTGAAGAGAAAATAATAACAAATTTCTCATGATATAAATGAGAAGCATCTTATCTTAATCTTAATCTTAATCTTAATATATAATAAAAGAGAGGCATAAAATGCCACTTGACAAAATAGTGACTTTAATTAGAACTATTAGATCATTTTGATGATGTCATCATTAATAATTTCATTTTAACCCTTTACTTTAAATAATTCAACCCATATATTAAATAGTAATAATTAAATAATATTAATTGACCTTTCTACTTTAAATAATCTAACACTTGTATTTTAATTTAATTCTAAAAAAATACAAAACATATTTTTTCTTCAAAACATACACATTTTTAGTATAAAAAGAAAATAAAATTATTTTATTGTTTTACGAGTGTTTGCATATAAACGGAAAACATATCATATAAAAAATCTTTTGTTTTCTTTTTCGTCAAATTTACACAATATTTTTTGTTTTTTTATATATTATAATTATTTTATTTTTAATAAGGTTTTTTCCGAATTACACAGTAAATATTTTATTTAACTTCACATTTGCTAGCATAATCATTTTGTCTACCTGACTAATAACTTTCTATTAATCTTTTTATATAAGTTATATGTTCTTTGTTAACATATATATTTTTTGATATAATTTTCCGCGTATTAGGCGGGTCAATAAGCTAGTTCTTATATAAATGATAAAAAGCATTATAGAAACCAAGTTATTTTATTTATTGTCACAAATTGTGCAATATTTCCTTGTAAACAACATTAGTAACATTGCTAATCTTCCCATTTTTATCACATAATAATACCTTTAAGCCTCCCTTACTTTTTATCCGAGATATAGCAACATAGAGCTGACCGTGAGTAATAACTAGACTTCGAAAATAACCCAATCGTCGACAAAGATTGTCCTTAACGTTTTGTCTTCTTTTTAAGGCAAACAGAAATCCTCTTATCAGATGGAATCAACCACATTCTCAAATTGAAACTTATTTTTCCAATAAAATACCACTAATAAATTGTTAGTATTATCTCATAGTCAAAGGACTCAAAAGTGTAAAAGTGTACATACCCGAATTCATTAGTTTCTTCAAGTCTTCATTGATACACAACTTTGATCCAAAAAAACAATTCCAATTTGCACTTCATCTAATAATATAAATAAAAATAAGCTAATATAAACACTACCTTTTCGTGAATTTGTATAAGCTAAGATTACATGCGGCTGTTTGTTCAAAACTATACCTTTATATTTGCCAAGCTTAGCAAGTTGTAGGATGATTATCGACATGTCAAAATTATTTTGATTTTTGAGTTCGGTTTTGAGTTGTATAGCAAAATCACTCCACAAGTTCTTGTCCAGACAAATCAAATTAGTTATACAATTATTTTATATGCAATTATATGTTTAAATCCAAGTTTCTTAATTATATATAATCTATTGTAGATCCGACATGGAAATTACCGGCTTGTACAACCTCTCCGATGACATCTATATGAGCCAAGGAAAATTAGGAATTTGAATGCAAAAAATGATAAGTAGTTCACAGATTTAAGATATAGAACTCACCAAATAGTAGTTTTTAGATGATCTTGGAATCAAGTATATCTTGAAATGAAACAAATTCAAAACGCTTACTTACATCTTAAAGTTGGTACATCTCTGATATGTTGTGTTTTTATGGAAGTTAACGAAATCTTTGTGATCAACTAGTTTAAATGACTCATTATAATCGGCAACATTGAAATTTGTAATTGTATGAACCTCTCGTCCTGATAGTTGATGGTCAAAATTATCCGTAAGGTTTTTTTTTTTTTATTCTGACCACTATCTTGTCTCTTTTTTTTCGATATGAAATTATGTGAATAAAAAAAGCATGAATAGTTGAAGTTTTTGTAAATCAAAAACATATTTTATCAATATTTTAAAGAAAGCAATCTAATATGGAAATCATACCTCTTCATCAACTACAATCATATCAATCATATCAAAGTAATAGAGAAATGACAAATTCATCGTTAAATCAATGATTTGATTCTCTTTAAAATGACACCGGTCATGATATAGTTATTTTAAAAAATGAAAAACAATTTGGTGGGTTTTATTTAAACTATTATGAATTAAAAAACTTTTTAAAATATTCTTTTTTACCAAAAAGTTTAGAATTTTGTGTTTTTTGAAGCAAATATAAAAAAATTTTGAAAAAATAAATAAAAAAATTTCGGACTTTTTTTTGGTTATAATTTTACAGTATCATATTTGGATTGCATCATATCTATAATCTGTTGCATCATATTTTTAAATTGTGTTGCATCGTAATATGATTTTGTTGCATCATATTTTTAAATTGTGTTGTATCGTATGTCTAATTTTATTACATCATAACTATATTTATTTTAAATTGAAATATGAATATGATGCAATGATATTATATGATTACGATTACGTCATTGCATCATCGAAAGTATAATATGTTGCATCATATTTGTAAAATGTGTTCGATCATGTATATAATTTTATTACATCATAACTAATGCAATAATATAGTTATAAAAGCTATTTTGGATGTGACGATAATCACATGATTGGCGCATAAGGTCAAGAACGAAATTTGTTCCTCTATCTTGTATAGAGCGATACCATTGGCCCCCTCGATGATGTGAATAGATATTTGTGTGGCCGTACCCAAAGCGTATTGATTGTATATCAATACCTAGTTTGGTAATCTCCTTAATTGAGAAACAGAATCGTTGAACAACATGAGATTGACTTAATCCATGTCTCATGTTCAACAAGGTATCTGCAACAAAAGGACAATTGACATTTAACTATTATATCATTATGTTTAATGATCGTTTCATGGAGCAAACACTTGCACATGTTTAGGGGCTTTAGCGTGTTGCTAGACACTACCTATTGTCTGAATGACTTTCTGTTGTTTAACACTTGCACAAGTGGGAGTGATGAAATTTGATGTGCTCGGTTAAACATAAAGTCATACTACTAAGTATGTGTAAGCCTATAGGGTCACACACTTAGACACTTAGAACGTATTTGTATATTATATAGGTTATATAATATATGTAAGTAATATAACCATAAGGTTCGGTTTGTAACAAGTTAGTTATTTAAAGGTTAAATATTTAAGTGTTAAAAGTTAAAATAAATATGTTATTTTAAACCGAAACTTAGGATTAAGTTTAAGAGTATTAACTAGTTTAGTAAACTAGATTTCCTAAATCTTTTTAAAAACCAACTACAGAGAATAAATAGATTAATCCTAATCAATCCATGGATCTCTCTTTTTTTTGTTTGGTTCTTTGTTTATTGGTTTTGAACAAACACACATAAACGTGTTGTGTTCTTTGCTTGTTGCATTGATCTGCCAAAAGAACAAAAGGAGTTTGTTCGTTTTGGAATTCAAATTACTTACAAGAGCTAGCACTCGGATCGGTTGCTTGAGGTGTTGTGTGGATACCTATGGAGAACTTTTACATAGAAGTTATGCTTCCGATATTCGGACTACACGACGCAGTTGTGGGAGAATCGTGATCCCGGATTCGTCAGCGGTTGGATCGGCTTCAAATTTTGTGTGTAGAAAGAAGACTCACTAATATAGCTTTTCACATGAGTAAATTTCGATTAGAGGTCTGGATCAGAAGATATTAACTGCGGAAGTTGCTACAGTTTCTGGATGGTTGTTTGGATCAATCAAGTGTGTTTGGATTCTTGGTTTGGAATCTACGCTTCGGTAAAATCGGCAATAATCACGTTAACGCTCTGTTCTCGAGTCTAATATTAAAAGAAAAGAAAGTAATGTAAAGAAAAGGAAATTAAAGTAAAGGAAAATATTTATTTTACTTTACGATTACCCAAAATATGACCGAACTGTTTTATTGAATAAAATGTATAAACTTTACCTTCTAATTTTTTCCTTTCTAAAAAAAAATTGAGAACACTACAATTTATTTATTTTCTTTCCTTTACATTCCTTTAAATAAAACTGGAGAACAAAGTGTAAGTGATATATGGTATAATCTATTTTCGTGTATTATTATTTACTTGATCCGCATAGTGAAAACATATGGATCCACTTTGGAAATCATTTTAATAAACGTTAAATATTCCGTTGCGTTTTAACTTTGATTAACCGTTTTATTGGAAAACAATTTTTTTTAAAAAGGTCTTTGATTTCCAACAAAAACACGGATATGTATTGAGGCTCAAGTCCAGTAAACTACTAAGAAACTCGTTACAAAGTCGTCCTTTGTTTTAGCAAAACCGCACAGGTCCATTTTGATTTTCTTGGAAAAGCTATGGGTAACTCTAAAAGTATCATACAAATATATTATGGGATAAATATAGACCAATACCATACAACTTCATTGTCATCGGACTAGGCTCAAGAAGGTTGATGTCTTCATCTCCAGAAATTTAATGCAAGTTTGAAATTCCATTTATTTTGTTACATCCTGTGACCATTTCAGAATTAACTTTGATGAAAACATATTTGGTTGTTATTCATGTTATGAATGAAGTATTTGGTTGTCGAAAAGCATACCTCAATTGCTTGACTACGTATTTTTGACTTCCTTTGCGAGTAAGCTTTGAAGAACATTGTTGTTTTTTCTGATAAAAACAATAGATAAAAGTAGACTAAACCATTAATTATTAGGAAAAATCACGTAATAGCCTATTAAAAAAACTGATAGTCTGGAACAATTCTATTTTTTTTACAATGCGTTGAATCGAAATAACTAGCCCCAAACCTCATTAAATTTATTGTACATAATTTGTTTTATCATACAGTGAAATTTGATCAAGTATATTGAATTTTGTGAATTAGTGACATTGAGAAATTCTCTTTTGTAATACAAAAATGTTTGTATTTGTGAAAGTAAAGAATAAGAATAAGAATTGAGGAAATGGTAATGGGATGGTGACTTTTCCTAATTATGAAAGAGTTTGAAATATAAAAAATGATTTATACCTTTATAAGTAGTGAGTTTTCTAATGAAGGGATCATACGGGGAATAATAACTTATAAATCGATCTTTATGCAGGTAGTATTCTCCAGTTGTTGTTTGAAAGGGAGAGATATCTCCACCAATGATGTGATTCCATGACTTGTAATAACCCAACGCTGCATCTTCTTCTTCTTCTTCCGTTTCGTTAATGTTTTCATCTTCATACACAAAACTCACCCCACACTTCTTTATTATATTCCTTCCAAAATCATGTTCTAGAGTAATAAGCACTTGGTCACCACTTGCCATGTCATCCATCCCAAACATCCAGTGGCTTATAAATGATAACCACCTTCCACCTACATTCACCCTCTGATTAATATAATGCATGTATATCCATGTACGATTCTTTGTTATATTACTTATCTTTATCCATGGCAAATCAAACAATTGAACGTGGATATCCAAACTCATCTCGAAATCCAGAATCCCAAAATTCAATTGGTATTGTCTGCACATAACAAAGATTCAATCCTGTGAACCTCCTGTTAGGAGATGTTGGAATGGTAAATGATATCGATGAGCCATCGCTTCTTCGCCTAATCCAATTTGGCATCACTTTCCCACCATAAAATGTGCTGAATATTCCAAATTCATAATACATCTGGGTTCGAGATCCCTCTGGTCGTCTTCCATAACAATACATTCCCACACGTCTCTTTTTAATGAACTCTATATTACTCCACCACAAACTACGTAACAAAGTTTCCTCAACACTTGCCATTGCTTGGATTTTGACTACCCCTTCAATTTCAATCGATGAAGATGGTAATTCACTTGAATTCACATTTAACTGGAGTGGGGACATTTTTGGATCAAATAAAATTTTCTGTAGTAAAGACTACTGATTCTTGTATTGGGATATGTTCCGAACGTATGACAAACTTGTTAAAGTGGGTGGAGGTTGGTCAACTGACATCAGCATTTTACAGTCCCGCATACTAAGGACTTCAAGCCTAGGGAGTGTTCTCACACAATTGGGCATTGAAACAATTGGATTTCCATCTAAATATAACTCCTTCAACATGGATAGGCTACTCAAGTCCATAGGAAAGGACTCGTTGGACAAATTATTATTTGCAAGTGACAGCGTTACTAGCGACCCTGGAAAGAAAATCCCCAAGGAGTTGAAATGTCTCGGTATAGCCTCCACAATGGCGAACGAAGATGTTTGTGATTTTGTGTCGATACTGTTAGCTTTAAGCATTTTGAATGAATCCATATCACTTTCCATGGATGAAAGTTCACCAAGATTACAACCATCTAGTATTAGTGTTTTCACATTCTTCAACTTGCCTATTATTTTTGGAAGCTTTCTACAGTAACTGAAATCAACGTGGATAAGTTCACCACATTGCTCAACTGATTCACATACTTCAATCAAACTCGTGCAATTTTTAACTATTAAGCTCTCAAGTGTAGGGAACTCACAAAAGCCACCGAGACTACGAAGTTGTCCACAAAAACTCAGATCAAGAATCTTCAATGATCCAAGCAACTTCATAGATGAACAATAATCAAAATTAAAGTTAGTGAACCTAAATAATTTGACAAGGACAAATAGTTAAAATTGAAGTTTATGCTTTTAATTTCTTACCTTTTGGGTCTTTGCAGGTAGTTCTGGGTTATTATCAGACATGCCAAATGATTCGATATTGCTATATGACATGTCCAGAACAACTAAATAAACTATCGGTAAGTATAAAGGGATAGACTTTAGAGGGAACCCCTGCAGACACAACCATCTTAACTCCTCTGGAAAATTCTCAAAAAACTGATTTATTTCTACATAATTGAGATGTAGTATCATTAGATTATCCATGTTATTCAGTGCATCTGTTTGCAGCTCAAATGATCCTTGAACATTATCAGTGCCCTAACAAGAAAGGAAATGCATAGTTAAATTAAAAAGGTTAGTAAATACTACAAAACTACTTAAAACTGTACATGGCTTCTTTACCTTTTTCTTTTTTAACACTTTGAATGAATCCTCAGGACACCATAATCGAGTACGCTTCTCTGGATGGTCAGGTGATTTTTTGAATTAGTTGAGCATGTAAAATAGTTCTTATTTTTTGGCATGGGCTTGGATGATGCAGTAAAGGGGTTGGTTGAGCATGAAGCATTAGCCGAGTCCATTCTGCAAGCTAGAGAGAGACAAAGTGAAGACAGAAGAAGAAAAAAAACAGAATGGTTAATCTGAAAGTAGACTACATCAAAACAAGTAAAGTAAATCATAATAGTTCAAAGCTGGCTTACCTCTAATTAACTGGTATGACTACTACAAGCTACATTACTATGTTAGTGATATTACCTTCAAAGTTCGACCCTAATAAGACAATTACATGAACCAAACAAACAACGCAACAGGGCTGCGTGTTGTTGATGTCAAGTTATATCTTTTGTTGCAGCAGTGTTTTGTGATCCTAAACTGATTCAAATCGTGCTGAACAAATTAAGATCTTTATGAGAAATTCATAAGTATACTTATGGAGATGGGAATCGGTAAGACGTGTTCATCAACGCTACCATAAGTATTTCATGAGAAATTCATAGACCTAGGTGGGATAGGAGAATTGATAAAGGGAATAGAGATGATGATAGAGATCATACTGAGAAACAGAAGAATTCCGTACGGGTACAACTTTTATTTGAACGAAGTGAAAAAAAATGCGATCTTTGTTGTCTAATAGAACAAAGACTAATACCTTAATTGAGTCGGTCATTGTGTACTTCATTAAGACATTAATAAAGATCTTAATTTGTTCAGCACGATTTGAATCAGTTTAGGATCACAAAACACTGCTGCAACAAAAGATATAACTTGACATCAACAACACGCAGCCCTGTTGCGTTGTTTGTTTGGTTCATGTAATTGTCTTATTAGGGTCGAACTTTGAAGGTAATATCACTAACATAGTAATGTAGCTTGTAGTAGTCATACCAGTTAATTAGAGGTAAGCCAGCTTTGAACTATTATGATTTACTTTACTTGTTTTGATGTAGTCTACTTTCAGATTAACCATTCTGTTTTTTTTCTTCTTCTGTCTTCACTTTGTCTCTCTCTAGCTTGCAGAATGGACTCGGCTAATGCTTCATGCTCAACCAACCCCTTTACTGCATCATCCAAGCCCATGCCAAAAAATAAGAACTATTTTACATGCATCTCTTCCCATCTCTTGAATTAGTGAATGCATTGTCAAATGGTTATACCACCCGACACGTAGAAGGCATCTGTCAATGAGATTTTTGATCCCATTTGTTGTGATTATATCACAAGCCTTTAATATTGTCTCAGAAAAATCTCTATCCATTCCAACAAAAAAGCAAGCAATATGCAGAAACAATTCCTTATCTTTTGACCATGGCAAAGAGTCAAAGCTCATTTGTAATACCTTTCTTCTACGAAGTTCAGGTAATAATTCCGTCTTTAGCTCTTGTATGCACCCTTCCCAATAAGCTACGTCTTGACTTTGTAAAGAACAACCCAAAACTTCAAGAGCGAATGGATGGCCATCACAGTATTTGACAAGCTTTTTCGACACATCTTCATAACCTTCCTTGGGATTGTTGCAACCAAATGCATGATGACATAAAAGGTTTAGTGATGCATCCTCATGTAAGCCATCAAGTTCATATTTCTTATGTTTGGGCTTCATGTTCGTCTTAAAAACATCACACCTCTCCGTCAACGTGGCATCCTTGGCTGTTATTATGATTTTCCTTCCTGGATTTAAGCCTTTGTTTCCAATTAACGCATTCAACTAGTCCAGACTATCAATATCATCAAGAACTATTAGCACCTTTTTCCGTTCCAGTGCATTCTCGATCATGGAGGTGTATTTAGAAACATCATGAACTTGAATCAAACTTGTTTTTATAATTTCACGACAAAGCTGTTTTTGTACATCAAGCTTTTGATTTAGATTACCCCATCTCGTACTGATATCTGGTATGAAGCTCCTATCTTTAAATTCACGACAATGTAACGTGTACAGATATTTTGCTAGAGATGTCTTCCCGATCCCGCCAATACCCAATATAGTGAGAACATCTCCAGTTTGTGAGGACCTGTCTTTCAACCAAGAAGTGATGAATTCAACGGAGTCCTTCATTCCGATAAGTAGTGGAAGATCACTCATTATGGGTAAACCTATTCTTTGATAGATGTCGTTAACAATTTCTTCAATCAACTTCGTCTCTAAACTGAAAATCAATTCTAGTGAGAGTTACAAAACACTATCCATGAAAGCTAACATAACACATTTGTAAATTCAAATTATCCAAATCATCGGACTCTGTTTTTTTCTTTCATGACAATGGAAATAGAGAAAAGAAACACATTTTTTGATTTCAAATTTGTTTCATTTTCAAAGTTATTGATGGAAAGTTTTAGCTTTTCCACAATTATTGTGTATCATACATGATTTTATCAGAATTCGAAATCAACTATATAGACTTTTTAATTGGGTAAAATTCAAGATAAAGTGTTTATAGACGAGTTTAAAAAAACGGATAGATCGAGACGGGCATGGAAGTCGAGGTTTATTTCAAGATTGTAACCAGCAAATTAGAATGATCGAAATGGTCAATCTATCGAAATGGTATAAAAGAAAATATTTACCTGTTGTGTGCATTATGTCCTTTTAAATCAGCAATTTCTTCAAGTGCTTCCTTCCATAAGTCAATGTTTCGAGCCCATTCATTTCTTTTTTCATCATCTGTTTCTTTCTCCATCTTCTGATTATGCTTGACCATTGCATCTCCGAAGCTGTCTTGTTGCTTCCTGACATGTGTAGGCTCAACATGATAGAAGATGGGTATGACAATTTGGTTCTTCTGCTTCATGATCAATACGAGTTCGTCAAGGCACCATCTTGAGGAGGCGTAGTTCTTGGACAACACGATAATACAAGCCCTGGATGCTTTGATTGCACTCTCCAATTCCGGTCCTAACTTTTTCACTGGTTCTGATCTCTTCATCATCATAAAAGGTTGTGAGACCAGCATTCTTCAGGGCTGTGTGGAGGTGATCAGTAAAGCTAAGACGAGTGTCTGCACCTCGAAAACTTAAAAAAACATCATATCTATGTTCATGACTCGATGAAGATCCTTGTTCAAGTTCATTGAGAATAACCATTCTGAACTATTCTTGCAACTCGAGAGTGATTCAATACTTTTGAAAATTTGAGATACAAAAGTCTTTATTGGTTGGCTTTTATCAAATCACATAGACAAGGTCGGTATGTGAGGGGCCGGGTGGGCCGCCAACATTAAAGACCGGTTTTCAAAGTGATCCAAACTTGTGATCTTAACAAGTTTAGTTACTGTGTTATCCGAACTCAAACCTGCTAATTTATGTGTCATGTTCGTGAAGTGCCGGAAAATGCGAGCCCTGCTAATTAAGTTTACGAAAGTGATTTATGATCTCGTGTTATTTTAAGATGTGAAATAAGGTTACAACTCTTGTTCTGTGTATTTACTACAGGAAAAAAGTGCTAAACTGTAATTGGTATATTAACAAACAGTTGGTGAGCATTCCGAATAAGTAGATATGGGGCTTATTACAATTCCAATTCTAACTAGAATCAATTCCATGGTTTTTAAGTTCCTTAGAGGTGGTTTCTGTTTCGGCCTCTGGTTGTTATTCGTAGTGTTGATGATAGTAAGAAGGCCATGAAATTAACGATTTTTTTGATATATTTACCGGGGCGATTTTGCCCTTTTTCCCATATTTTCTTGTAAAAGGAAATGACTATTTTGCCCTTTAGACATAAAGGGATACAACTATAGCAACTGAAATGGTGTTTGTTAACCTAAAAGAACTAGAACTTAGAAAACTAAAAAGGAGTTTAAAAATAACGAGAATTTAGGAATGGTTACAATGCAATTGCTTGAGGATAAGTAGCACTAACTTCCATTCGCAACAACCCCCAGACATGCTTGCATCCTTCCCACTTTGCCTTCATGTGAACCAGAAACGCTTCTGCCCACACTTCATTATTCCCGTCTATGCTCAGATCATAAGGTACCGAGAAACTGTTTCCACCACTTTCGTGTGTTAAAAACCACTATTTTCATAATCTAAAAGTTATAATCACAAGCAACCAGACACCAATAAAGATAAGCTTACATGAACAACCGTGCGGTTGTGCATTATAGATATGGACATGCATAAACGAGAAACATTATATGTGAGTACATAAACAGCTAAAGATTGGTATGACACATAGTGCTTCACAACCTTGATAATAGTTGACTCACTTAATTGAATGGCTAAATTGCCCATATGGCTTTATGAACGTTAAAACGCTAGACACGTCAATGAACCAATAAAAAAAAATGAGATTTATAGACTTGTCTTACCTCATTAATTCTTCTTGTGGAGCTCTTTTACTAGAGCTACTGTTCCTGCAGTTTAATGTATACCAAGTTAACACTAGAAAATTATACATGCTACTTTATAAAATATAGTTGACGTAAGAAACAAACATGGTGTCTCCATTTTGAGTGTCAAACCTCTTAACTTTAGTACTTCCCGAGTACAAAATTCATATAACTTCCAGTACCAATTTCAGTGCTTCTTGACTCTTTTTGTATGATCAAGAAAGCAATAATATGTTTTAACTCTATAAACGCTGATTTGGAAAGAATCTTTTTCAGAATTTATGGCTATCAGTATATAATAGGAATAAGCAGAAACCTGCATACAAAAACGTTGAAAAGATGTAATGACTTGGTGGAAAGATTATAAACAGCATCTTCTATATGGTCCTTGCCAAAAATGTACACGACAGGGTAACCTAGAAGCCACCTACAACAACGAAGCAATTTATTAGTTGCTACTAATGAGATTATCTTCCAAAGTTGCCTGAAATATAATCCTCTAGACAGTAGTCTATTATAAACCAAGAAAAAGAACTAACATAAAATCCAAGGTTCACAATACTTCACATTAATAAGTCGAACAGTAACTTAGCATGCATAATTTAAACAAATTCATTGACTTTGTGCTGGTCACAGGTTAATTTTGTAATAATTAGTTTTAACTTATAGTTTGCTTTAAACCATCATTGATCTTAGCTAATTAGTAATTATACAAAACACATGGAGAAATATGGATACTTGTTGATGCTTAAGCCTACTAAAACAATCACACACTCGTTAAGAATGAAGTTCTGTACACAGACATCTTCTGTTTTATCAAACCCAGAGGTCCATTTTCATTTTCTTGAAAAAGCGTAATTTAACATGCTAAAAGCCTAAAAGTAACATAGCATATATATATATATATATATATATATATATATATATATATATATATATATATATATATATATATATATATATATATATATATCACATACGTTGGCTTCTTCAGTTTGTTGTCAAATAATGTTTTGACATGCTGAAAATCATAAAAATCAAATAAAAAAAATGAAACTATACGAAAGTAGAGAATTACCCGTTAAGAGTAGGGACAGTGACTAGTGTATCTTGCATAAAATGACTGAGATCGATGAAGTCAGAAGGCTGATTAATAACCGGAAGCTGATAATTAGAGGATTTACCATTGCTTGTTAATTATCCATTACGTTCAGAAACACTTGTTGTTGCTTCTTCAGAAAAGACTGACGAAAATCGCTTCTGGATGGACATAAATTGTGCTCCTACGGAACTCTTTTCGATATCAGTTACCATCTGAATTACTTAATGTATTATAAAAAAACAACTAGAAGATTATTTTTGAAAGAGATACAACGTGAGAGATATTTAAGTTTTAACCTTAGGTGGATCCTGTTGAAGGTCAACAAATTGCAGTTGGAGTTGTTTGTTTAATGTTAATTTAATAAGTTCCGCAAGCCCTTTGACATGTATCAAATATATCATATCTTCAATAATCATGACCCGTAAACTTTCAAAGACAGAAGACTCCTGAATAACAAAATCACAAGAAACAGTTACCCTTGATATTTCGAAGGGAACGGAATTCTAGCTGCAAATAAGTACCTCTTGGGCAACTTTGAGAAATGAACATAATCGATCTCTCAGTTCAGGCAACTTTCCACCATAATCTATCATTATTACTGGTCTCATCCCCGTGCATAATGCCAAAATATCTGCTAAAACATACATTAATATCATGTTTTGCAAATTGTACTACCTCTGTTACAAGTTAACTAATCCTTTTCCTTTGGAATCTAAAAAGGAAACGACCAATGAAGAATAAACATTAAAAATCCAAAAACAATAGACGAGTGTGCGATGAGAACCAATTTATGTCCAAATATCCACCATTCTGTCCAACAGGATTACATTGAAACAATACTTTCTGGACATAACTATTTATAACTTACTGCACATTTACAAAGAAAGGGAAGTCCATAGCGTTTATAATTTCTAGTTACATCGGATTGTTATCTCGTAAATGCTTAACCATCAAAATATTATGTGATAATAAATATCAAGTTACTTGAAGCGGATCCATGATAAAACTAAAGTGGAGACATTGAGCAACAAGTATATTCTTTTTCTATGATTTGTGTAACATTAATATTATTAGTATTCTATGAGTAGCAATTTAGTAGGCATATGAACATAATGTGGATTCTGCAAAAAAAAAGAATTAAGCTCAAGAATTCGCATACTAGTTACTCCCCGTCCAAATAAAAACCATACGCATTTGATTTATGTTTGTCTTAAAATTATTATCTATTTTAGATATGAATAATTAAAATACTTCATTAATTACAATTATAGTTAGATGAATAACTTATGAAAAAATGTTTTGGTGAATTAAATAGAATTCCTAAAATTAAGGATGAAAAAAAAAACCAGTATGCAGACGACGGTTTGAAGAAGCTCTGAGACGCCAATTGGTGCGAGAGAGTGAAGAATCGACTACCCTCAAAATATCCACACCCTCCATTACACAAACATCAATTATTAGGGAGGTACCCTGGTTACTACTACCAGTGGGGTGCTTATTTTGGTTTATATTTTATAAGTATATTTTTCTGGTTTATATAATACTTATTCTTAATGTTTAATATATAATAAAAGATAGGGTGTACTGGATGGATTATCTTCTTTGATTTCAGCCGTTAGATTAGATTGATGATATCATCAAAAATTATTTCTATTTTACACCCTCTTACAATACATAATTATATTTTCTCTTTATTTAAATCTCCACTGAAATAAAAAAAAACATAAGTTTAATTACTTATAAATCGTTTATTTTAGACTATGATTTACCATATTGTTATTCTAAAATCTCATCATTTTTATAACAAAAAATATATATAAATGTAAAAGTGTATATATTATTTTAACTATAAGCAACCTAGGTATAAACGTAAACGTATATATATGTTAGTATACGTATGACATTGTCTTCTTATAATAACTTAAAATCTAAATAAACAAAAATTTACAAGTCACACTTTATCTTTGTCCGCGCTATCGCGGGACAATAATCTAGTTATTTATTATAACATGACAAACATTAATAAGGACATAAACTTTTATATAATCTAGAAAATTTGAACTTATAAAACATAAGACGAATTGTCAATAATCCATAATGCACTTCTATAAGCCCAAACAAACACCCTCCAAATCATAAATTTCATATGTTTTTCACAAATTTTATTTATTTATCTATTATTCAATATATGAAACAAACATAAATAGTGTACATTTTACAGAGATATCATTTATTAAAATTTACACTATATTTATACGTGTCATAAGTCTTATTGTTTTAATGGCTATTTTTCTCGAAAATAAAAGATAATCTTTAATATATAATAAAAGAGAGGCCTTAAATGCCACATGGCGAAGTAAGGACCCTTAGATGGGTTAACTTATTTGATTTCAACCGTTAGATCAAATTGATGATGTCATCAAACACTATTTTCATTTTAGTTGTCCCACATCGCTTCAGGTATGAAACGTTTTCATACTTCTAGCCTATATATATCATATGCCTTTAGTTTTTCCTACTTTGTCCCACATCGCTTCATGTATGAAACTCTTTCAAACTTTTAGCTTATATATATCATATGCCTTTGGATTAAAATATAGTTCGATGGTAATTTTCGGGTCAATCGGGTCAAACCCGAAACCCGACAAACTGGAACTATTCTATCCGAAACCCGACCCTATTTATGAATCGGGTGTTGCCTTAAATGCCACATGGCGAAGTAAGGACCCTTAGATGGGTTAACTTATTTGATTTCAACCGTTAGATCAAATTGATGATGTCATCAAACACTATTTTCATTTTACACCCTTTTACAAAACATAATTACATTATCTCTTTAATTCCAATCTCTACTTAAATAAAAACAAAATTCCAATTTACTTAAAAAAATTTCACTCAATTTGAACTATGATTTACATTATTTTTATTTAAAATCTCCTAATAAAAAATATTAAAACATGTGTATAAACGTAAAAGTGTTTATGTTATTATAACTATAAACAACATGTATATAAACGTAAAGGTATATATATATATATGTTATTATACGTATAACATTGTCTTTTTATAATAACCTAAAATCTACATAAACAAAAAGTTTACAATTCAATTTTTATTTTTTTCCGCGCTATCGCGGGACAATAATCTAGTTAGTTTATAAACCATAAAATAAGGAGCAAAGATACAATAAATTCGTAAAGAAAATAAGCTAAAACAAACACCATTTACCTGGATGGGTTTTACTTACAAATCTGAATTTAATTTGAATTATAAGTTTCATATTTGTTGTTGTTTTTTTTAATTTTGAAAGCTGATTAAATTTGATTTTAAATGTTATTTTTCTTGGATTTTTCTTATCAATTTACGTATTTGTAATGGATAAGATATTATATATTAATTTGTATAATATATTAATTTGTTCTTATGATGACAAATAAGCGTAAGACAAGAAATGGCAGCAGCAGAGAATCACGTCCTTTTTATGAATAGTAGAGACCGACGACAGGTAGAGAAGCAAATGGCAATTTATTCCTACGTATTTGATGTATATATATATATAATCAACGTGTCATGGTGTCGAGGCGTGGCGAGAAAGTTACGAAAACATACAAGGAGTCTTTGTTAGGCGTGGCGGCAAAAAAACTTGGTCATGGCGCGCCTTAACGCGAGTTTTTTTGTAACGCGTTACGGAAAAAAAAAATTAAAAAAAAGTTTAAAAATAGTTAAAAATAGCTATAAAGATCATTTGCTTGTAATTGGTGACTATATCTTAAAATATATATATATACTTAAATGTTAACACGGACTTTTTGATAACTTATTGATATTTATATACCCTAATAATAATAAAAATATGGGATAATAGATTGTGTATGTCTTCAACTTGACATGAAATCCTTTTGTGTACCCCGTATTCTCAAAAGTTCTATTGAGTACCATAAATTGACTAATTTTATTTATTGAGTACACGTTTAACCTTTCAAACCGGTTACCAGTTACAATTCAAAATTGACCTTTTGACTTTGACACGTTGACGCCATGTCAGCTAACCACTAGTACATTAACCATGGTTGGTTCTTTAACCACAGTTAAAAAACAAGTAACCATATATACATCAACCATAGTTAGTTGTTATAGATTCGATTAGGGGAGTTGAGAAATGATGAATCGGTGGGGAGCTAAGAAATGATGAACATTTGATAAACGTATCTATAGTTATTAAACATCTCCTCTATCTATTGTATCTATATCTATATCTATATCTATAATACACTTAGGCATTTAATAAACATATGTATAAATTCAACACAAATCGCTTGCTAGGGTTTCCACCTCTCCGACGACATCACCGCATCGGATCCAATTCCATAATAACAGAAAAAACCACACACAATTAGTGTGTGAGAGAGAAAGATGACGTCATCGACGACGAGAGTAGATCTGGACGGAAATGCGATAAAACCGATGACTATATGCATGATCGGCGCCGGAGGATTTATCGGTTCCCACTTGTGTGAGAAGTTGATGTCGGAGATGAATCATACTGTCTTAGTTGTTGATGTGTATGACGACAAGATTCGTATAACAAGTGTTAACTAGCGTGACAAGGTGTTGCGCTGGCGTAACAACTGTTATGTGCTCGTAACAGTCGCGGGTGTTGCATAAGTCTTCGGAAAATCAAAACTCGGATTAGGACACCATCTTTTCCAGATATGATGTCAATACTAATACTAACCTGAATCTTGAATTTCAAAACCAATTAAGCACAGAAACTGCCTAGATCTACAAAACCAATCTTCAAAGTAACAAACTTCAAAACCTAGATCTACACCAAAATACCGTGAATCTTCACCAATTGATCCAAAAACCTCTATATGATGTATAGAGGCTTACCACTTGTTGTCTCCTATTACGGACCTCGATTTGGAACCAATCACTAGAAAGTTGCGGAATAACTTTAAAGTGACTTTATGATGGCGAAACACACAAATAACCGGATGTTTGATATTATTAAGCTAACGTAAAGGTTTACAATACGAATAATAGTGATTTCTGACGAAGTGGAAATGGTGGAAATGGAAATGGTGGAAGAAATGAGCTTAAAAGACGAAAAATAGTGATTTCTGACGAAGAGAACGTCGCAGTAGCACCTCCACCGTTTTGATCATAACTTCTTCATACGATATCCGATTTAGGTGATTCAAATTGGAGAAGAAAGAAGAAAGAGAGAGCTACAAAACCAAAAATTCGAATATGGGAAAAAAAATGTCACGGTGCTGCGCACTGAGGGGTTGGTGCTGCGCACTAACGCGATTTTCAGCTTTTGGAATTTGACTCGAACTCGATTTCCTCTTGATTTATCTCTATAAATACCAACCCAAACGACCAGTTTTCATCACCAATTATTATTATCATCTACCGGAGTTGGAGATCACGATTGGGAGCTAGGAAAAGAGTTAGAGTCGGAGTTTGTTTAATATTCGGTCACGCAACGATTTCCGAAATTCTTCGTTTGTCTTTCTTTCTTTTTCAAGACTTTTCAGTTATGTTTTCTTTATTCTTAGCTGCTGATTTAGACTTTATAATGAGTAGCTAAAACTCTTTTATGCTCGTTTGATTTATGGAACTTGTTTGACAGTTATGTTTTCGTTATTGATTGTTTTAGGTGTTTATGTTTAATCGTTGATCCTTAATTGTTTATGTTTTGATTTATTACTATAAGTTGCTTATATTCAGATTAGTTAATCAATATTCTAGGTATTCGAGAGGAATCTAGATAGATTAATTAACTTGTATGAAATAATCGGTCGGTCTATAATTGTCACACCCCGCATTTGGCGGAACCGAGGTGTACAGAGAATACGGTATCAGAGATTCAAAGGTTACATCAACATAAGTAAACCATACATAATCAACATAGATAAATAAGTCTGAAATAGTATACTTTATTACAATAATCCGAAAACATATCAAAATACGGCTACAGAGTTTGGGATACTAAGGAATTAATACAAAGCAAAATAATTCCAAGCAAGTAATCCACGTAGCCAACAAAGCATAACGTCAAAGGTAACCTCAAATCCCTGAAAAGCGTTAAAATACGACGTCAACATAAAGTTGGTGAATTATTCGCAATAATTAATAAAAACATAATAGCATAAAAGTTTCAATACGTTTTGACCCAAAAGTGTTAGGATTTGAAAATAAGTCATTTGAAAAATGATGTTTCAAAATATACGTGAAGTATACAAAAGCTTTTTAATAATATACCAATACAAATACCATAAAAATACCATAATCAAATCATAAAAATACCATACTGGATAGATAATAGCCTTAGGTAAATACTATACACCTAACCATAACAATACTGGCAACTAACCCCACCTAGTGCATTACGCTAGGTCATCCTCGAATTCAACGGTCATAACATTGCTAACACGGACAGGGCGCATCCATCATCCATCGTGTTAACAATGAGGGCTTGTTAGACCCATATAGCGCTATATATACGAACCGGCGGCTAAAAGCTAACAGGTGTGTATACGGGGCCTCGTTCTACCACAAAGGCGGAACAAGTTGGGTAATGCTAACCTAAAGGCATTCATATCCAAAATACATAACCATAATACATAATATACCATAAAATACATTTATACAACCCTAATCATGCCCAAAATGTAAAAGCGGTAAAAAGGGCAACGAATAACTCACAGAATAGCAAAGCAATCAAATCAACGATACGTCGGGTAATTACAAAATACGGTCAAGCTCCCACGTCTAAGTGCCCTAACATCACGTAAATAAATATGTCTGAGTATCTCTAAGTCTATTGGGGTTGCCTTATGCGATTAACGTCTCATAATATGCTATAATATGTTTTAGTTACGAAGAGTTTATGATCCTGATGGTTTAAAGGAAAGATATAGCATTACGTAGCAAAATACAGGTTTTCGACCGAAACCGTGTTAATAGTGTATATTATAAAATTGACATGTGTTTTAGGGTTAAAGCATAAGGTTTGAAAAGCGTGTAACACTTTAATTACGTTATAATGTCATTATAAATGGGTTTGATCAAAAACCTAATTAGTTACGCTAGGAACAGTTACTCTAAGTAACTAACAGTTACTCTACGTAACTAACAGTTACTCTAAGTAACTAACAGTTACTCTAAGTAACTAACCGTTACTCTACGTAACTATAGTTACTCTACGTAACTAACAGTTACTCTAAGTAACTAACAGTTACTCTAAGTAACTATAGTTACTCCACGTAACTAACAGTTACGTGACGTAACTGAGTTTTTCGAGAAATACATTCGAGATACGGTTTTGAGTGTTTTTAGGTGTCGAGATTATCAAATATTGAAACCTTATGTCTAGAATATGTTTATATATTGAAAACTTATATAAAATACATGTTTTAACCATTAAAAATGATAAACTTTAGATATAAATCCAAATCATTATAAAATATGGGTTTTTGAATCTTAAAATAAACCAAAACTTACTTGAAGGTGAAGAAAACGATTTTGATGATGATGGTGGATGAAAATCTTCAATTAAACTTGGATTTGAAGATGGGAATGGTGGGTTTTTTTAGAGAGAAGTGTGTGTTTGTGTGTGTTTTCTAGAGAGAGAAGTGAAAATGGAAGAATGGTGGAGATGGAGGTAGGTAGATAATAGGACAAAATAGTTGGTGATAAAAACAATGTGGATTCTAGAATAAGACAAAAGAGTTGGTGGGGATTTTAGGACCATATTTGTAATAAAAATCCCATAGGACTAGGTTTGTAATAAAATTCTTGAAGGACTAAAATTGTAATACTTTTTAACGTTAATCTTAATCGTATAAATAAGGCATGAAACCCCTAAACTTATCTTAAGAGCATACTAGACTTATACTAAAGGCACTTAGAACTAAACGTTCCCGACATAAAGGTCTGAATCACATAAAATACACCCGACAAACATAAATACGCATAAAATACAAATACGATACTCATAAAATACGAGAAATACGAATACAATACTCATAAAATACGAGAAATACGAATACAATACTCATAAAATACGAATACGATAAAAACATAAAATGGATACAATAGGGTCAAAACATAATCATAAATAAATAAAACGAATACGGGTCGTTAGAAGTATACCTAGAAATTCGCGAATGTCACAGTCTCCCCAAGTAAAAAGAAATTTCGTCCTCGAAATTATCACTTGGTACTACTTCCGGGGGAAAGGTGAGGATACTTCCGCAGAATTTCATCTTCGCGTTCCCACGTGAACTCAACTCCAAAACGGGAATTCCAACGAACCTTGACAATCGGGATCTTACTTCGTCGTAGACGCTTAACATCACTAGCAACGATCTCGATCGGTTCCTCAACGAAATGAAGCTTATCATCAATCTGGAGTTTCTCAAGCGGAACTAATAACGTTTCGTCAGCCAGACATTTCTTCAACTGAGACACATGAAATACATTGTGTACGCTGCTCAGTTCTGCCGGCAAATCTAGTCGATACGCAGCTGGGCCGACGCGGGCTAAAATCTTGAACGGACCCGTGTATCTCGGACTCAGCTTGCTGCGCTTCTGGAATCGGACAACCCCTTTCCATGGAGATACCTTCAATAATACCATATCTCCAACACTGAACTCAAGAGGCTTCCTGCGCTTATCAGCATACTTTTTCTGTCGATCTCTTGCAGTAATTAATCGTTCCTTGATCTTGAAGATCTTGTCAGTGGTCTCTTGTATAATCTTCGGACCAGAAATCTGACTATCTCCAATTTCTGCCCAACATACAGGCGATCGACACTTGCGGCCATAAAAAGCTTCAAAAGGTGCACACTTGATACTCGTGTGATAGCTGTTGTTGTACGAGAACTCAATCAACGGCAAATGAACGTCCCAACTACCACCAAAATCAATTGCGCAGGCTCGAAGCATATCTTCCAAGGTCTGAATAGTTCTCTCACTCTGACCATCGGTCTGTGGATGATAGGCGGTACTCATATCTAACCTTGTACCCATAGCAGTCTGGAATGACTTCCAAAATCGTGAGGTGAAACGAGCATCACGATCGGAAATAATCGATACGGGGACTCCGTGTTTCGATACAATCTCTGCGATATATAAACGCACGAATCTCTCCATCGGATAATTCTCACGAATCGGTAGGAAATGAGCATACTTCGTCAATCGATCAACAATAACCCAGATATTGTCATAACCACTCGAAGATCTCAGAAGCTTCGTAACAAAATCCATAGTAATACGCTCCCATTTCCACTCGGGAATCTTCGGTTGTTGGAGTAGCCCAGACGGTTTCTGATACTCAATCTTCACTTTGGAACAGGTCAAACATCGACTAACATACTCGGCGATCTCACGCTTCATACCCGGCCACCAATAGAACTCTTTCAAGTCATGATACATTTTGTCGGAACCCGGATGAATGGAATAGTTAGACTTATGGGCTTCGTCCAGAATCAACTGACGGATACTAATCGGAACCCAAATACGCTCGAGGAAATACAGAACTCCATCCTCCTTCGGTTCTAATTCCAACGCCAACTTATACAACCTTTCCTCTTTAACACGGTCCTCTGTCATAATACCCTCCTGTGCCTGAATAATCCGAGCCTTCAAGCTCGTCTGAATAGATACCATCATAGAACGGATACGGACTGGTTTGACTGTTTCCTTACGACTTAGTGCATCAGCAACAACGTTCGCCTTACCAGGGTGGTAGCGAATGTCGCAATCATAGTCGTTCAATAACTCAACCCAGCGTCGTTGTCTCATGTTCAGCATCTTCTGATCGAATATGTGCTGAAGACTCTTGTGGTCGGTAAATACAGTACACTTGGTCCCATACAGATAATGTCTCCAAATCTTCAATGCGAAGATGACGGCTCCCAATTCTAGATCATGTGTCGTGTAATTCTGCTCATGGACTTTCAACTGACGCGAAGCGTAAGCTATACCTTTACCATTCTGCATAAGCACACAACCCAGACCCTTGTGCGAAGCGTCGCAATAAACAACAAAATTCTCGGAACCAACTGGCAGACTAAGAATAGGAGCGTCACACAACCGCTGCTTCAATACCTGAAAGGCTCTCTCTTGATCGGAACCCCAAACGAATGGTTCACTCTTCTGTGTCAACTTTGTCATAGGTGAAGCGATTTTGGAGAAGTTCTCGATGAATCGGCGATAATACCCAGCAAGACCCAAAAACGAACGGATTTCGGTCGGAGACTTTGGTGCAACCCAGCTTTTAACAGCTTCAATCTTAGCAGGATCAACGTGAATACCCTTCGCGCTAACCACGTGGCCAAGGAATTGAACTTCGGATAACCAGAACTCGCACTTAGAAAATTTCGCATACAACTTTTCTTTTCGAAGCGCCTCTAGAACAAGACGCAAATGCTCTTCATGTTCCTTGCGACTTCGGGAATAGATAAGAATGTCGTCGATGAATACGATAACGAATTTGTCAAGATACGGACGACAAATACGGTTCATTAGATCCATGAATGCTGCAGGGGCGTTTGTCAGACCAAACGGCATCACCATGAACTCATAATGACCATACCGAGTACGAAAAGCGGTCTTAGGTATATCATCTTCCTGAACTCTCAACTGGTGATAACCAGAGCGAAGATCGATCTTAGAGAAATAGCAAAAACCCTGAAGTTGATCGAATAAGTCGTCAATACGAGGAAGGGGATAACGGTTCTTCACAGTCAGCTTGTTTAACTCCCGATAATCAATACATAAGCGCATGGAGCCATCCTTCTTCTTAACAAAGAGGACAGGAGCACCCCACGGGGAGAAACTAGGACGGATAAACCTTTATCGACCAATTCCTGAATTTGCTTTGACAACTCGAGCATCTCGGAAGGAGCCAAACGATACGGAGCTTTAGCAACAGGCGCTGCTCCAGGAACAAGATCAATACGAAAGTCGATTTGTCTCTGGGGAGGGATTCCAGGTAAATCTTCAGGAAAAACGTCAGAAAACTCGCGAACAATCGGTACACCATCAATCTTTATCGTAGAATCTTTCTTCACCAAGTGAGCGAGATATAAGGAACAACCTTGACGGACATAGTCGCGAACTTTCAAACTAGAAATGACTTTAAGGCGTTTCCCAGCCTTGTCTCCGTGTACAATCATCTGATCTCCACCCGGCTTCTGAATACGAATAAGTTTCTCATAACAAACTATTTCGCCTTTATGCTTAGCTAACCAATCCATACCGACTACGACATCGAAACTACCGAGTTTCATAGGAATAAGGTCGATGGAAAAAGGAATATTGGCTAATACGAGGGGAATATCACGAATAACTTCTATAACACAAGCACATCTACCATCAGCTATTTCTACTTCATAAGCAGGCTCTAGAGGACTAGAAGCACGGTTTACTAAGGGGCGGAAATCACTAGATATAAAGCTTCTATCGGCACCCGAATCAAACAAAGTAAAAGCAGGATAATCACCG
This sequence comes from Senecio squalidus, assembly GCA_910822075.1. Lineage (NCBI taxonomy): Eukaryota > Viridiplantae > Streptophyta > Magnoliopsida > Asterales > Asteraceae > Senecio > Senecio squalidus. The sequence goes on along the minus strand of CAJVGC010000508.1, from coordinate 40,959,390 downwards.
ACAAGAAATGTACTAGTGACAACCGTAGGATCCTGGCGAGCTTCAGAAGATTCCATGGAGAAAGCTCGGCCTTTGGCAGGATTTCCTCTCGCACTAGTACCAGCACCATGAGTAGGAAGGGGAGTAGGTGATACAAGCTTGGGACACTGATGACGGCGGTGACCTACTTCTCCGCATTCAAAACATGCTCCAGTAGCCATTCCACAAAACTGCTCGGTGTGGCCTAACTTCTTGCATCGGTTACAAACCCAACAAGCCACATTTGCTGCATGAGCACTGCCGCACGTACCACACTTCGGGCGCTTGCCCTGATAACCAGCTCCAGAACCTGTCAAAGCATACACTT